>OZ022507.1:20610425-21210425 GCA_963989385.1 Ctena decussata
CGAATTCTCATTATGATATCACTTGGACGAGACATTTTTTGAAATGCTGCAGACTTAAATTTTGTCGTCTTTGGCACATTAAGAGCTAATGTGTGATAGCAGTGTTGGTCTTTTCATTCTGTCCACAACTACTCTAATATTATAGCATTCCTGTCCTTTTTGTCGCACCTGCGTTAGCTTGGACGATATAGGCATGCAAGTTTCCGTCCGTCCATCCGTCAGTCAAAAATTCGCAGTAGGTATCTTGTGAGGGCAACTTCTCCTACACTTTTTGGCCAATCATTTTGAAACTTCACAGATAGTTTTGTCATGGTCTGTAGATGTGCATATTGTTTGCACATAATTCCCAGATGAATTTTTGCCACTTTTTTCACATGTTTAACTTAGTCATTTCTTTTCGACAATATACCTGCCATAGTGGGTGTCTTGTGGGCACAACTCCTCTTACACTTTATGGTCAATCATTTTGAAACTTCACAGATGTTTTGGGCTTGGTCTGTAGATGTGCATATTGTTTGCACATAATTCCCAGATTAATTTTGGCCACTTTTTTCACATGTTTAACTTAGTCATTTTTTTTCGACAATATACCTTCCATAGTGTGTGTCTTGTGAGCGCAACTCCTCTTACACTTTTTGGTCAATCATTTTGAAACTTCACAGATGTTTTGGGCATGGTTTGTAGATGTGCACATTGTTTGCACATAATTCCCAGATTAATTTTTGCCATTTTTTTCACATGTTTAACTGAGTCAATTTTTTGCACAATACCTTCCATAGTGGGTGTCTTGTGAGCACAACTCCTCCTACATTTGTTGAACAAACCCTTTGAAACTTCACAGCTGCTTTGGCCATGGTCTGTAGATGTGCATATTGTTTGCATATCATTTCCAAATTATTTTTTGCCACTTTTTTCACGTGTTTACTTAGTCAACTTTTCACACAATACCTTCCATAGTGGGTGTCTTGTGAGCACAACTCCTCCTATATTTGTTGGACAATCCCTTTGAGACTTCACAGATGTTTTGGTCATGGTCTGAAGATGTGCATATTATTGGTGCACCTGCGTTAGCTGGGGCCCTATAGGTGTGCCCGGACCCGTCCGTCCATTCCGTCCGTCAACAATTCGCAGTAGGTGTTTGTGAGCAAAACTCCTCCTACACTTTTTGGCCGATCATTTTGAAACTTCACAGATGTTTTGGCCATGGTATGTAGATGTGCATATTGTTTGCACATAATTCTCAGATTAATTTTTACCACTTTTTTCACACTTTGAACTCAGGGATCAAGCTAGGGGGCGATTTGGGCGAAATAATCGCCCTAGGGGCCGAAATTTCGCCCTAAATTGGGCTTGGGGAGAAGTGGGAGTCTCCCTAAAAAAAAAAAAAAAAAAAAAAAATTGTTTTTTTTTTTTTTTTTGGTAGAATTTTCATCAAATCATTCCACAAACGAGCTGTTATGACAATTTACCCTATAAACCCATTGCAGCTTATTAATCTTTCAATTTAATGTTAATAGTATACATAATAGCTATAAAACTGAATGAAAAATGTCATAATCGTGCAATACCACTTCTCCCTTCACGGCTGTCACTTCTCCCTATTTCAGCTGGAGGGAGAAGTCACTTCTCCCTAAACTTTGAGTCTAGCTTGATCCCTGGAACTTAGTCTATTTTTTACAAAAAGGCTGTTCGTCAACAATTAGCAGTACGTGTCTTGTGAGCGCAACTCCTCCTACACTTTTTGGCCGATCATTTTGAAACTTCACAGATGTTTTAGCCATGATATGTAGATGTGCATATTGTTTACACATAATTCTCGGATTAATTTTTACCACTTTTTTCACACTTTGAACTTAGTCAATTTTTTACAAAAAGGCAGTTCGTCAACAATAAGCAGTAGATGTCTTGTGAGCGCAACTCCTCCTACACTTTTTGGCCAATCATTTTTAAACTTCATCGATGTTTTAGCCATGCTCTGTAGATGTGCATATTGTTTGCACATAATTCCCAGATTAATTTTTACCATTTTTTTTACATGTTGAACTTAGTCAATTTCTTACACAATACCTTCCATTGTGAGTGTCTTGTGAGCGCAACTCCTCCTACACTTTGTGGCCAATCATTTTGAAACTTCACAGATGTTTTGGCCATGCTCTGTAGATGTGCATATTGTTTGCACATAATTCCCAGATTAGTTTTTGCCACTTTTTTCACATGTTTAATTTAGTCAATTTTTTACCATAATGCCTTGCATAGTGGGTGTCTTGTGAGCACCTCTCCACTTACACTTTTAGATCCATCATTTTGAAACTTCACAGGTGTTTTGTCTTGGTCTGAAGATGTGCACATTGTGTGCACATAATTCCCAGATTAATTTTTGCCACTTTTTTAACATGTTTAACGTCATTTTTGTCACACCTGCTTCTGTCACACCTGCGTCAGCATGGGAGATATAGTTTTCTCTACTAATTAGAACTCCCGTGACTTAACCCCCCCAGGTGCGACACCGCTTTCCGCGGATTTCTTGTTTCTTTATACTATAGAAGCTATAATGTAGAGTTTTGGGGACTTCTCATTTTACATACATTAGAGGTAAAATTTGGCATGTAATTTAATAGTCATTTTTAATATGTTTCATTTTTATTTATCGTTTTTTTATGATCTATATTTATATATAGCCAGAAAACATGCAAGTGACTGAATGTCGCTCTGATTATGCAATAATTCCTATCAGTCAAGTACTTTACCTTCCCTAAATATCCAGACTACTACTGAAATCTTCCTCCTTCATGTTTGGGCAAGTTCATTTTTAACTCTTGAAGTATCAAAAAAGCAAACAGCAAAGTTTATGTCTGCAAAATTTCAAATAATGTTTCATCCTAGTTGTAACATATTGAAAATTCAAAGACTAAATGACATGACAAAGGGTGGAGACACAGTTGAGGCAGTGCATTCTGCTACCAGTATTTGCAAATTCAAGTATTTTCATTTTTGGTGCTTTACAAGTCTGTTTGGCTGGTGTGGGTGTCCGCCAACATATTAAAGTTTTATGTTAACCCTTAATGCGCCAAAAAGCAGACGACAAAATTTACGTCTGCAGAATTTCAAAAAATGTTTCGTCCAAGCGATATCATATTGAGAATTCGAACACTAGAGGGCAAAAAGTGTAGATTCAGATGAGGTGGCTCATTATGAGCCACCTCATCTGGATCTACACTGTTTGCAAATTCAATTAACTATTTTAATTTTTGGCGCTTTAAGGGTTAAAACTTTTACATGTGCAGGATAACTGCCAAAACTGTCTGGTTTCATTTCAGTTCTAATTCACTGTCTGGTGAAGTTTATATAACTTTTAGCAAACAGTGTTGCCCCAGATCAGACTGCTCCTATGGAGCAGTCTGATCCAGGTCTACACTGTTTGCTCAGGGGTTCTGTCAATTTATATTTTGGGTAAATAGAGTAAGAGAGGCTAGGGGAGAGTCGGGTAACTTCGGACGGCGGGTGAATTCGGACACTGACATTGTTTCCTTTTTATGTCATTTGTTTGGAACTAAAACAAAAAATAACTCGCCAAACAGACAAAATCCTGATGAGATGGCTCATCATGAGCTGTCTCATCTGGATTTTCACTGTTTGCAATATAATGTCAGAATTTATCCGCCTGTCCGAAGTTACCCGACTCTCCCCTCCAAAACACTTGCATGCACACACTACTCATTTAAGATCATAAATCCAGCATCCTTTCACATCACACATCATTGGACAAGGAACATGCATGATATTTCTTGAATAAATATTGTTTAAACCAAAAGAACGCTCATTGGAGATGGAAGGAAAAAGAACAAGATCTGTCCGCGTACAGGATAGCTCGCCTGCAGTGCCTTGCCCATCCATGGGTTAAAATATAGGTCTTTAAAAAACTTTAACCAAAACATCCAGTTCGGACGCCGATGCTGACGCCGACGCCAGGGTGACAACAATAGCTCTTCCTGAACTTTCGTTCAGGCGAGCTATAAATGGCAGACTAACTTCCCTTGAAAGAGCACCTTTTCACCGCAATTCAAATTTGTGATTTAAAAATATTTATAAATTTAAAGCATTCTACTCAGACTTGCAAAGTAAAACAATTTGAAAATTAAACTGAGCCTCAACACGACAAAACCAGCAAAGTGACATGTGCTCCCAACAAAGACTCAGTTCAGCATGGGCATCCGACCAGTCTGATCAGAGTCATCATGTAAGTAGCCTAGACCCTTAGCTACTCTTTAAGTGCATAGCAAAAACTCTGATTAGACTGGGTGGCTGCCCAGGCTGATATGAGTCTTCACTGGATGCTCAAGCATCTTTGTTGGTTTTGTCAAGTTGCGGTTCAAATACCGTATACGCGATAATTATCGCGGTGTTCAATTTTACGCTATATTTCGCGGTCACCTAGAAACAGCGAATATTAAAATCGTGAAATAAATACCTGTTTCTTACAAAGATCATCAGTAGACACAGCATCCATATACATTGTATTTTATTTTTGTTTGCTTCAGTAAATTCTGGTACTTTTCATTTGAGCCAATATTCTTTCATTAACCTGCGGCCCTGCCGCAGGTTAATGACAGAGTTTGCTCAAATAAAATAAAGCAATTTTGCTTTTTGTGCATGTTGCTAACGGCAAAAATTAAAAATCGCAAAAATTAATGTTTATAATTTTGCCCATAAACTGCGAAAATTTGAACCCGCGAAAATTACCGTATATATGGTATACTAGGTGTTCAGGGATTAGGAGCAAGATCAATCCTTATGTACATCATTGAGTAGTTAATTCCATGCCAGTCCTGATAAAAAATTCCATTAGCCCATGTTCTTGGAGGAACTGGGTAGGTACCATGGTAATAATGTCCAGTGGGCAGGGTGTATGTACAGTAATTGTACCACCAGCCCGCCAGTGTCGCTGCTGCACAACCATGGGGGTCCACCCTATCTCTTGCAGCGAAATTCATACCGTTTTCATAGGAGAGGTCATCTGGAATTTTTCCCTGGAAATGAGTGAAATATGCCTGGTAGTAGGGCTTGGGACCGAGGCTGAACTTGTAGTATATCTCCTGAATGTTATAGGACCAGTCTTGCATTGTGATTCGCATGTTAACATTACCTATAAAGAAACACAACTACCGTATTGCAATAAAGGCCCCTGCTCCAATAAATGCCCCCTGCTTCCTTTTCGAAAATAATGTTATATTAACTTGCATGAACTCCTGTTTGCTGCTCTGGATGAGGCAGCTCTTTGAAAGGGACAAACTCTTAAAGGAAAGAATTTGCTCCTAGAGGAGCAAATTCTTACCTTTAGAAGTTGACCTCTAGGAGCAAATTCTTTCCTTTAAGAGTTGACCACTACTGAGAAAGGAGGCAAAAAAGGAAAATAGTGGAACTGTTTCATCTGCAGGTATATCCATTCAACTTAATACTGCTTACTTGAAGTACCGGTATTTTGGCAGTGGCTGGTTTGCTACTCTTTAGGCTCTAAACAACGCCCCCTTTCATAAAATGCAGCAGCCCCAGGGCCGCTCCACGGGATTAATATGGTAACTCAAATATGGAAGACTTTTAAAGCAGGGCAGGGGATCATATGGCTTTTGTTTTGATATGCTACATGGATAAATGGCCATGCTGTGAGTGAATATTTGTTTACTATATTAATCCTAATAAACGCCCTGGGGGTGTTGCATTTTAGGAAAGGGAGGGGTTATTTAGAGCCTTGAGAGTAAATCAGTCATTGCCAAAATACCTCTAATAAGCATTATAAAGGTGATAGGTAAACCTTCAGAGGAAGCAAATCTACTATTTTTGCCTCCCTTCTCAGTAGGGGTCAAATATTAAAGGAAAGAATTTGTTCCTTTAGGAGCAAATTCTTTCATTTAAGAGTAGACACCGCTTCAACGATCTACCTTACAGGAATTCATGCAAGTTAATATTACATTATTTTCAGAGAAGAGGCAGGGGGCCTCTACTGAAGCAGGGGCATGTATAGAACAGAGCTAGTCATCAATTCATAGTTGGATCAAGTACATTATCAAACAGGATATAATTTATATCATTTCATGGTTCAACCCATTAATACACATCTTCGCTAGCCAAGGGTACAAAGTCCACTTTGTTCCTTACATTAGTAAGAAACAAAGTGGACTTAGTACCCTTGGCTTATAAGTAAGGAACAAAGTGGACTTAGTATCCTTGACTTTAAATAAGGAACAAAGTGGACTTAGTACCCTGCCAAGGGTACTAAGTCCACTTTGTTCCTTACTTACAAGCCAAGGGTACTAATTCTGTTAGGAACAAAGTGGACTTGGTCCCCTTGGCTTGTAAGTAATGAACAAAGTGGACTTAGTACCCTTGGCTTGTAAGTAAGGAAAAAAGTGGACTTAGAACCCTTTGCTTGTAAGTAAGAAATAAAGTGGACTTATTACCCTTGGCTTGTAAGTAAGGAACAAAGTGGACTTAATACCCTTGGCTTGTAATTAAGGAACAAAGTGGATTTAGTACCCTAGCCTTGCGAAGATGATTTATGGGTTGTGTACTGTAAAAGGAATACTGACAGGCATAGTACCAGGCCGCGTAGCACAGTCTGTAGGGCACCTGACTTGTAAGCTAGAGGTACTGGGTTTGATACCCAGTCCGGCCACTTACTTTCATTTTCCCTTCCGCTGATTCAAGAAGGGCAGCTGTAAGTTACTGGTGAAAGTAAGTGCACTTAGTACTGGTTAACCACTTAGGAGATCTAAGACTGCCCAGGAATAGTGTGGTTAGGTTAACTGACCGTCTCGACATGACTATGGCTGTTTACCATGGACGTTAAACAAAAAAACACACACACAGGCATAGTACAGACAGTGAGGACTGCCAGTGAGTTGGTATAGATTTTCCATTAATCCATCTGTCCGTCCATTAACAGTTACAATAAATTCTAAGTCAAGGTATATAGTTACACTTCCATGTTACACCTCCTTTGATGTTTTGCCACCATTTATAGAAAGGGAAACAACTTTGGTGACTTCCTGTTTGCTTTCTGGGATGGCAAAACACTTTCAAAAGAAGTCTACTCTTAAAGCAAAGAATTTGCTCCTATAGGAGCAAACTTTTCCCATTAAGAGTTGACCCCATTGAGAAGGGAGGTAAATATGAGAATGACAGTTACTTTCCCTGAAAGTGTACTCGTTCACCATATGAGCCGCGACACAACAAAACCAACAATGTGGTTGTGCGCCCAGTGTAGACTCAGATCAGCCTGAGCTCCCACCTAGTTTGACTAGACTCTTCGTTGAGTGCTCAAAGGGTAGCTAAGGGTCTAAGCTACATCCATGCGGACAACGAAGGCTCTGATCAGACTGGGCGGATGCCCAGGCTGATCTGAGTCTGCGCTGGCCGCACAACCACATTGTTGGTTTTGTCGTGTTGCGGCTCATATGTGGGATTATATTTGTTGATGGCACTCGCTCAAGCTTTAGACTCAGCTGGCATGTATTAAGTACTCACCTGTGTCGGTCAGATATTTCATGTGATCAAGTCCCAGCCAGAAATTGTTTGTCCCGACATTCCCAAACCCAACAATATAGTCCTGAAAGTACCGTTGGAAATTCACACTGCCATCTTTCTGGCCCATTATGGATGTGAAGGTATTTCCAAGCTCAAACCGACAGGCCACCTGAAATAAAAATTCATATTACTCTAATGTGTTTAAATATTGGGACACCTAAATACCATTAATTTTCCATTAGGAACAAATGCAAAATTAATGGTTTTAGGTGCCACAATATTTAAGCATATAAGGGTGAGTTAGATGTCACTTAACCATGTCTGAATAAAATGTCACCTTACTGTGTCTGTCACCTAACTGTGTCTTAGTGAGATAAAATGTCACCTAACTGTGTCTTAGTGAGATAAAATATCACCTAACTGTGTCTTAGTGAGATAAAAGGTCACCAAACTGTATCTTAGGGAGATAAAATGTCACCAAACTGTATCTTAGGGAGATAAAATATCACCAAACTGTATCTTAGGGAGATAAAATGTCATCAAACTGTATCTGAGGGAGATAAAATGTCACCAAACTGTATCTTAGGGAGATAAAATGTCACCAAACGGTATCTTAGGGAGATAAAATGTCACCTAAGTGTGTCTCAATGAGATCAAATGTCATCTAACTGTGTCTTAGTTAGATAAAATGTCACCTACCTATCTCAGTGAGATAAATCGTCACCTTACTGTGTCTCAGTGAGATAAAATGTCATTTAACTGTGTCTTAGTGAGAAAGAGTCACCTAACTGTCTCAGTGAGATCAAATATCACCTAACAGTGTCTCAGTTAACTAAAATGTTATATAAGTGGTTCTTAGTGAGATAAAATGTCACCTAACTGCATCATAGTGAGACAAAAACACCTTACTGTGTCTGAATGAGATAAAATGTCACCAAACTCATTTAGATGGTTAAAATGTAACCTGTGTCTCAGAGAGTAACTGTGTCTTAGTGACAGAAAATGTCACTTAACTGTGTCTTAGTGAGATAAAATGTCACCCAACTGTGTCTTAGGAAAATAAAATGTCATCCGTGTCTTTGTGAGATTAAATGTCACCTAACTGTATCATAGTGAAATAAAATGTCACCTTACTGTGTCTCAGTGGGATAAAATGTCACCTAACTGTGTCTTAGTGAGATAAAATATCATCAAAACTGTGTCTTAGTGTGAGATAAAATATCACCTGTGTCTTAGTGAGATAAAATGTTGGCTGACTGCATATAGATCAAATATCATCTAACTGTGTCTCAGTGAGATAAAATGTTATCTCACTGTGCCTTAGTGTGATAAAATGTCACCTAACTGTGTCTTAGTGAGATTAAATGTCAGATTAAGTTTGGTTTACCGGTGCAAAGTTTCTTTGACAAAGTAGGTTTGGTAAAATTCTAATCACTTCTTTCCCATGTTCCAGTGATAAAGCCATGCAAGTTTGATCAAAATCCATCCATACCTTCGTGAGATATGATGAAGACAAGATATTTTTTTTCTCAATATTTAATCCCACTTGGGACTTTAACAATTTGGGTGAAGGTAAAAATCTAACACCTTCTTTCTATATCATGGAAGTTTGATCAAAATCTATCTATAGATCTATCCAGGAGATAGAGCGCAGATAAGAAGCGATGCCAATGAGATCCACACCAAAAACAAACGTATCCTTTCTCCATTCGGCGGGAGACATAACAAGACCTCATAAAGACGTTTCTGTTCTTATGGCACGTAAAATAAAGCATAATTCCCATACGAGGCATGTTCAGGAAGTTCTGATTTTGACGTCATGTTTTGATAAGCATCATAAAGACAGAACTTCTGATAGCGAAAAAAAACATTTTGTATTCACAATGATTTTTGCCTCGAATGACACATTGAAAATAAATTCACAATTCAACTTAACCCAGTGGTATGACTGGGGCCTAATAAAAACCCTTGTAACTCAATAAGAAAGTGCATCTTTGTATAGTGTATGGTATCACTACAAAGGCAAAATGTAGTGCTTTCAATACATGCAAAGCATTTGTCCCCAGCATGCCGCTAAGCAAAGTTATGCGGCGAGAATCAGAACTTTCTGAACACCCGTACTATCTAAACCTGGCTGATTTTTATGTGGTGTTAAAACTTGAAACAAAAGGATTCTACTTGAGACAAGATAGTATTATAAATAATACTAAACTTACTAAACTTGCAACATTCTTAATTTCAGTAACTTTAAAAACACTGATAGGACAGGTAAATTATCTAACTATAAATTGGGATTGTGCCCTACGCACAATCTTTATTTTTGATCTTAACAAGTATAAAATTTCCTATACGCTCACACGAAAAATACCAGGGTCCAGATGTTCAAAGCAAATATGTAAACTTCAGTGTGCTAATACTTCCTGTAGAAAAAATATGAGGAACTTTTGCACTGCAAAAGCTTCTCACATTGCTTTCAACAAAAAATGGCAGTGCTTTTACGTACAAGGCATTTGAAAGAAAACTAACGACACTGTTTGTTTTGAACAAAAGACCCAGTAAAACAACGTCAAAATGACATATCAACGTCGAAACGACGTCGTTTTCACGGTGTCACCCGCTAGGACACACTGATGCTGTCTTACCGTAACGGGTTTGGTTGTGTTCGGGTAAATGTAATACAGTCCCGTCTCATTGTACCCACTTTTACGTACATCAACGCAGTCTGAAAAGAAATATAACCCAGAAATGACAGACGCCATTTGATCAATACTCCAGTCAGCCCTCGCATCTGTGCACTCATTTTTGACTGCCAGTTTCCACAGGATTTAAAGATACTGTGAGACTCTGATTAAACTGTGCGATGAGCTGATTGATTTGAGGATTCTTCACTGTTTTCATTTATCCTAAAAACTCAGTTTCATGTGACGTGCATAAGTTATAACGCTGAAAGGTGTAGATCGCGTGATTAAGGCACATTCTGCATTACAATGATTATGGTCTATAAAATATTTTAAAAGCTTTGCAGTGTACACTGTACTTGCTTTTTCTCTGTAATCAAACTTCCTGGTTACATGTACAAACGCAGGTGTCTTAAGTTTTAACCGTACCAAACTGTACACCTAGAATAAATTGATCAAAATATTCCCATGAGACACATGACGTCGCACTGTTGACGATGCGACGTGATGACGTCGCATCGGCCTCAGTGCGACGTTATTTCGACGTCATGTGCCCGCTGGGTTCGTACACCTTAATCAGATATGATTACCATCCTAACATAGGAATTTTACGATGGAAATGGCATACAAAGTTCTGATCAGCCTACTCCACGTGGCAGTCTGGTCTAGGTCTACTCTGCTCAGAACCTCATTGACTTAGCCCTTTTATTTAGGGTCATAATAAACTAATTCAAGCCCAAAGTATTGGATAACATTTCGAAAATTTGCCAATCCCACTTTTTAATCTTTTTTTTTTTTTTGGCCTATCGTTGACAGCGACAGCTGAAATAAGATATTTCGATTTTACACTTCCTTATTTACTATACACGTTACTCCTCTGAAAAATCGAATCGAATTCTCTGAAAAAAAAATGAAAAGAATTTTAAGTTTGCCTCATATTGTCTTATAAGAGGGCACATGATGGATGATGGTGTACATGTAACAACTTCGTAACGTGACGTTGGACTGACGCTCATTCGACGTTGTTTCTTATTGCCTACGTCATATGACACCGTTTAAAATCTGGAGTGGACCGGAATGGAGTGAAATGGAATGGATGAGAAAATCTGCATGTCACTGGAAACGATTTGCTCCTAGAGCATACTCCGCGTTCGAAAATATTTTCCATATTTCAATGTCTGACCTGTACCACACCAAATTCGCACCGCGGTCGCTCAGTTTTAGACGGTTAAAGCACCCATTTTGATGTTTCCTTTGTCAGCTTTCGAAGGTCTGAAGGTGTATTCACTTAACAGGCGCTTGAGAAGATACTTTTCTACGTGCGCGAACATCAAAGGTTAGATAATTCGCCGCCGCACAGACTGATCTAAATATGCCCCTTTGTGCGTGAGTAGTTCATTTGCTTTGCTCTTCGGCCGAAAGGACGGGAAGCTATGGCGTTCATCTGCGTGTGATTAGCGGTCATGACGACAGGATAAAGCTACCTAATACCCCCATTCCACTGGACGGCGCTTCCACTGCGCTCCGAAATTTTGGACAAATCGCCATGAATCGTAGCAGAAGCGGCAGCAGCGCAGGAGAAGCTTCTAGGTCGCAGTGAAAGCGTATCAGAAGCGGCATGATCGCCAAGTCACGGCGCTTGTTTTGACTCTGCTCAAAATTTACGTAGCGGAAGCGCCGTGGACTCAAAGCGCAACGAAAGCGTAGTGAGAACGTAGCTCGAAATTCATGAACGCAGCAGCAGCGGGAGCAACGCAGCACCAGCGCAACGGGATCGTGCCGACAGCGCCTTGAGATTCGTCTGCGACCAAGCTACGCTTCTGCTACGCTCTTTGCGCTCCTGTTGCGCTCTTGCCGTTTCCGCTGCGACTCTATTATTTATGAACAGCGCGACCACGACGCTTCCGCTGCGCTCTTGGCGCTTTATCTGCGTTTCCTCTGCTCTTATGGCGATCTGGGCATGAAAACGCCGCGTTTCCACGACGTTTCATAACTCGATTCTCACGTTTCATTCAAGATGCAGGCTGCCAGGAGCAGGAGTTGGAATACCCTCTCCTGCGGTAAAGGCTGCGTGAAAATAATCTCCTGACCAGGCCTGGGTGTGGATTTCGCCTTCTGCTTTTGACAGGGAGGACAGGCTCTTGCTCTCTAAACTGAGCCAGATAGGCGCCCTTTAGAACGCCGAATAGATGCCCCAGATGAGCCTGAACAGCAAGAAGAACAAGACGAGTTGTTCGAAGTCACTAGTTCATGATTGCCAGCTGGGCCATAGCCACTGGAATTTTTATATTATCAATATTGTTTGAAGGCTGGTGGCTAACTTCTGCTGGACCCGATTCTCCGCCGATTTACATAGAAGCGGTTACAAAGCGCAACACAATCGCAGCATGAGCGCAGCTTCGGCACTTAGGTCGTAGCACGATCGCAAATGCATCGTAATAAGCGTAGCTCAAGCGTAGCTTGAAATCCTTTGCCGTAGTAGCAGCGTATTAGAAGCGCCCTCGAAGTCCGTTGAGCGTGGCAGAAGCGCAGCTAAATCGCGGCAGCATCGTGACTAGCGTGGCGAGATCGTATTAGAAGCGTACTGGCAGCGTACTGGAAGCGCACAAGATCCAAGTTTTGGTAAATGCCTACGCTTCTGTTGCGATTTCGAAAATTTTGGAGAAGCGCCATGATCGCCAAGACCGCAGTCACAGCGTCATCCAGTGGAATGGGGGTATTAGAGTTATATTTCCGTACAAATGAACAGTCTGGGCTCTTAGCCTGTCACAAGTCCAGTGTGCAGCTCTTGTCAAATATCTTCTAGAAGTGTTTATTCAGGGTTTGGTTGTTTCCCGGGTCGTAATGGTCTCTCAGAGCACGTCTCAGCCGTGTTGTGGCCGAGAGATTTTTGCTTTCCTCCATCAGTAGCCATGATGGTAATTGTGCGTTAAAGGGTTCATGGGGTTGCTAACAGAGTTTGAACTGACAGCGTCACACGAGCAGCCAGGGCCAGCCAGAGATTTGCATGAGCCTTTCAAGTTTGCCGTAGGTTAAACAACAAAAAGGAGACATTTGAGCCGCGACACGAGAAAAACAACAACAAAGTGGTCGTGCGCCCAGCGCAGACTCAGATCAGCCTTGGCATCCGCCCAGTCTGATCAGAGTCTTCGCTGTCCGCATGGAGGTAGCTTAGACCCTTAGCTACCCTTTGAGCTCTTACCGAAGAGTCTGAGTAAACTATGAAGATGTCCAGACTGATCTGAGTCTGCATTGGTCGCACAATCACATTGTTGGTTTTCTCGTGTCGCGGCTCATTTGTCTAGCGCCACTGAAGAACAATTCTCCTGGACGACAATATGATTCCGAGACAGAAGAACCAGAGAGAAAAGGCGTGAACAGAAAGGAACAGTCTTCTCATGGTCTGCATCATCTGAATATCACCAGCAATTTCTGGCACAAACTTATTTAACTGGGCGAGGCCAAAGTCAGTTTTAGGGACGCCTCGAGCGCATTTTCATCTTGATTTTGTTTGCAATAGAAATTCCTGGATGCACACAGTGTAATCCCTGATCAGACATCGCGTTTTGCGGCGCCTGATACGCGACTGCATTGTTCACAGGGTATAATCGATTCCGCTAATTTTCGCTTCCTGCAGAGACTGTACATCCTATTTGGCTTCCGCCGAGACTGTCCGCGAACTCTTGCTTCCTACCGAGACTTCTGTACATGATAAATGGCTTCCTGCAGAGACTGTCCGCGTGATTCTGCTTCCTGCCGAGGCTCTCGGCAGGAAGCAGAGTCACGCGGACAGTCTCGGCAGGAAGCCATTTCACGAGGACAGTAGTCTCTGTAGGAAGCAAGAGTTCGTGGACAGTCTCGGCGGAAGCCAAATAGGATGTACAGTCTCTGCAGGAAGCGAAAATTAGCGGAATCGATTATACCCTGTGTTGTTTGCCTGTGTCCCTTAAACGGGAAGCTATATACACAAATTGGGGTAAAGACAGACCAACGCGAAATACAAGGTAAGACTGTCACAGCGAACTGTGCATGACCCGAGCAGACTGCGCAAGAGCCCACGCCGGTCTGGGCAGGCGCAGTAAGTATATTCCATCCGCCAAAACTTTTCGTGCCATGGCTGATACAGTATAGCCTAAATCGCATGTTCGCGGACCCCTTGCTCCGTCGGTCTTTCGGATGGGACTTTATGCCGAGGTCTCCTTCTCCATATGACGGAAATATGTTGAATGCAAAATAGAACAGAAGCATGTTTAGATTTTAAAAGGAAAATACAGAATTTTGAATTATTCTGAATTTATAAAATCTCTCTCGCTCTCTCTCTCTCTCTCTCTCTCTCTCTCTCTCTCTCTGTCTACAACCCACCCACTGGGCACACTTCTACATGGGATTATTGTTCAAACTGTGTACGTGCACATTTATCATTTCTATTTATATCGTTAAAATAAACAAATACACAACTTACTAGTAAATTTCTTCTTTCGTCGAGCATTTAAAACTGTGGGATTCAGATCGTCTACCCTGGGGTCTGTCCGAGCTTCTAAAACTGTGGGATTCAGATCGTCTGTCCTGAGATCTTTCCGAGCTTCAGCGAGCACAACACATGCAATCAAGAGAATAGCACCATGCATTTTACTGTCGACTTTGCACTTCTGTTTACTACTCGAGTATGAGCTTAAAATGATAAAATTACACTTTATATAGAACACGGACGTTATATTGGGTAACTAAAATAGCCCACTCATCAAAAATGAAAAGTACATTAAAACATCACATGAAAAATATTTAGTAGGTAGGTGGGCGGGCGGGCGGGCGGGCGGGCGGGCGGACGGACGGACGGACGGACAGACAGACAGACAGACAGACAGACAGACGGACAGATAGATAGATAGATAGATACTGGGTGGGTGGGTGTAGCATGCATGCACGCAGGCAGAGAGGGGCAGGCACGTGGGACAGGTAGATATCCGCCACCCACGATAGATAGCATGCATGCAGGTATACCCGCCACCCACTATTAAATGGTCACACACTGTGTTAAATGGTTTAGTGAGACTTCACACGGGGTTTCAAACCGGAACCGGAAATGCATTGTCGTAATTCAGTGAGACGAAAAGATGGCTGAAAATGGAAACGAAGACTCGATAGTGTTGAGTTTTAATGACAGTTTAATTCATCAGTCCGATGTTGATTTGTTAGAAGGACCATACTGGATAAATGATACAATTATAGGTTTTTGTTTTGAGTAAGTTTGCAGAGACGCCTTTGTTTGTGCATTGATTGACACAGGTAGATTTTGGCTCCTGTCAAGGCAATCCGTGTGGAGCTGCTGCAGCCATTTTTATACCGGACTTAGAATCAGTCCCCTTGCGACGGCCGATCCCTATAAATTGATCAATTCTGTTTGATGGTAGCAATCCTGCCAGTTCTGAACATGTTGTTGCCAGAATGCTAACAGGACTTTACAAGAATCTCCAAATATTCGGAGACAAGCTGGCAAAGGAAAGCTGCCACTGAGTCGTGCGTAAATTTGCCAGAACGGAGCTAATTACTGGATCGGACCTGAACGGACCCATATTTCTTCCTATTTCCTGCTGATTCTTGGAATATTTCAATACAAAATACACACGCAGATCCACTCCAGGTCCTACTAATGACTTATGCATACATATATGCATTTAACAAGCAGCACCCTGAATTTCGCTTTCCAACTTGACACATGTGCATAATCATATACATATTTCCCATGATGCAATAAAATAGAAAAGTGGGAATTTCGTGCTTTTCATTAACTTCAATTCTTAGAGTAAGAATGTCTAGATGCAGGGTGTATGCGAGTTTGTGACATTATGGTGAAACACATTTATGTGCATATTAATTACAGGCCTACCCATGGGGTAAAAACCCCAAAGGTAATTTCAACTAATAACTCTTATTGAGGAGCATTATTTTATACAGGAGGGCATACAGAATATGTTAAAATGTCAAATAAGTGTACATTTAAAGTAAATATTACAAAAATCAACTGGAAATAGGAGAAAATGGGTATGTTCCGGTCTGTTATGGTAAATTCACGCACGCGCCACTGAGCAGCATCACTGGTGACCATGCAAGTTGTAAGCCAGTCAGCCAAGAAATTTGCAGTGAGTAAATGGCAGATATGGTGGAAAATTACAGAGACAGGTAGAACTCTCTTCCAGGCCTGATTGATCTACCATCTACCAGAGGGTTCAAAGTCTTAACCCAGCTCAAAACTGGATATTCATAATAATAATAATAATAATAATCTTTATTTATAGTCGCTTATATTTATTAACAACTAACATAAGCTCTGTAGAGCTTTTATTGCGACTTAACAAAACTATATACATATATAAAAGCTGAGCTGTGGATATGTGGCTTGCTCAAGGTCACAATGCCAGGGCCCTGGTGGGATTTGAACTCGGGACCCTTTGATCATGAGTCGGGCACACTACCACTGTGCTCCACGAATGAATACCAACATAAGGTGGGCACTAGTATGTCAAGTGAGTTTGAGTGTGGAGAAGAAGAGACTACAACACACTATCTTCTGCATTGCCCCCTCTATGACAGTGCAAGGATCAGACTGCATACTACAAGGTTGCAACAAGAGCTTGGCATCATGGGCCTTGATACTGAGACACTGCTGGGATATGGGAAGACTTAGCACTATCCTCTCTGGAGAGAGACCATACTTGAGCACCTGAATGAGTTTGTTTCAGAGACAGGAAGGTTTGACACTAGAAATAGTAAGAACAGGAAAGATTCTGCCTCACGACTGCTATCTGTGTCCTAAATAAAGACTTGCAGGAGAGAATAATTACAATTGAGATGAAAATACTCACAAGAGAAAACATTACATTAGACAAATCCAGCAATGTATGTCCTTCATAGCGGATAGTGAATTTTGTGAATTGGTGAATAAATTTTCTAACTAAAAGGGCAGTTGAGCCGCGACACGACAAAAGCAACATAGTGGTTGTGCGCCCAGTGCAGACTCAGATCAGCCTGGGCATCCCCCCAGTCTGATCAGAGTCTTCACTGTCCCCATAGAGGTAGCTTAGACCTTAAGCTACCTTTTAAGTGCTTAGCGAAGAGTCTGATCAGACCGAATGGAGGATCAGGCTTATCTGAGTCTGCACTGGAGCACAACCACTCTGTTGGTTTTCTCGTGTCATGACTCAGTTTGTTTTGGTATTAAATCTCTCTATGATTGTATGAATCTTCATTCTGTTCATGTTGAATTTCTAATCAGTGCTGTTGCAGCAGAACTGAATGCTTTTTATCGTTGAAAATGGCTTGCACATTGGTTACATGACAGAGAAAAATCCTGGTCCTGTGAAAGTTTTTCTGTCTGTGTGCACCAAAACAATGAATGCTGCAGCTCATACTGCTAACACTGGCTTAATTGATCACCTTAAATGTAGTATCATTCTAAGACGTTGGCTGTCATTGGTAAATGGGGTTGAGAAAATGTGATGAGCTTTTGCAATGAAGCTCCCCACGTTTTTTGGGGGGAGCAAAAAATGTCTTTTTGCTTACACTATATTTTAGAAACTGTAATGTCTCATTAACTAACACACGCCAGTTTTTTAACCACTAGGCCTTGGAAGTAGCTACCTTTTCTTCTTCTTCCAATCAAGTGCTGGTCCCACTCTGGAGCATTGTTGCACTGTCTCCGTGGAATCTAGATTAAAAACATTATGCATTCACAAAACTTTCAAAATTATTTTTCAGGTATTTTGAGAAGGAACAGTTTAGTCATTCTGCTGATAAGCTCGCCTTAATAGGACCTGCAGTAACACAGTATATACGTCTCACACCAGGTAGGTATTGGGTGTAATTTAGAAAAAGCATGTGACTGTCTCAGAGCATATGCTAGCTGCTGGTGCATGCACCACTGAGCCTTAAAATGTTAGCAATATGGCCAGAGCAAATGCAGGCCCTTTGAAGTCATTATTACCAACAGTCAAAACATGACACACCGATCTTACACACTTAAACTATGAAGAAAGCTGGGAAATTTTCATTCACATTATTCAGCAGCTATTCTTTTATGCTATGTTTGCCATCTGTAATCAGAATGGGAAAATATGTATAAGTCTGTGTGCTAAATACCAGGGGTCATAACCAGTTACCACTGATGCAGGGGCTGACAAATAAAAAAAAATTCCAGTTGCCCACAGGACAAGTAAAAACAAAATTCACTTGTCCGGCTAAAAAAATTGCTTGCCCCGATTTTTCTTACACACACACAAAAACAAAAAGTTACCGTTCTGTACCACAGGAGCTTGACGTTGGTTATATTTTTTAAAGGGGTCGCCTTCAGCTTATAGAATATAGTAATAATTATTAATATTATCATCGTAGGGACAGGCCCTTTAAGAAAAAAATATTCAAGGTCAAGCTCCTGTGTTCTGTACAATCATACATTACCTAAAATTTGAAAATCTTGTCTGAGCAAAGAGTTTAGAGTATAGACCATTAGTAGACAAAGATGTTGGCAGATAGTGTAGACCCTGCTCAAATTGCATAGGAGCAGTCTGATCAGTGTCAACTCTGACTGCCAAGTATAATTACATTTTGATCCAAATATGGTAGGAGCAGTTTGATCAGGGTCTACTCTTACTGCCAAGCATTACTACACTTTGATCCAACTACCTTAGGAGCAGTCTGATCAGGGACTACTCTGGTTGCCTTTGATCCAAATACGTGCGGTAACTGTGGAAGCCTTTCCTTTTATCTTTATAGCATACACTGTCCAGGTGACATTTGGCAGGAAAAAAGCATGCTTTGTACTGGTTGACTCAGGTCGTTTGCACTTTACATCAAAGGATACCGGTCTCCAAATAGATTACCATAAAAGTTCTGAATATTGAGACATATGTCTGAGCAAACAGTGTAGACTTTGATCAGACTGCTCCTCAATATGAGCAGTCTGATCAAAGTCTACACTGTTTTGCCATTCTGCTTTCATCTGTAAGACACAATAAAAAAAAAATATTGTTTTTTTAACTGTTCGGTTGTCCCAATTTCTAGAATAAAGATCGCTTTGTAGATCAAACAGTACCGACCTGTCTAGACTCTGTATTTTGACTCAAGCTCATCATGCATCCGGGAAGAAAACTCATTGGTCAACGGTCCACATCTAGTTGTGAAATTTCGCTAAATCATTGACAGGTGTCGCAAACACCGTCAGTAACCATTACACTGGATTAACGGATGGGTGACAATAAACAAACTTTCAGTAACTAAAGGTGAGAAAATCATGATAATTATAGCTATAAACAGCAGTGCGGCTGTCTTTTTGAACACGCTTACAGTTATTCTTTCCAAAGTTTTTAGTGTTGGGGATTTTCTTTTACTTGCCCGGCCGGGCGTCGAGCTGGAAATAGCACTTGTCCAGCCAGATTTGAAGCTTGTCCCGGGCGTCCGGGCAATGGATTTGTCAGCCCCTGCTGATGACTTGTGAGAATGGAGAATGTTGTTTTAGATGTATGGTACACCTACATTTTTTTCTGCAATTATTACTGATGGAAATAAGTTTCATGACTTCTTGATACCCTGATGAGGGATCAGGAAAAATGTTTTTTTGTACAGAGAAATAAGAAACTTACTATTCTTATTGGACTACAAAGGGAGTTTCCTAAGACTTATTTAGATATAGTTTGGATGTTTCTAGAGAGGGAAAAAATTCCCCCCTCTCTAGAAAGACCACAGATATTTAAATCAGTCTTATGAAGGTATGTTTCTTGCACGCCTTTGCTTGGTCACAAGATATGTTTTGTTTGGGGGAGATAAGAAAATGATATATCCCAGAGTTCTCAAAACACCAACTGCACATGTAACTGTATTTTCTTTTACAGATAATCAGCTCAAAGAACTACTATCCCCATTAAATCTACCATCAAAACAGTTTGTCTTCCTAGCTGTCAACGACAACCAATCTGTTAATGCTGGAGGAACACACTGGTAATATTGATATACTGCAGGGCTACAGAAATCCGATTTTTTGTCGGTCCGGACCGATTTTGAGTTCGAAAAACCGATTCAGTTGGCATAAGGCACTTTTTTTTCGGTCCGAAAAAAAAAAACGATTTGCGATGTATGATGACATAATTACCTGGATTTTAGCCATGTGTCATATTATTAATCCAATAATCACGCACTGCTGTCAAAAGTTATCACAGATAAACAAAGTGTCAATTGTCTTGCCAAGGTGTGAACACTACTGAATTTCAGAAATCTTCGATAATTAGCACGTCACAATTTTGGCCAGCGGCGAAGGTTTTGCACAATTCGTAATACACACATACACGTGCCGATGCACGGAAAAAGGCTGTGCAACGTAAGGTTACTGACTATTGTATACTTTCAAAGATAGCATAAGGGAAGAATTTGACTTGCAAAAAAGAACATTTAAACCGGACTTGATTATGTGTAGTCTGGTCAGGTTTTTTTTAGCCGACGTCATTTCTCGCGCAGAATTTTTTTTCTTCATCCGAAGGTACCTTTTTGCAAGTATACGAGTATTCATATTTCAAGGGAATTAACTCAAAAACAGTAAAATACGTCAATCGAAATACTTCGGCCAATTCCGTAAATGAAGATCGGCGAGGATGTCCGATTGGTCAACATGTGTACTTTCACTTTCGGTCTGACTGTCTCTGCGCTTTAAAGCGCTTTTTTACACGATAAGTAAGAACACGTGGACTAAATGGCTACTTCAGCGATGACATCCGCGTTATAACGGTGCTCCAGTGTAGTCATTGGTTTTCGTGACTTTTTTGGGATTGTTGAATACACAGTGTAGTCATTAGTTTTCGTGTCTATTTTGGATTCGTATGACGTCATCGGACGTCGAACCGATTTGGATTTCAAAATTTCTGTAGCCCTGATATACTGTATTCATCCTAATAGTACCGTATTAATGCTAAATCCCCTGCTCCAATAAACGTCCCGTGCCTCTTTTCCAAAATTACTGTTATGTTAACTTGCATGAATTCTTGTTTGTTTCTTTGGATAAAGTTATTACATGTAGGTTAGCTCTTCGAAATGGGGTCTTCTCTTAAAGAAAGAGTTGACCCCTATTGAGAAGGGAGGCAAAAATAGTAGTTACTTCCTCTGAAAGTATATCTGTCACCTTTATATTGCTTATTTGAGGTATTTTGGCAGTGGCTGATTTACAACACTTTAGGCTCTAAATAATGTCCCCATTTTCACAAAATGCAACATCCATGGGGCATTTAATAGGAATTAATAAGTCTGTCCAATATTTTTACCAATGAATGATAGAAAATAGTATATCATCAATAACAAAAATACAGAGCATGAGAAAATATAGTCAGCTCTCGATATATTGAACACTGATATCTCAAAATACCTCTTATACCAAAGAATATAGTTTGGACATAATCCATATTTATATTAACATTTTAGCTTCTGTTATCTTAAACTACTGATATCTCAAAATAAATTTTCTGGGACCAGAAAATTTACTTTGAGATATCAGTAGTTTGGGATGAACTTGAGCTTTGAGATAAAAGTTGACTGTAATATGATTAATATTAATGACTTATGAAATTCTTCGATTAATTTACAGTATGTTTTACATCTACATTTTTCAGGAGCTTATTGGTGTATATAAGAAGTAAACAGGAATTTCAGCACTATGATTCCATGAAAGGGAGCAACAGAGAAGTAGCACACACTCTTGCATACAAACTGCAGCCTCATGTTCAAGGTAAGATCAGTTGTTTCCTCATTTTAGTGCATGTTTGCTTTAAACTTCATCAGAAATAGTTTTCAAAGGTCAGCAGGAAAGCATATGTCCCCTAAAAATTAGGAGAGCATGATAGTGTCACAATTACCATTTCTTGCAATATGTTTACTACCGAATATATATCCCGGAGCTCAAACTTTAGACTCTGCCACTGGTATTTATGAGTAGTGGTTAAGGGCAAGTAGAAATTTCAGAAGTCTGGCCTTTCAGGAAAGTGACTTTTTCCGTGTGACAGTTGTTTGATCATGATGTGCTACAAATGCATTTTACTTTTCTACTGAAATAAATCAAACAAACATTGCATGTTATGGAAAAACATGTTAAATTTCTTTAGCACTGTGGTCTTTAAAACACAAATGGAGATGGTAGGTAAACATTGTGCATGTGCATAGTATGCTTCAACTGGTTCTCTAAACTGCTGCACAGAACATATTGATTTTTTTGCATCAACTGTGTGTGGTTATACCTGTATGGAAAATTCTATGCTTGTTAGGTATCATCTTGACCATGCAGATCAGAATGTGAAGGAAAGATTTGACAAAGAAAAACGGTTGATATTTGAAAGTTTCTATATACCAGAAGCGATTCAGAGAAAAAGGACAAATATTGGCAATATTTTTTTTATGCCCCCTTGACCATAGTAATTTCTCTTAGTTTGAACGGAACTTCATGTACCGTGGAATGAAATCCACTCTACTTTTGATTTCATATCTTTGGTGCAAAATAAAACAAAGCAACATGGCGACAAACTTGTCTTCTTTCAAAGTTGTACTGAATAGAAAACGGAATCTGCCATGTTGATTTAGTATACTGAGGTAAAAAGAAATGTGACAAGAGGATAGAACAGGAAATCCTGACAAATGGGGTAATACCCTGAAAATTTGGTTGCAGATAATAAGCCTGAACCAGTACAGTGAGGAAGAGTTTTGACATGAGCAGTCTGGCCAGGGTTTGCCTTGTTTGTCAGCATGTTTATAAATATCTGCAGATATGAAATAATTTCATATATTTAGCTTTCAAATTTTGTAGAATCGGTTATAGCTAAAAATGATACGGGTCATGTTTTACACACATTGTGGTTTAATATCTCAGTATTCAATATTTCAGTCATGTGGAGACATTGCCTCTGAACTTGTAAGACTTTTACCCGACCCCAGATAAATGACACTCAGGTCCTGCCACAGCTATTAGCAGCTGGCCACAGAGGCACCATGCAGCTCATCTATTTCATGAGCCCAGGTGGTTTGGGGCCGTGTTTTACATACAGGGAATACAGATTATGAAGTTTTTTTGTTTTTTTTCATATTTCAGCACCTCTGGGTAGAATGAAAGTATTAGAAAAAGATTCCCCTAAACAATTAAATGGTAAGTTGGATAGAACTTTTCAGCAAAGATCTTTCAGTAAGGTGACTGGATACACTTTCTGGGAGAGCAACTCTGTCATTTTCATTTTTGCTTTCCATCTTGATGGGGCTCAACTCTCAAAGGAAATAGGAACAAATTCTTTCCAATAAGAGTAGACCCCTTTTGGAAGGGATTTTTTCTTCAAGGAAATAAACAGAAAGTCACAAAAGTTGTTTCCCTTTGTAGAAATGACAGAAAAACATGGAAGTGTTCCCATTCACTATTTAGACAGGAGTTATCTGTCCTAATACCCTTTAACTGAGTTTTGCCGACAGCTGCTTAATCAGATGCAAAGAAAACCATAGAAAGCACAGAATCAGTCTGGTGAAATGATAGCAGCTTTCAGCATGTAAGCATTTGTAAGATATTTCCCAGGCTACCATCCTAAAGGAAACTGTGACAAAACTAAAACAATAAGTTATTCAGCCTATAGTATTTAGTTTTCATTGAAATACTGTGTAAATAGTCTTAGTTATAGATACCTTTAGTTATCAAGGGTAGAAATACCAGTATGTATTAATGGATCCTGACACAGACTCAAAAATTAGTTCTTATGAGTAACCAAAAAGCTAGTCTTTAACTTGATCAAGACATGTGTTAACAGGGTTCCAGATAAGACAGGATTTAGATGATAATTCGGAAATTATTTTTACTTATTTTTTCAATGTAAAGATACATTGTGGTTCTAATGAAGGGTCACAACATATGAGCCACATCATGTGACTCCCAACAACGTGGCAATTTTGTCATCTGATATTCAGATCATCCTCATTTACACACGGTAAACAGAAACCGCACCACTGCCTCTATTGCTTATACCACTTCCATAGAAGGCTGAGGTGACAAGCAATGGCAGTGATCAGACTGCACTCAAGTGCAGTCTGATCAGAGCCTTTGCTTGTCACCAATGCCACATTGTTTAAATCATGTGATGTGGCTCATGATTATGTTTTTGTCGAGAAATTAGAAAAATTATTTCCTAATTATCAGGGATCATTTTCGGGTGAGATTTTGAGAGATTTTCTCTATTTTTTGCCAGAAATCTCACTAAAATCTGCTCAGTGGGAGAAAAATTAATTGTCTCCAAAATCCCTCCTTATCTGGAGGTCTGCAGGTTTAACATAATTTTCTGTTTTTATCTTTTTATACAGGTTATGATTGTGGCATGTATGTGATATCTATAGCAGAACATTTATGTCGTGAACTCTGTGAAGGCTACAGTATCGACCTTAACGAAATAATCAATTGCGACTTCGTCAGGAAAAAACGCTCACAGATTAAAGAACTTATTCACAAAGTTGCTCACGAATTTGGAAGTTGAATTCTAGTTATCCTCGGCAGTATTAGAATATTCAAAGATTCCTACAAGGCAGCTAGCGGACATGATCTGTAGCAGCATCCAGTTCTGATTGGTTCATATATGATAAGGAGTTGCTTAGTGATGTGTTTCAGGGCTTCTGTTATGTCGAAACTTTTGGGGATGTTTAGCTCATCTGGACCCAATTGTTCAAATTAGTGATGTTGTTGATTAACTCCATGTTAAATTTTCAACTGCATTGTATGCAAAAACACTGCCATTTTTTCGCTGAAAAAAATAGAGGAGATTTTGCACTGCAAAAGCTCCTCACATTTTTTTCGGCATAGAATGTTAGTACACTTGATTTTGTGGCTACTTGAAAATTGAACAGATTGTTGACTAACAACTTAGTTAAGCTACCATGCTTTGAACAATTGTGCCCTGTTTAGTGGTTCAAATATGATAAAGAAATGTTTGGTGATTTATTTCAGGGCTCATGTTAAACAGAAACTTTGGGAGTGTTTAGCTCTAATGTTTGAAAGCAAAGTTCAAGTTGCGTACTTCTGCAGTAATATTGGTTGTTCTTTTCCAAAACAATCCCAAAATTCTAGTTACATCTGATAAGACTTATAATGTTTTGGAGGGGACTGAGAGCATCTTTTATTTGTATTTATGTTAGAAAAAAAATTCCATCTGAGGGCCAGAATATTTTGTCAGGAACAAGGTTTTCCCCTAGTCTCTGGCAGAATTGATCCTTACATGGAGTTCTTCAGACTGATGCAAAAATTCACCAGCTAAAATAGCCCCCATTTCTTAAAATTGCAAAACTCTAACAGTTTTTCTGTTGAACCTCTGAGTATATTTAACTCACATAGACTCTTAATCCGACATTCAGAAAGCTTTATGACAACTTCTCCTGAATGTTTTATGAAAGGGTTTTGACGCAGCATCTCAAAAACCCAGGTACACAATTTCAGGCTCATTTGGGCTTCTTCTCAGGTTCATTGTCTTCTGACAAGGGAAAAGGTATGGGGGTCATTGTACTTTGGACACATTTCTCACGTATACTACATGTATATTTCAGAAAATTCATGCTATTCCTACTTTTGTGGCCTGATCGCTTAGCTTAATTCCAGAAATGCTGGTAATGCAGGAAATTGATCAACTCAAAAACTGTAGGAGGACCTAGACACCTTTTAACCCTTTCCAAAGATTCAGCCACAAAGATGATTATCATGCTGCAGCAGATTTACTTTAGTGTTGGTGGGGGAGGGATGGGGTTGTGGGAGTTATGGCTGATACTATTAATGGGGCATGAATAAGTTAATGAGGTCATAAGAAGATGACCTTACTGTGCACTTTCAATGTCTAGGCAGCATAAGCTGTTACACATACAATTATCAAACATTGTATACATTTATGAGGCATCTTATGAAAAAACTCTTCAAGATTGCATATGAATGACAAGCCCTGTTGAAGCTGTTCATTCAGATGGCTGATAAAGGCCTTTCCATTTCTTTTTGGAAAGTGTGAACTTTGTGTAGGAGGTTACATAAAACCATGAGCTGTAACCAGTGTGGTCAGGGCTGTACATTCTTGTGTTTTTCCCCACTGCAAACTTCAAACAAATTGCTGTAATGTGCCTAAATTTTGGGATGCATAGACTAATTGATTTTCCATTTGGGACAAATGAAAAAAAAAATATTTCAGGTGTCCCCATATTTAAGCACATTAAAGTACATTGAAAGAAAAGTTGCCTTATGGCTTAAAGACTGAACAGTCTTTTGAACTTCTACACCATATAGTCTGGTAACAGGACAGTCTTGTCTCTCCAGCAACTAGAAGACTTTGAGATATAGATATTACTTTTCTGCTGGTGGCAGTGTCAGAGGTGTAAATTTCGGGATAACTGTATTGAAAATTGTCATTTGAGGAGGTATATCCTTAGTTTTATGGTCACAAATTGCGTTTTACAGCTCCGCTGGGGCGTCGCCGTAAAAGGAAATTTCTGACCATAAAACCGACAATTTTCCTCATGGAATGACAATTTTCAATACAGTTATCCCCATTCCGATGCACATTTTACATTTTTCATCTTCAAAAATGTGCTACTTTGCACCCATAGCAAATGCTTTCAGCGACGCAAAACCAGATGTCAACCAATGAGAAGTGAGGTTACCTAATGATGTCAGGTTTCAGACGGTAAATCACAGGATATACTGTCGCAAATTTTTGACGTCATCCAATCAGACATTGTGTTACATACATAAGTGCATTAGAACTTTCATTGAGTTGTCTGGTTTTTTCTTTTGTGACAGTCTCCTGACAGACAAGACTCAGTGCACTACGGAATTAGAGGATAACTGTATTCAATGCTCCAGTTAAGAAGAGGAAGCACAAATAATTTTGGGATAATTTTCCTTATTTCTCCATAAAACATATGTTGTGACCCTTCATTAGAACCGTTGCATTGAGACAGTTCTAATGAGGGGTCACAACATATGTTTAAATCGAGAAAAAAGAAAAATTATCTCTGAATTATCCCTGTTACCCCTTCTTATCTGGAGCTCTGGACTACTCAAAGTTGCCATTTAGAGAGGTTACTCGTCAGTTTCATAGTCAGAAATTTCATTTACTGCAATGCGTTAGTGGGAACATAAATGCAATTTACGAGCATGAAACCAACAATTTACCTCTCCAAATGACAATTTTCAATACAGTTATCCCCATTCTAGCACTTTTTTTCAAATTTTCACCTTTTTTTAAAGTGTACAACTTTGCATCCATTGTAAGAGCTTGCAGCAATTTATAACCACACTGCAGCCAATGAGAAAAAAGGTTTTAAAATGATGCCAGGTTTCCGATAGTATATCACAGGAAATACTGTTGCAGATGTTTGACGTTAACCAATCAGATGTCGCGTTATATTTGTAAATGGATTAGAATTCTTGTTAGTCACATCAGCAGCTGTCTGATAGTTCAGTGTAGCTGATAAGAGACAGTTGTTCACATAATAGGCAGCGTTTTTCTGCCTCTTCTCAGATATTGTTAAACTGCTGTATAATGTATGTTCAAGAAAACACCAAAGTGCATTTATATCCATGTATAAAGTTTACGGTATTTCTTACATTAAAAGACTGGTTTTCACTTCAAAACAATCCCAAAAAACTAGATCTAAAGACAGATCTAGATTTTTAGGATTGTTTTTGAAGGAAAAACCCATTTCATTGACCAGTTTTGCAAGAATGATCTACGTAGTTGTGGTAATTTAGATAGGATAAACTCCTATCATATAACCAAAGGAATACTATATTTAAGCCATGACACCACAAAACCAACAAAGTGGCATGTGAGCCCAGCAAAAACTCAGATCAGCTAGGGCATCCACCCAGTCTAATCACAGCCTTTGCTGTCGGCATGGAGATAGCTTAGACCCGTAGTTACCCTTTAAGCGTTCAGCTAAGACTCTGATCACACTTGGCTGAGTTGAGTCTTTGCTGGGTGCATATGCTACATTATTGGCTTTGCTGTGTCATGGCTCATTTAATCTATGTTTTATGAAAAACTACTTTACAGTAAGTGCAAACAGAAAAGCATGAGATCAGACTGTACATATGGGTAGTCTGATCAGAGGCTGTACCATCTGTTAATGTTAATATGAAAGGTGGATACTATTTCTTGTGTCTGTAGCTGTGCAGGCTGATTTTAAATAGGGTTAAGTCGGCTAAATTTGGACAGCGGGTAAATTCGGACAGTGACATTGTTTCCTTTATATGTCAGTTGTTTGGAACTGACTTTTATGAACTGTGCAGAAGGAATCTGTGCCTTAGGTCATGTGCAAAGAAAAGAAGCTGATCAGTCTGTGTGTCTTTGCAGGCCAAGTAGCTTAAGTTTTCATTTCACAGACTTTTCAAACTGTATACCATATAAATTCGGCTATAGGATGGTATTTCCACTCCAAAATGACAAAAAAATCTAGATCTGTCTAATAAGATGGTTGATTATTTATTTGATTTTTAACAGTTCTTCAAGACAGTGTTTCAGTCAATATCAAGCCACCTACCAGATAGAGGGAGAAAGAAAAATATGATAGGCGAGAGCAAAAATATCCAACCATACCCCACGAGCACCTACTGCAAGAAAAGTAGGCCCTTACCCTATAATCATCCAAAGTAGTTGGATACCCTGGGACTGAAATTTACTCCGCAACATCCCCTAACCTGACCACCTCTCTAATAAAATGGCTTTAGAGTTTTGGAATTGTTCAAAGAGGGAAAAACATTTTAAAGCAGAATTAATGCAAGTAATGATGTACATTTGGGTTTTGGTTCATTGTTTAGAAGACCCCATCCTGTTTCCACACCCTCAACCCCTCCCACCCCCAGATCTCCCTTTCCTATAGCCAAACAAAATAAGTAAAGATACCTGCATATTGTTTCTATGGCTTCAGACTTTGTATGTATGCAGTTGATCAGAGTTTTTCTCTGCAGTGATTTCATAAGTCACCTTTTTCTGGGGGCGCATCTCAGTATATATACACCAGGGCCTAGTTGTTCAAACCATTTGGGTAACGTCGATAAGAGAATTGAACTGAACTGAACTGAACTGTTCAAACCATAACAAGTCTGTAGTGAAGGATTCATTAAGCCTTCCATTATGCATAAAATTTAGCTTGTTAATTTTTTTGCAGAGAAAAAAGGTTTGGAGCTTTTAGCACCTAACCATTTTTTTCGGCAAAAAAGGCAGTGTTTGTGTGCTCAATACGTTTAAAATTGTAACTTCACATTAACTGATGATGTATTAGTTTTGAACAACTGGGCCTGAAAGTTCAATGAGTTGTGATACTATATCCCATATGAAGTTATCAATGTTTGTTTGCATATTTGAGCCGCGACGTGAGAAAACCAACAATGTGGTCGTGCGTCCAGCGCAGACTCAGATCAGCCTGGGCATCCGCCCAGTCTGATCAGAGTCTTCGCTTTCCGCATGAAGGTAGCTTAGTCCCTCATCTACCCTTTAAGCGCTTAGCAAAGAGTCTGATCAGACTGGGTGAATGCCCAGGCTGATCTGAGTCTGCGCTGGGCGGACGACCACATTGTTGGTTTTCTCGTGTCGCGGCTCATTTTATGTAACGATCTGGTAAATGTTTTCCCTTGAGAAAGTGGAAATGTGGCAGTTAAAAAAAGCTTCATAGGAGGGATGGTAGTTTTACATCCATTTCAACAGATGTCAGTCATAATTATGAGGGCAGTAAAATGCTTAAGTTCAGACAGAATCTAACCTTCAGCAGAATTCGAACATGTGACCTTTGGAAGAAGGATGGTGGGGCTGGTAACAACTTGGCTGAAAGGAGGCATGTATTTAGACTGGCTGGGAAATAAACTTAGTTGACTTAAAAGTGTCCTCAGAAATATGAATAAATATGAGGGCTGGCCAACTAGAAAGTCTTAATTTTAGGATTAAATAAATTTTGAGGGGACAAGAGAAATTCTACAAGCCCTTGGTACTGAATCTGTCCCAGCATGTTGATAAATACTGTACTGGACAAGTTGGTGGTAAATATTTGCTCAGCCCTGTAGATATAGAGGACTTTACATGAGTAGTCATTTTATATGAAATTTATGAAGCAAGCCTTTGGTGAGTTTCATAAATTTCATATGAAATGAACATGAGTGTAAAATTGTGTTTTTCATAGGACCATCACCTTCAAAATGAACATTATCTTAATAAGAAATTGTCAATGACATTAATGTATATGCCAAAATGTTATTGCATGTGTGGCCATAGGATTTTTATGTCACAACTTTATCCACTGAATTACAGTGAGGTCATGTGATAAATACAGTTTAGAGCTATTCCAGGCCCAGAGGTTATAAAACTTAAGCACATTCTCAAACTCAAAATAAAGCACACTGATTGGCTGCTTCCGAGCACCTGCTTGGAAGCAGCCAATCAGTGTGCTTTATTATGAGTTTGAGATTATTCTCAAGTTTTATAACCTCGATCCCAGGAAGGAGCTAAGAAAGGGCTGTTTATTAGAGCTGAAATAAATTACAGTTTTCTTGGTGGTACCCCGCAGAAAAATTTTGGACCTATTTTATACAGTTTCTTTATTTACAGCGATGAGAAAATTTGATCCACAACACAACAAAACCAACAAAGTGGCATGTGGGCTCAGCAAAGACTCAGATCAGCCAGGGCATCTGCCCAGTCTGATCAGACTCTTTGCTGTGTGCACTCAAAGGGTAGCTAAGGGTCTAAACCAGCACCATGTGGACAGCAAAGACTCTGATCAGACTGGGTGGATGTCCAGCCTGATCTGAGTCTTAGCCGGGTGAACATGCAACTTCATTGTTTTTTTTGTGTCAAAATAAATTTGTTACAAAGAATAGATATACATTTAGGGAAACAAATGAGATATCTTTCAGATGGTCATTGAGTACGGTACTAAGATAGAACTTGTTTACTTGAGTTAATGAGGCAAAGTGGAACACAATGCCATAAGTGGCTGACAGGACTGGGAAGGAACTCTGCTATTTTGACTTTTGCCTCCTGTCCCGATGGGTCAACTATAAAAGGAAAGAATTTGCTCCTGCAGGAGCATATTCTTCCCTCCATGAATAGACCGGGTTTGAAGGGTTTTGTGGTTCAGGTAAACGAACAGGAAGTGACAAAAGTAGTATAGGCCAGTATTTTAAAACTATGAATGAGCCGCGACACAAGAAAACCAACAATGTCGTTGTGCGTCCAGCACAGACTCAGATCAGCCTGGGCATCTGCCTAGTCTGATCAGACTCTTTGCTAAGCGCTTAAAGGGTATTTAAGGGTCTAAGCTACATCCATGCGGACAGCGAAGACTGATCAGACCAGGCAGATGCCCAGGCTGATCTGAGTCTGCGCTGGATGCACAACCTTATTGTTAGTTTTCTCTTGTCATGGCTCATATCTTCTTCATGTACACACAGAATTTACAGATTTAGCTAATATTTTAGTCAATAGAAGCTGTTCAGCATAAGTCATGTTGTTTCATACACACTTTAATCTTCTTTTATTTTTTTGTTCATTTATTTTAATGCAAACAACAGTATAATTCCATATTACACTGGGACATGTGTACACAGTGCATTTCAGATTTCCACTCTTTCATTGTAAATGCATGTGTAAGTGGTTACATTGATGCAGAGCTTATGAAGTGAATTTTCAGTAAGTGATGTTAATTTCATTGACTGATCATGAAATTTGAGGTTGACAAGGTCAGTGTAGCTCTCCTGTCTAAATGTTAAATTTAAACCGAAGAAGGTCTTACAAAAAACATTGGCCATGGGCACATACATTTAACCAGGGGAAACTTAGTTTGCTAGTGTATATGAATGTTGAAAGTATGAGAACAGGCATAGTTGTCACCCTGGCATCTGTAGCTGCATTTGAATTTGTTAAAGTGTATGAATACACATCAATTTTTTTTGCCATCTTTACAAAGGGGAACAACTATTGTGATTTCCTGTTCACTTCCTTGGATGACAAAACTGTTCCAAATTAGGATCTATTCTTAAAGGAAAGAATTTGCTCCTAATGGAGCAAATTCTTTCCTTGAAGAGTAGACCCTTAATGAGAAGGAAGACAAACCTGAGTCTTTTCCCCTGAAAGTGTAACCATTCACTTTTAAAACTTCTTGAAAGCTGAGTAAGCTCAAAGTAGGCAAGCTGTCCTATCTGTGCAGTGACCTTGATTGGTTAAACAGTGCCTTATTGTGTAAAAAGACAGTTATCACGGGTTTGTCATATGCATTTATTGATTGTCGGAATTGCTTGGTTTAACTGGTTTCAGATATGTTGTTATTTATACTAGAAAACCAGATGTATTCGCTTCAAACATAAACCTGTTCAAGTGAAGCTGCTAAGGTAAATTGGTATACCCCAATATTTTTTCTGCCATTTTTACAAAGGGAAACAACTTTTGTGGCTTCTTTAATGTATCCCTGGTTGCCATAGTCCTTCCAAATTGGGTCTACTCTTAAATGAAACTGTCTGCTTCTAGTATATTCAGAGTGGACTCCAAATAAGAAGGGAGGCAAGTACTTGCACTGAAATTGCACTGAAATTGCAGAGTTCATGCCCATGAAAGTGTACCCATTCATCTTAAAATTAAGACTGTTCTTCAGAAGCATGCACATCTCCTTCCAAACTGTTCCTGTGTAGGTCAGCTTGTATGTCAAGTCTAGACAAATTTGGAAAAAGTTACCATATTTGTTTGACTATAAGACAGGCTTTTTCCTGCTTGGAAATTCAGTATTTTGTAAACTTAAATGTATGAATAGTCTGATCTGGATATCCACTTGGAATGTGGCTGGGTTTTATCCGCATTTTTGTCCAGATATGTAGAATTACATGTAACTTGGTAATTTTGTTTGTGTGAATAAATTTTACCAAAGAGGTTCAACTGTATTACAGAATTTAATAAGTTTTCATGTTATACTTGTAAGATATTTTTCAAAAAAGTTGTGATTTGTTAGAAATGAGTTAGTTTAGTAGTAAATGAAATGTGTGTAAACTTGATAACTGCCCATTTGGACTGAAAGATATCGTGTTATGAGGTTGTTCGTAGCCTGAATCTGTTATCAATGACTACCTCATGATATCTTTTGTTGTACCATCAAGTATTTAAGAGATATGTAATAAAAAATTCAGGGCACCAGATATTGAGGTGGCTGGAGACATCTAACAGGGGAGAGGACTCTTGATTTTTGCTTGTCTTACAAAAGGGAGATCATTGTGACAGAAAAGAATTTATTTCCTCAATAGTGGGAGCTGACCTTGTGGAGAGCAACTCATTAAGCAAGGAATTTGCTTCCAAAGGGGGAGTAAATTCTTTCCTTCAAGAGTAGCTCCTGCTTTGAGAAGTAAGCACTTATCTTCTGATCAGAATGATCTCCCTTGCAAGGATTTATTAATCAGGGAAGCATATAGGAAGTTGCAAAAATTATTCCTACATGCTTTTTCCACCATATTTACAAAAGGAAATAATTTTTGTGACTTTCTGTTTGCTTCCCAGGTCAACAAAACAATCCACTCTTTAAAGAAAGAATTTGCTCATACAGGAGCAAATTCTTTCCCTGAAGAGTTGACCCTCTTTGAGGAAGAAGGCAAAAGTGAAAATTGCAGAGTTTTTCCCCCTGAAAGTGTATCAATTTGCCCTTAAAGAGAGTATAATTTGTGATGATTATTATTTCTAGAGATTTCATGATGAAAATTAAGTGGCATTTCATCAAAATCAGTTTGTTTAACTCTTTAAGCACCAAAAAGCAGACTGCCGGGCCGGGTAGCGCAATCCGTAGGGCACCTGACTCGTAAGTCAGAGGTCCTGGGTTCGAATCCCAGTCTGGCCACATACTTTCGTTTCTCCTTCCGCTGATTCAAGAAGGGCAGTTGTCAGCTACTGGCGAAAGTATGTGCACTTAGTACTGGTTAACCGCTTAGGAGGTCTAAGCCTGCCCAGGAATAGTGTGGCTAGGTTAACTGACCGTCCCGACATGACCTCAGTTGTTTACCGTGGACGTTAAGCATCAAATCAACCAAAAAGCAGATGACAAAATTTACGTCTGCAAAAATTAAATTAATGCCTTGTCCAAAACATTTCAAACTCAAAGACTAGAGGGCAAACAGTGTAGATCTATATGAGGCGGCTCATTATGAGCCGCCTCATCAGGATCTACGCGGTTTGCAAATTATGCTATTTTCGTCACTGGTGCTTAAAGTGTTAAAAAAATAGGTTTTGACATTACATTAGAATTATCTCGTATTACATGTACATTTTAACCAGGTGCTGCATCTTTATCTAAAAAATAGAAAGAAATCTCAGAATCATCATTCAAATTCTCTCTCTGTTTGGAGTCCTGCTGTGTTGAAATTCATAAATAATAATTATATACAAATAAATTCATTACCATATCATACTTTCCGTTTTTCATTAGAAACCAAACTTGATATATTTCCTATAATGGGAAGAGGACTGGCTGCTATACAGACCTGTTTTAAATCACTTTTGCTGGGTGAAATGGTATTTGTGCCAAAAAGTTATCCATGAAAGGGTTCACATTTGCATTAAAATAAGTCATGGTCCTACAGTAGCAGTCTGATATCAGGGCCTGCATTGTTTGCAATTCAGTTCAGTTCAATTCTAACGACGTTCCCCAAGTGGCTCAGTGGTACGTAACCATAGTTGCTCGCACTTGGCGCCGAGTGTCCGCCCATTTCAGTCAACAGTGCTATAAATATACAGTCTATAGTTCTGCAATAAACATACCCTATTTCTTCAGTTATAAGACAGGGTTTTTCCCTTTCCAAAACAATCCCAAAGATTTGGATCCATTTTATGAGATGGATCTAGATCTTTGAGATTGTTCTAGAAGAGACTATGAACTCCGGTTTAACGTCCCACCAACAACGAGGTCATATGGAGACGGGACCTCGGTTTAAAGTCTCATCCGAAAGACCGGAGAAGCGGGGGTTCGAACTTGCGATCCCTGGATTGGTAGTCCGGAGTGTTATCCACTACACTACAGCCGCTCCTCTCTAGAAGAGAAAACCCCATTCTTTAGCTGACTTAAACATGACTGATTAACATTTTAGTGTAATTTTTGAAAGCTAAACACATGTCTTATAACTGAATAAAATCGGTACTGTTATAATTCAGACATCCGTCTTATAACCAAATAAATATAATTCAGCTATAAGACAGTTTTTCCTCCTATAGAATGACCCCAAATATCTCAATTCTATTTTAAAATGGAGTTTTCCCTTTCAAAACAACCTGTTTTATAAGAGGGATTTACAGTTGAAGTGTTTTTGGAGGGGAACCATCCCACTCACCCATCTTATAACAGAATAAATGCATTACCTTCTCCAGTATGTTAAACTGATGCTATACTATATGAACATGATACGATTGCTTCCCAATATTCTACTGTGGATCATACATTAATGGTTGCACCAAGAAATGTAAATCTGGGCCCAGTTGTTCAAAACTAACTTTGTCATTAGTAGGGACATATTAAAATATCTCAAATATGCCAATATTTTTGCTGAAAAAATGTGAGAAGCTTTTGCCATGCAAAAGTTTCTCACATATTTTCAACAAAAAATATCAGTGTATTTGGCTATAAAGTTGCTAAAAAGTTAACGAGTTGACCTCTTAATGTGCTTGTTAGGCTGAAGATGCTTTAAACAACTGGGCCCTGATAATCAGTTTAATAAATCAATACAGGGTTGCACTTGGGTATGTATATCTGATACTACCCTGTAAGAATCACATGGTACAGTTACTCTCCAGAATGCATTTCTGAAACTCTGCTGTGAATCACACTATATGTGTGTACTTGAGCATATGCCGGGCCGGGTAGTGCAATCGGTAGGGCACCTGACTCGTAAGTCAGAGGTCCTGGGTTCGAATCCCGGTCTGGCCACATACTTTCGTTTCTCTTTCCGCTGATTCAAGAAGGGCAGTTGTCAGTTACTGGCGAAAGTATGTGCACTTAGTACTGGTTAACCGCTTAGGAGGTCTGAGCCTATCCAGGAATAGTGTGGTTAGGTTAACTGACCGTCCCGACATGACCTTAGTTGTTTACCGTGGACGTTAAGCATCAAATCAACCAACCAACAACTTGAGCATATATTTAAAACTTCGCCATATAAATCGTATGATAGGGTTGCAGCCCAATACTTTTCATATTCTCCAGTAAGACTCGCATTCAAGTGCACTCCTGTATGTATAGCTAGTAACCCTTTGTGAACCATGATTGGTTGCTCTTCAATATGTGAGCTGGGACACGACAAAACAAACAAAGTGGTTGTGCACCCAGCGCATACTCAGATCAGCCTGGGCATCCGCCCAGTCTGATCAGAGTCTTCGCTGTCCGCATGGAGGTAGCTTAGACCCTTAGCTATAACTTAAGAGCTTCGTGAAGAGCCTAATCAGACAGGGCAGATGCCCAGGCTGATCTGAGTCTGCGCTGGGTGCACAACCACTTTGTTGGTTTTCTCGTGTCCCGGCTCATGTATGTCTTATATCCCACATGATGGCACTCCAGTATGAATGTCTGATAATCAACTGTGAATCTTGGCATAGTTGCACTCAAGTATATTTGTTTCATACCCCACATGGTTGCTCTCCTGTTTGTATGTCTTATACCTTACATGGCTGCTCTCCTGTGTTTATGTCTTACACCCCACATAGTTGCTCTCCTGTATGTATATCAAGTAATCCACTGTGAATCATGATATGGTTGCATTGCAGTATGTATGTCTTATACCCCAAATGGTTGCAGTCCAGTATGTATGTCTTGTATCCGACATGATTGCACTCTAGTATGTATATCTTACACTCCATAAGGTTGCACTCCAGTATGAAGGTATTTATGTCCATTTTTTGGTTGATTTGATGCTTTACGTCCACGGTAAACAACTAAGGTCATGTCGGGACGGTCAGTTAACCTAACCACACTATTCCTGGGCAGGCTTAGACCTCCTAAGCGGTTAACCAGTACTAAGTGCACATACTTTCGCCAGTAACTGACAACTGCCCTTCTTGAATCAGCGGAAGGAGAAACGAAAGTATGTGGCCAGACCGGGATTTGAAGCCAGGACCTCTGACTTACAAGTCAGGTGCCCTACCGATTGTGCTACCCGGCCCGGCTATGTATGTCCAATTACCCACTGCAATTCATGACATGGTTACACCCCAGCCTGTATGTCTTATCCCCACATGGTTGCACTCCAGTTTGTATGTGTGATAACCCACTGTGAATCATGGCATGGTTCCTATTTAGTTTGTATTTGATACCCAACGTGTTTGCACTAGAGTTTCTATGTCTTCTACCTAATATTATTGCACTCCATTATTGATGTCTGATAACCCACTGTTAATCATGGCATAATGGTAGTTGTACTTCAATATGTATGTCTTGTATTCCTCATGGTTGCTCTCCTGTATTTAAGCGAGTAACCCACTGTAAATCATGATATTGATGCACTCCTGTATGTTTGTCTTTTACCCCACATGGTTGCACTCAAGTATTTGTGCCTTACATCCCACAAGGTTGTTCTCCAGAAAGTATGACTTTTGCCCCACATGGTTGCACTTCAGTATGTACGCCTTACATCCCACACAATTGCTGTCCAGTATGTATGTGTTAAACCTGACATGGTTGCACTCCAGTATGTATGCCTAACATCCTATATGGTTGCACTCCAGTATATATGCTTTATACCTGCCATGGTTGCTCTCCAGTATGCATGTCTTATGCCCCACATGATTGCATAAAGTATGTATGTCTTATATCCCACATGGTTGCACACCAGTTTATATATTTTATATTCCACATGGTTGCACTCCAGTATGTAGGTCTTAAGGCTCAATGGCTGCATCCCAGTATGTATGTCTTATATGCCACATGGTTGCTCTCCCTTACGCATGTCTGAATGCCCCACATAGTTGCATCTCAGTATGTATGCCTTATATCCCACATGGTTGCACTCGAGTAAGTATGCCTCTTACCCATCATAGTTGCTTTCCAGTATGTATGTTTTATATCCCATATGGCTGCAATCCAATATGTATGCCTTATACCACAGATGGTTGCTCCTCTGTATGCATCTTAATGCCCCACATGGTTGCATTCAAGTATGTATGTCATACCCCACATGGTTACTCTCTAGTATGTAGATCTTTTGCCTCAAATGGTTTCATGCCAGTATGTATATTGTATTCCCCACATGGTTGCACTCCAGTATGTATGTCTTATACCCAACATGGTTGTTTTCTAGTATGTATGTCTGATACCCCACATGTTTGCACTTCAGTATGTATGTCTTATACCCCACATTGTTGCACTCAAGTATGTATGTCTTATACCGCCCACGGTTGCACTCCAAAATGTATGTCTGATAACCAATTACATTAAATGATATGGTTGCAGTTCAGTTTGTATAACCCACATGGTTGCACTCCGGTATGTATGTCTGATAACCCACCGTCAACCATGGTATGGTTCCTCTTTAGTCTGTTTGTCTTTTACCCAACAATGATTGCTCTCCATTAAGTATGTCTTATTCCCCACATGGCTGGACACCTGTATGTTTGTCTGATATCACACTGTGAAGCATGGTATGGCTGCCCTTTAGTATCTATATCCTACATGGTTGCCCTCCAGTATGTATGTCTGATAACCCATTGTGAATGACAATATGGTTGCATTCTAGCGTGTATGTCTTTTACCAAACATGGTTACATTTCAGTATGTTTAGTTGATAACCCATTGCGTAAAGTGTGTATGTCTTTTACCAAACATGGTTACATTTCAGTATGTTTAGTTGATAACCCATTGCGTAACATGACATGGTTGCACTCCAGTAGCATGTTTTTATCCGTCATGGTTGTTCTCCAGTGTGTATGTCTGTTAATGCACTGTGAATCATGGCATGGTTGCAGTCCAGTGTGCATGCCCTTTTACCCACATGGTTGTAATCCCGTATGTATTTCTGATAACTTATTGTGAACCATGGCATGCTTGCACTCCAGTATGCATGTCTTATACCCCACATGGTTGCACTCAAGTATGTAGGTGATAGCCAACTTCGAATTTTGGCATGATTTCATTCCAGTATGTATGTCTTATTCCCGCATGATTGCCCTCCTGAATGTCCGATAATCCATTGTGAATCATGGCATGGTTTCACTTTATACTAGCCAAATGTTCTAACCGGCCACTTACATTTTATCGATTTTCTTCAGTGCCCCAAACAATCTTACAGTTCTGTTTACATCCCCAAATAGGCAGATATGTCAGTCAACTCAGCCTTTAAAAAGTTTGGCAAAAATTTTAACATTACATCCAGGATGTGCCGATGAACAGAAGTACCCCCATTTTTAAAATTCACAAAATTAAGATTGTGTTACAATTTGTGAAAAAATCACTTTTTGAAATATCCAATTTACGTGAGCAAAACCACTTCATTACTAAAGCAAATGACTGAATAAACATATTTATGCAGGAATGAACACTCTTCCTGCATGGCAGTGGCCGCTTTGGGTCAAAATGTTAAAACCTACCCCACCACTCAATGCAAATTCTTGTTAATTTTAAAAATGGGGGGGGGGGGGGGGGTACCCGTATTCATCTGTGACTCCTGGATACAGTACACTGAATAATGCCTAACCTTTTAGTGGGATGGCTTACCGACTTATTCGCCTATCTGTGGCTTTAAACGCGAATAGCATTGAGGAAAAATGATAAAAACTAAGTGGTCGGTTAAAACTTTTGACTAGTATATGTCTTATACCCCATATGGTTGCACTCCAGTATGGATTTCTGATACCCCACTGGGAATCTTAATATGATTGCACTCCAGTAAGTATGTCTGATATCCCACTGTGATACTTGAGCCCTTCTTTGATTCACTTCATTGCTACACTCCAGTATGTATGTATCTGATATTCCACAATAAATCATGCTATTGTCAAGCTCCAGTATGAATATCTGATATGTCACTTAGAAGCACGGTATGTCTACGATGAATCATGATATGTATGATCATGATATGTCTATGATGCCATTATGGCATTGCCTTGCGCACTTAATAGTCTTCGAAGGGTTTTACTAATCCTAACTGTAGGAAGGGAGATAACATTTAACATACCATGGTAAAATGCGAAGGGAGGTAATCTCATATTTTTTGAAAACCAATAAGCCAGAGACTGGCTACACCGAACCTTACGCCAAAATCAAGTGATAAAAATCAGTTTAGACTGCGCATCCATACAGTTTGATCAGAGTTTTCTCTACTCATAGTCTCCTCAAGATGTATGCAATTTTACCTGCCACAGACAGAGTCTCGGATCAGACTGTGCAGGCATGCAGACTGATCTTTTTTTCCTTGTTAAAAATGACAAGTACGTTTTGCTATGCCATTGCCGATTTGGACAATTTCAGAAGAAACAGATTTCTTGAAGTGTTTTCATCAGTATGCGCAGATGTGCAGACTGATATGCCTATTTGTGATAGGACATGCCCATAGACTCATTTTGCTCTCTCTTTAATAACTTTTGCAAATCCTTTGAGATCTTTGGTTGCTAAGGCAAATGAAAGTTGTTACTGATCTATTATGAGATAATACTTCACCCCTGGGTTATGCATACACAAGGGTTGTTACCAAACGAAAATGAGTCCTAGTTCCCAAACGACTTGGTCATCGTCGCTAAACAAATTTGTTTAGCCACGATGACCAAGTGGTTTGGGAACTAGAACTCTTTCTCGTATTGTAACAGCCTTGGAAACAAAGTAATAACCAGGTGTGTACTTGGTATAAGCATAACTCCTTCATTTTTCACCATATGTTCGTAAACATACATGTATATGATAAAGAAATGCTTCAATCTCGAACCTGTCAGCTACTCTGTTTTCACTATGGCCGAGTTATGGCCTCCGATTGCTGAAAAAAGCTTATACCAAGATCTTGCCTCAAAAATGCACAATTTCATTCCCACTTCAAGATTTTCTAAAGGATTAATTGCTAAAATAAAGCAACTCTACCGCTGAGCCACTTGGGGAACATCGTTTCAAGAATTGAAACAGAATAGAATAAAGCAACTCTATTCGCCTGTATCGTATGTAAAGCATATTAGTAAAAGAAATCAGCATTGGTGATCTCACAAACTCGCAAAGTTCTAAATGGATTTGCAAAAGTTATTAAGAGAGTGCAAAATGAGTTATTGGCCACTGATGTCCTATCACAAAAGAGCAGATCAGCTTGCGCATACTGATGAAAACACTTCAAGAAATTTATTTCTTCAATTAGTTAAGGCATAGTAAAGCTACTTGTCATGTTTGATAGGAAAGGAAAAGATCAGCCTGCGTGCCTGCACAGTCTGATTTGAGCATCTGCTTGGCACAGGTAAAATTGCATATATCTTGAGGAAACTATGAGCAGAGGATACTCTGATCTATACTGTATGGATGCACAGGCTTAGCTGATATTTTACAAGCCACTTTTGTCGAAAGGCTCACTTTAGCCAGTCTCTGGCTCATTGGTTTTCAAAAAAATGAGATTACCTTCCTTAGCATTTTACCATTGTATCTTAAGTGTTATCTCTTTGTATTGGTGAATGTGAAACACACTGAAATGTAGTCTGGCATGCAGGCTGGTTTGGTAGTTTGCTGGTCAAAAATATACAGTTTTCTCAATTGGGTCTCCTTTCTATGCAAACATTTTATTTCCTGTCAACCTACCCATAGTCTGGCAGTGGGCCGAAATACTTAAAACGCTTTTCATGTTAATGCCTAATTTAGGGGATAGCTGTCTTCAAAATCGTCATTTGGGGAGGTAAATCATCGTTTTTATGGTCGGAAATTTTGTTTTACGGCTAAGAGCTAGCGGAGCCGTAAAAAACAATTTGTGACCATAAAACCGATGATTTACCTCCCCAAATGACAATTTTCAATACAGTTATCCCCATTGTAATGCACTTTAACATATTTTAACCTCTCTAAATGTACTAATTTGCATCCAAAGCAAGCGCTTTCAGCAACGTAAAACCAAACGTCAGCCAATGAGAAGTGACGTTTCATAATGACGTCGGGTTTGCGACAGTATATCGCAGGATATACTGTCGCAAATTTTTGACGTTATCCAATCAGACGTCGCGTTATATTCGAAAGTGCATTAGAATGCTTAATTTAATTCTTTAGATTTAACCTGTTAATGCCAAGTGCATCCCATAAAAGGGACATTGGCAAACCCCTGCTTCTGGGGAACATTGTTCAACAACAGAATAGACCCAGATCAAACGCCGCTGTACGCGGCGTCTAATAAGGTACTATTGTGTTGCCTTGAATACAGGAATTTCTTTAAACTATAATGTTTATTAAAATCGTCAGAAATTGAAAAAGCACCTTTCTTATGCCCTGCATTTATATTTTGCTGTATCCTACAAGTTTTGCATTTATGTCAATGTCACATAGAATAACCATCCACGGAAAATTTTCATGTTATTCTTTAATCGATATTTGTGAATCGGACACGGGTAATGCAGTTAATACACTAAAAGGCATGGAAGAATCCTCTCTTTTAATATTGTTTTCTTTATAGGGGAGACCGGGGCTAGTTGGTCCGCGGGGCAAGTTGGTCCGAGGGCGATTCCTGTAAACTGAGGAAAATTATGACGACAGTATATGACGCAAAGGAATCTTGACCACGTTACACTTACTGACAAAAAGAATATGACGATCGGAGAAGGCATATTAAAATTTGAGAAGAAAAACTGATTTTGTACTAACCAAGTAACTTCCCTGCACCCGTAATGTTATGTTTTTGTATTTCCTGTGTATCGAATAACACACTAATGTTATACATTTCCTGAAAGCTCATCACCTTTGGTATTCAATCGTGCATATTTGCGGTTTCCAAATTCAATGGCGTTTCGGTCATGAGTGAAGATTTACAGTGCGGTATGGTCGGGGTATGTTGGTCCATCTGCGACGGGGTAAGTTGGTCCGTCGGAAACTGGCATTTTCCAGACGAAAAACTATAAAATAAGTTAGAAAAAATGATGACCGGAAGATATTAGTTATCCAATGCAAAAATAAAACCAGAAATGAATCTCCACATTTGAAAAAATGCAAGTTTCGGACCAACTAGCCCCGGTCTCCTCCACATGTCCACCCCTTTAGGGTAAACAGACTTTTCAGACACAATTAACATGACATAACAACAAGTGGAACATCAGAGTGAAATTTCGATGTCCAGATGACTATAAAATCGCAAAAGGCGGCATTTTAATAAATGATAAAATGTGATCCCATGAAACTCTGAAAATCAGCTGTCAAACATATTCTTGGTTTAACCCTTTGATTGCCAGCGGACCACTTTTGTTCCACTGTATGCTTGCAATAAAACATGCGTCTTCGGCAAAAGTATACTCTTATATAAAATTTATGTAAAATAACACACTTGCGAAGAAAAAAAGAAGACTAACGTTATTAAGATTTTTTTCTTATATATCGACCCCACAAAATATCACCGAATCGGCTTCGAAGCCTTTACGTGGCTGAGGTATCAGTGAAAAACATAGATGCGCACTCTTTTAAAATAGTTTCATACTATTTATTGTTATGAAAATATATTTGTTCTAGGATTATATTTATTTTCGTTCTTACTTACCCCGTCGATCCAACTTACCCCGCTGTCCGGACCAACTTACCCCGATAGCGGGGTAAGTTGGTCCAGTTGACCTCGTCTCGGAAAACGGCTATATTTATCAGAACCTGTCATTTTCCGAATGAAAAGCTATAGAATAAGTTAGAAAAATGATTGTACTAGTTACACAATGCGAAAATAATACTAGCAAATGAATGTTAACGTCAGCATTTGAAAAATTGCAATTTTCGGACCAACTAGCCCCGGTCTCCATCCATTTTTTTCGTGTTAATTCTAAAAGCAGGATTTAATTTCAAACAGCCTGATATTTTTTTTTTCATTTTTTTGGTGTTTTTTTACAAGTTTTTTACAAAAAAAAAAGGTCACACAAGATCGAAATAACTTCAGTCATTTTTAGTTTGAGCTGACAACCCACAAACTATATAATATACGTATAGCAAATCAGGACTTTTTATACTACTATCAAAGTGACTGCCTGAATACTTCTCTAGTTTCATGAAATTGACCATTTTACCTGTTCTTTCTGAAAAATACCATTGTTCTGAATTTCTTTGATATAATCTTTATTCAAATAGAATAAAAGCAGTGAGGTCATTTTTACATTTTCGATTAGCACACTTATTTTCTATGCTGACCGCATATGGCTATCATATAGCTCCAAGTGACATAGAAAGTTGTAGCTGGACCAATAAAATGCTTAGATTCGATGTCTAATGACAATTATAACAGCAAATTAAAATTTGATGTTTACAACCAAGTCCAGAGCTAGTTTTTGGCTTTAGGTCTCTTCTCTGAATAAAAAGAAAATGGGAGAGAAAAAATTAGCAATATCAAACATAGTTTTGTATTCTTTTTATTATAAAAGGAAGGAAGCTGCTCTACAACATAAAATGGCACACAAAAAACACTGGATAGGCGGCAATCAAAAACGCTCTTAACAATCAATTAACGCGGATCAAAAACCATTAGAAACAGCTTCAGTGACAATTTGCAATCAAACACTGTTTCTTATGGTTTTTGTTCTGCGTTTGTCGAATGCATGAGTGTTTTCGATTGCCGCCTATCCGGTGTGAAAATGTGATAGCAAAAATTAGCTGAGCCACATCACGCAAAAAGGTCACTTAACCCTTTTTTGTCAAGTGGATTTTCCATCCTTCTTATTCCGATGAGACCATTTATTATTGTAGGGGTTTCTGGTGGATGTTTTCTGGTTTTTTTTTTGCATAGAAATTTCTGTAAACAAACTGTGCTGATCCTGATCAGATGCTGCATTCTGCGGCATCTGAGCTGCAACTGCACTGTTTGCATATGTCTCCAAATTGGGTTTCCTGTCTAACAAGAGTTAATGTATCTCAAAACAGCAAAGGACACAGACAAGGCCCCGAGCTTATAAAACTTTTTTCATGCTCAACTCAGCTGAGCATGATATTTTCTCTGCTGATAAATATGAAAATGCCAACTAATGTTGACATTTTCATATTCATAAGCAGAGAAAATTTCACGCTCAGCTAAATTAAGCAAGAAAACAACTGTCCTCATCAGTTAGTTGCTATTTATAAGCAGGTAAAATTTCATGCTCAGCTGAGTTGAGCATGAAAAAAGTTTTATAACCTCGGGGCCAGTCTAAAAATCCATGCAGTGTAGCAAAACCCCTCATTTTTGTGTCAGTAGATTCTGCATGGTTATCATGATCTATACCTGAGTGAGTAAAGGCTCTGACTAGCTGCACAGGTGTTCAGGCTGGTATCAGCCTTCGCTGTTTGCTCAGGGGTTAAGAATCGTTTCTGCATTTCATAGCTCAGTTGTTTACTTTCATATTAGCTAGTGTACATCTATATGAGCTTGGCCATATACAGGTGCAAACAGCCAATACTTAGGGGTGCTACTTTACTATTTATTCCCTATTTATGGATATCCATTAATTGATTTTTCGATACCAGTATCCATATTTTGAGTAACGGATATCCAAAATACAGCAGATTTTTGAATGTCCAAAAAATAAATTGTGGATATCAATACATCAAATTATGGATATCCATAAATTGAATCAAGGATATCCAAAAAATATCCAAAATTTGATTTATGAATATCCATAATTCGATTTTTATATCCATAGATAATTATGAATTTCCAATATTATTGTGTGATATCCAAAAATGAATTATGGGTTATCCAAAACTAGGGAATAACTAGTAAAACAGCACCCCATAAATACTCAAATAATAATAGTTGCTAACTATGATCAACTATGCGAACTCAGAACTGGTCAGAGTATTCAGTTTTCACTTGATTGATTCCTTTCATGTTTTATATTATAGACTGGTTATGTAAACAGAGAAGAACCAGTACAGACTAAGGGGATGCACAGTCTGATCAGAGTATTTGCTGTTCAAACATGCCCCAAGGTACCTTTTCATGTGATTGCCTCATTTCTATTTTGCATTTGTTAACATCATACACCCTCTATGTATACATTTGAACCTACCACAAGTTGCCTTTGTGCATGAACTCAAGCAACAACATTTTAAACATACTTTTCCATCACCCATCATAAGAAAAATCCACTCAGGCAGCTTAATGTTCAAAGTCTGCTTGTAAACTTATTATATAAAAGACGAAAATGAATGTCTTCATAAGATCCAAGTATCATAAACTGTGCTATAAATTTCATTGCGAACTTGTATAGTTATGTCAACTGAAAATTCAGACTTTTCTAGATATACATGGCACATATCTATAATAAACCTACATACTAAACTATATTTTGCTTTACAAAAGACATATACATGTACATTAAGACATAAAAAAGAAAAATAAAGAAAAATACAATTACTTATAATACAAATTAAGAGTAAAAACTCATGAGAAAATATTAAGATGAAATTCTTTGGATAAGCAGACTGTCTTGATTGAACCATAGTTTACTATTTAAAGTGCCAACAATAAAAACACTTGAATTTGCAAACAGCGTAGATCCAGATGAGGTGGCTCATAATTTGCCCACTACTAGTCTTTGAAGTCTTTGGACAAACAGTTTTTGAAAAATAGCAGACCTAAATTTTGTTGTCTGCTTTTTTGCCGCTTTAAGGTTTAATTACCATGAGAACAACAGAATGAAATAATTTGAAAGTCAAATCCCTATAATGTCATTCTTATTACATCTCAACATAAAGAAATTGTTTTCTTGTGTACACCTGCCCTACAACATGTTTATGTAGGGAAACAAAAACATATGTTCTAAAAGTTTAATTTCTGCTAGATCTTTGCATATTAAAACAAACAGTTTCACTGAATGAAACACATAGTCCAATAAACGGAACACATAAAATTCCATCGCAACAACAGATGTGACAAAACAACATAGTTCTTCACAGTGTATTACCTTGTATAATAAAAACTTAACCCATTTATGCCAAGTGTTCTGTTCTGTTCTGTTTCAATTCTTGTAGCGACGTTCCCCAAGTGGCTCAGCCCTTTGTAACCATATTTGCAGACACCTGGCACAGAGTGTTCGGTCATTTTTATGCCAAGTGAATTCTTCATGCACTTGGATGATTCCATTTGTCAGTTAAGGGGTGTCTGGCTAAGTTTATTTTTATCATTTTTATTTTAAAGGGAAAAAACCCATTTGTCTTATGCAAATAGTGGAGACCCTGGTCAGATGCCACATTTTGCGCATCTGATCTGGGTCTGCACTATTTGCCAATGTCTGTTATGGGACACCAGGCGTAAATGTATTAACACCTAGCTTTACCATAAACAAGACTTGAGCAAAAACTGCAGACCCTGTTCTAATGCCTGATCAGGGTCTACAATGTTTGCCTGAAATTTACAGCAATATCTTTAAAATGGTGAAAAAAATATGTAAGTGTACAGTATACGTGGTAATTTTCGCAGGTTCAAATTTTCGCCGTTAAGGGTCGAAAACATAAAAAAAAATTTCGCGATTTTTAATTTTCGCGGTTAGCAACATGCGTGAAAAGCAAAACTATTTCTTTTTCACTTGAGTCAGTTTGTTCATTAACCTGCGGAATGGCCGCCGCAGGTTAATGAAAGAACTGGCTCAAGTGGGAAAATACCAGCAACTACCGAAGCAAACAAAAACAAAGTATATGAAAACTGTGTCTGCAGAAGACAATTTGTAAGGAACTGGAAATTATTCACAATTGTAATATTCGCGGTTTCCAAGTGACCGTGAAAAATGGAACACCGCGAAAATTACCTTGTTTACGGTATATAGACACCAGACACCCCTAAATTGATGAATGGACTCTTAGAATATATAACAAAGAGTCCATTAGGCACGAACTGATTAAGCTTAACATATATATGCAGGTGTAGATATAGGGATGGATGGATGACTTGCAATTTTATGTCCTTTTTAACTGTATTTCAGTCATATCAGGACGATGAGAGGGTGACAATGAAAGGCTGTGTGCAATGGAACCCTGTTTATGGTTGAAAAGATTTCTCCCTCCAGCTGGTCTTGAATCCGAAACCACTAGCAGGCCAGCGCTTATTTTACTGAGCTACCCAGGGGCGTAACTAGGGGCAATTTCATAATACGCACAACCATGTTTTATTCTCTACTTCTTGAAGGGAAAGCTAGAATTTCAGCCACTTTGGTAATTGGTATTGAAACCTTGTATAATTTATACATTTTCAGCATGCAAATATGCAGGTACGTTTTGAAATTTTGTCAATTTTGACAAAATTTCAATACACACTTGCGTATTTGCCGTATAGGTAGCTACGCCTTTGCTACCTGGGCTGATACCAACAGCCCTTCCTGTGTTTTCAAACAAGAGTGCTAAAAATTACTTGATACAAGTGTATAAAAAAAATTAAAGCTATAACAAGATGAATATGATGTATTTTATGGCTTGGAAAATATACTTTTAATACCTCAAACAAATATTTACAAATGTTAAAATTTGCTTTCAAGACAAAATATCAAAAATAGCGGACACATTTGCAGAATAAAAAAAAATAAATACTAGGGCCTCCTTGTTCTAAACTAACAACATCATTAGTTAACGAGACGTTGAATTTTCAAACATACTATAAGTACAAACACTGCCATTTTTTGCTGAAAAAATGTGAAGAAGAGTTTTTGCAGTTGAAAAGTCCCTGACAATTTTTCAGCAAAAGATATAATTGCAGTTAATTTGTGAGTACTGTAAGACTTAACAAATCCTCCGCTGACAACTATTTTAAGCTAATGATACTTTAAACAACCAGGCCCAGCTTTAAGCAATAAGAAATTGAACCCTAGTAGATAAAAGACAAATTTAATTTTTCTTCCCTTTTTTTTTATTTTCATCCATCAAAACACCTTTTCAAAGATCCAAACTAAATTATTTCTTTGAGATAATAATAGTGAGATCCTAATCATCCTATAACATACCACATTTATTTGGTTATAAAATGGGGAACATTTCCTCCCTCCAGAGTGGCTCTAACTATGTGGATCAGTCATATGAATTTGCTATGAGATTTTAATTTTCCTTTCCAAAAAAAAAAATCCTAAAAATCTAGATCTGTCTAATAAGACAGATATACATTTTTAGGACTTTTTTTAAGGAGGAGGAGGGGGGGGGGGGGGGGCTCCATCTTATAACTGAATAAAAATATGGTATCTGTAGGTGGAGATTTTAGAAGAAAAAGTTTTAAGCCAAAGCCTTGGGCTTATCTGGTGGCTCTGAGATAAATGAACAAGTAAAAAACGACTACTGCAGCATTTGTAAAATATAAATTGCTAAAACGTGGGAGTAAAAATCTATACATCACTTTACAAAAGTGACAGCTAAAAACACATGATAAATTCCTAAACCATGACATTTTTTCTGTAAAAATAACTATAAATGAGGCATACATCTCAAGATGGACAATATGGACAATGTACATCAGGTTCACATGTTAATAATGGTAAATATTGTATGACTCAAAAGAATCTCAAACCAAGTAGGAAACTCAGCTATATCTCAGGTTTTAAAAGTCCTTTTTTTTTGTAAATTGCTGTTACCCCACACTAAAGCCTGTTGTCTCTATCAAATGTTATCATTTTATGAAATAAAGCCATTTACCAGGCCTCTTTGGAAAACTGACATTATGGTCAGTTTTCTGAAGTGGTCTGGTTAAATCATAAAATGGTTTCACTTCATAACCCATTCTAATGCACTTACAAAATGTGACGTCTGATTGGATAACGTCAAAAATTTGCGACAGTATATGCTGCGATATACTGTCGCAAACCTGACGTCATTAAGTAACGTTGCTTCTCATTGGCTGATGTTTGGTTTTATGTTGCTGAGAGCGCTTGAAACGGATGCACACTACATGTGGTACATCACGAAAGGTGAAAATGTAGGAAAGTGCATTAGAATGGGGATAACTGCATTGAAATTGTCATTTGGGGAGGTAAATCATCAGTTTTAAGGTCGCAAATTGCGTTTTACGGCTCCACTGGCGCGCCGCCGTAAAACGAAATTTCTGACCATAGAACCGATGATTTACCTCCCCAAATGACTATTTTCAAGACAGTTATCCCCTAAATAATAGCTGCTTTAGACAAATGACATTATCCACGGTAACCAGTTTAAATGACATTGAAATCGAATTTATAAGACCTTAGATATAGCTGATTTTCTAACCTTGTCTGAGATTATTTTCTTTTAAAATATAAAATATTATACAATTATTGACCTTTGCTGAGGTGAATATGCAGTTTTATTGACCTGCAAACAACATATTGACCGACGCGAAGCTGAGGTCAGTGTTTGCAGGTCAGTAAAACTACATATTCACCGAAATAAAGGTCAACAATTGTTTTATTATTTGACAATATTCTAAATACAGTTTCCTTTGATATTTATGATGGTACTGCATGGTTTAATCTCGCAACCTTATGCCATTAACATTAACATACATCTGACGTTACGTCACAAAAATAGAATGACGTCAGCATAAAAGTAATATTCACTGACTTGCCGGTGAATATCACAAAATACTGACCGGCACGTGACGTCAAATCAGCCAATGAAATTGTATGTTACATCTTGGTCATATAATAATGACCGTTGTTAGCAGTGGTCTTGAGGTATGCTGTCCACTTTGCATCTACAACATCTAAAACAGGATGGTCTGTTTCAGTCACAATTAAAGCAAACAAAGATGACTCAGATCAGACTGTATCATCAGTGTTCGAATATGATGAAAAAAAAAATCTGGTTTTGCACCACGTTTACTGGTAGTCTAGATCACCTAGACTCTTCAGCTGTCTCCAGCCAATTTCTGCAGATGACGGTTTGAAGTTAAAAGTTAATACAACTTATATAAATTACCGTATATGCGGTAATTTTCGCTGGTTCAAATTTTTGCGGTTAAGGGACAAAAGCATAAACAAAAATTTTCACGATTTTTAATTTTCGTGGTCAGCAACATGCGCAAAAATCAAATTGCTTGATTTTCATTTGAGCTAGTTCTTTCATTAACCTGCGGCCGCAGGTTAATGAAAGAACTGGTTCAAATGAAAAGTACTAGACTGTACCGAAGCAAACAGAAACAAAATATATGGACGCTGTTTATACTGATTATACTTTGTAAGAAACAGGAAATTATTTCGAGATTTTAATCTTCGGGGTTTCTAAGTGACCGTGAAATATCGCGAAAAATGAAACACCGCAAAAATTATCGCGTATACGGTATTCCAAGATTCTGGTATGGCCTTTGATTTGTCACCAACACACATGGTGTAAACAAGCATTAAAGGATCTACCAAAGCTGAAAACAGGAGCATTTTTGGTTACAAGAATATGTCAAATATCTCTAAAGTTATCAGAATTATTTTACCATGACTGAACAGCTTATTACAAGAACCTTTGAAGCTGGGTTAGATGGAGTATGCCTTTGAATTTGAAAATAACAATAGGCACACGGAGCTGTTTTCAAACACTTTAACCTAGAAAGTGTCGAGACATTTGTAAACAACTGTCTTCCATGATTAGGACTAATTCACTAACTTTTATTCAAATTAATTGATAGCTGGAATATGATTAACCCATTCCATTCCAGATACCCCTTTAGGGGTATCTGGGCAATTAGTTTGGATCCAGATCAGGCCCCACACATTTGTGGGGCCTGATCTGAGATCCAAACTGTTTGCTGCCTAGACATCATTTCTACAAGAGTTAGTTAGACCAATATTGTCAAAATATTCTTGATTTTTGATGCAGACAACAATTTCAGCAGACGACAAAAAATACCCAAAATGCAATGGGTTAATGGTAAGGAATGATTCTGATGTACTCACTCCATTTACACACAATAATATGATACATCTACTCGTATACCACAGTAAGGGTAGCCCTTTTTCTATATATTCACTTTTTCCTGATATCCAGAACAGGGATTACATAATTATTAATCAATATCAATACTTCTAATTATGGATATCCATATTTCCATTGATGGATATCAATAATTCAAGAGTATTTTTGAATGTTGTATATATCTCATTTATATAATAGAAACATATTCATTTATATAATAGGAACATCCATTATCTGATTATGGATATAAATAAACTGAAATCTGGATATCCATAAACTGAAATACTTGAGATCTGTTAATCAGGCTGGATATGGAATTATTCATAATTCAAACTATTCAAAACTCATTTGTAATTAGAGAAATAAAAACAGTCTAGCTGAAACTCATGCATGCAATTCCAGATTAGTCTTGATGCAAATAGAATATTATCTACCTGTTTGTAGCAAGTATAAACTATCTTTTTTACTCCCTATGAAAGTTGGGAAATATACTCTTGATTTCAGCTGAATGGTCATGACTACATGGTAATGATGACAATAATAATATTGTTTCGTTGTCCATGAATTACCGTGGCAGCATATAGTTATATCCTGCATATTAAATGAAGACCCACCAGGCATATGGCATCAGCATTGATTATATATGAGCCGCGACACGACAAAACCAACAATGTGGTTGTGCGCCCAGCGCAGACTCAGATCAGCCTGGGCATCCGCCCAGTCTGATCAGAGTCTTCGCTGTCCGCATGGAGGTAACTTAGACCCTTAGCTACCCTTTAAGCACTTAGCGAACAGTCTGATCAGACTGGGCGGATCTGAGTCCCCACTGGGCGCACAACCACTTAGAGGTTTTCTCGTATCGGGGCTCATATATCATTTTGATCATCAAAATCGTACAATCTCAACCTTATCATAACGATTATAACATTAAACTTCAACATTGATCAGTTTAAACATTTTCCTCCTCTGGGCATAACAAAACCATAACAACTTTAAAACTATGAACACTCTTTCACTTTCTCTAGCTGTGTTCATCACCACATTATAAACACTTTACCCTCACTTGCTATGAACACCACCTAAACAATAGCCATAGCAGTCACCACATTAAACAGAAATTCATTCTCTGACACTTGCTATGGACACCATCAAACCTTGGCAGTCACCACATTATTGTATTTATTTGGCTGTAAGGTGGAGGTATTGTTTTGGAAGGAAAAAACCTCCATCTTATAATCGAAGATATGCAGTAATCACATACTCTTATTTCCAATGATACTGTATTTATTTGGTTATAAGACAGGGTTTCCCTGGGGCACCTTGTTTTTGGAGGAAAAGCCCATCAAACTGCAGAATTATACAAGACTGATTCAGAAATTATTTAAAATTTAAAATTATTCTAGAGAAGTAAAAACCTGTCTTATAACTGAAAAGTACCATCACAGTCATTTCATTAAACACTTTCTTTCCGTGGAAACCATCAAAACCATTGCGGTTACCAAATAAAACACCCTTGTACCCTCATCATCAAACCTTAACAGTTATAACATTCATTAAAAGCTCTTTCACTCTCACTTACAGCAGGTGTAAAATTCAATTAAAAAGTCCTATTCGATATGTTGTCTCAATCCTTAGACTCTGCAGTATGGGGTGGGTCCACTGAGGGATCAAACTTGGCTTCTGCAGGGGGTTTCTCAGGGTCAGCTGTGATGGCTAGAAGGGGCTTGCTCTCTGGCTGTCTCTCAACACGCTCTGGATCTGTAGAGAAAAGAAGGTATATACATTCAGGGCTCTAGCAAAGCAGGGCAAAATTTCAAGCATACAGTAAACTCTTGATACCTCAAAAATTAAACTTCATCTCAAACTACCAATATCTCAAAGTAAATAAATTTACTTTGAGATACCAGTATTCTGAGATATCCTGAGGTGAAATGTAGAGAAAAATGGGAAATGTGTCTGAACTATATTCTTTGATATAGGAGTACATGTATCTGTTTGAGATAATGAGAGTCAACAGTACTTTTACTTCTCAACAAAAATTTATGACTGGTGTCCCATGCGCGGATCCAGCTATTTTTCTCATGGGGGGTCCGACCGAACTCATACACGTCTTGTTATTATATAATACTTTGATTTCCAAATTTCTGTGTATGTTAGCCATTTACAAGAATAGTCAACGTTTCCAGTTCTAGCCATGGGGAGGCCTTTTTTTTCATATATATTTTACATTTTTTTTTAACTTTATTACTTTTTTATATTTTTGTCACCCTACGTAGGCAGAGAGGACTATAGAAATGGCCCTCGTCCGTGTGTGCGTCCGTCCTGCCGTCCATCCATCCGTTCATCCGAAATCTTGTCCTTTCAACTCCTCCTACGTCTTTCATCGGATTGATTTGAAATTTTACATATTGTATTCTTATGATATGAAGATGTGCATGTGTTTTTTTTTTTATTTTTGTTTCGGCCATTTTTGATGGAGTTCCAGCCCTTGCTCAATGCTGACTCGAACCTTGTCCCCGCAACTCCTGCCACATCTTGTATCAGATTCACTTGAAATTGTGCAGAATGTTTCATATGATCTGAAGATGTGCATGTAATTTTGAAATTTCAATTGTTCTATTTTGTACAAAGTTATGGCACTTTGTGTTTTTTTGCATTTTGTCCAACTTTTGACTGTTTAACCAAGACAGCTGAAATTTGATATGCTATTACTATTTGGTAAATTGATTATTCTGATTATTGTTAGGGTATGCTAAATTGATTAGTAACAGAGTTATTCCCCTCTCATAGATAAGAGACATTCACTAAAATGTAAAAGGATAACTCCAGAACTATTCATATTAATCGGCTGAATTTTCTTTAACACATTGTTCATTTTTCATCCGATTCATATTAGCAGGGTTATGGCCCTTGTTATTTTGTTATTGGGTATACAGTCTTGATGCTTTGGGCATTCTGTAAGGATCTAAAGTTTCAGTAACCTGATTTTACACATATATGCCCCTTTCTAAACTTAGGTATTTTATAACTTCATACAGGCCCAGCTAATTACATAATTGGGTATATGTCTTTGCTTATGCTTGAAGTTATTGTTTGCTTACCAGGATCTGTAATACACTCTGTTTTCAGCCATACAGTTAGCCTGAAACTGATTAATGGGCTGCAGTTTGTGTCACATTTCAAACTTCGGGTGACACATGTCCGATGGCCTCTTATCTGTGTCTATTTTAGTGTGTAAAAACGTTGCATAACAGAGTCCGACCAAAGTTTAGGCTGCTTCACCTGACAGTATATGGTTTACTGAGGAGACACAGTCATTGATGTCTAATCATACAAGATACTCGATTGGAACATTCGCCTTTTGTTCGTTTGGCAGATTGTTTTGGTATCAATGTTTCTTGCATGGTGCAAATGCATTAGCACTAATGCTGACAGTCTGTCCTCATTCATGTTGCTTCGCATGTAGCTTTTAATGTGGTGAAGTCCAGAAAATGAACGCTCAGCCACACATGAACTGACAGGAAGAGTAGAAAGAGTGCAACGTATGTGCAGAAGGGTTTTGATATCTGGAAATCTGGCAAAAATGTCCAAACAACCCCCATCCGCACCTATTGCAAGCACAGTAGCCCCTTGCACTACTATTATCCAAATAATTAGGGCGCCCTGGCACTTAAAGTTACCCAGCAGTGACTGCGTATTGTGGATTATTAAATACAATTAATACTGTGGAGATTCAATGCTCAAATGACTCATAGGGAACTGTCACCTTTACATATATACAACAATAAGGGACCGACCATTTGATATTCTGGGGGGGGGGGGGGGGGGGGGGGGGGGCCTGGTATATTTATCAAAAAAATTCCCTGTCTTTGGATATGCAAGAAAAAAATAACCTGGCTCATAAGGGGGTTCAAAAAAATAATCTGGCCTCAAAAGTAATAGAAAAAAATAACCTGTCTCCACCCAAAATTTCCAAAAAAAAATATAGTCAGCAGATAATTCCATTGGAATTGAGTTTTTATAATGTCTCTGGCTTCTGGGGGGCTGCGCCCCCCAGACCCCCATATTTATAGTAATATTTTAATATTATCTACAATTGGTTTACACCAGCGGGCCCCCATGTGCATACATTTACAAAAACATCCTTTACAACATTCACATACATGTATTATTGATCTGCCACATTACTAAGTAAATGATTCCACTAGAACTGAATTGCAAAAGAGTCACTAGCTTATGGGAGACAAAACCATTATGGCAAAATAAACACTCTAAAAGGCAAAAGTCCTAATATAAAAACCCTTATTTTTATCATCATTCCTAGTTTTTCTCTATTGTTTCCAGTCTTAAAATTGCCATTGAAATTGCTTTAGCTTCTGGGGGGCGTTGCCCCTTGCCCCCCAGACCCCCCCCCCCCCTGTTAACTTCTTAGCACATAACTTTCAGCCATTTTATCAATTGCCATTCATGTATAATGTGACTCTATCATGTAAGTAATGTGACTCTATCATTGAAGTATTTATCAAACTTTCTAAAGTATGAATAAAGCATGTTTGGGCATATATTGGAATAGGAAAAAAAACTTAAATTCCTAATGTTAGCCCTAAAACTTTGCTAAAATAGCCCTAAATTTTGGCCAAAATATCCCTAACTTAAGGCCTTATTTTTTGCCAAACTCATACAGGGATGTTTGTATCTGTACCTTAGATGAAAAGTGTAACATGTTCCAGGCACTGGTTTGCAAAAGCAAGCTAAGCCATGCCCTTGGCCTGGTTAAAGACAGCACCATGTTCTTTTTGTGAGAAAAAAGGTGTAAAAAATACTGATGTGGGTAAAATAAAAGGATATTAAGGTCAAGTAAAAAAGGATCTGATAGTTCAGCTATAAAATTAAAAAAAAAATAATCTGTTTGAGTTAGTTTGTAAAAAAAATAAATTAGCTCCCACAAGGTGAAAAAAAAGAAATTGTTTCCAGAGGCCAGTGAAATAAAATGTCGTGTCTCCATCAAGAATATCAGCCGCCCCCCCCCCCCCCCCCCCCCCTCCCCCCAGAATATCAAATGGTCGGTCCCTTACAACAAATTTGAGCTTTTCCATCTCAGATATCCCTGTTTGAATGCCCCCAGGCTTGGGGCATTTCTTACTGAATAGGGAAGGCTGTTCCAGATTTTAGGTCCAGAGTAAGCTAGTGTTTTGCAGTAAATTTCCAAATTTGGCTTTGAAACATACAGGGTTAAGTCTGTTAATGATCTTAGGTTGACTTGGTGGATATTCTGTGTGTATGTGATCTTATTACATAGATGCTGGAGCATCAGTTCTCCGCAATAACTGTATTAAACAATTCATTTAATGATGTAAAGATATTTTATTTACTTAACTCACACTCTTTTTCTCATTGTTGCATTAAGGGTTAAACTAAATGCTGCTTTTAATTTCAGACCACATCATATGCAACATCTAGTCGGATCTTATTTAACAGCGACCGCATGCAATATGAATCCGGTCCTAGAGTTGCCCATTCGGGACAAATCTTTGCCAAAATTTCAGAGGGGGACAGGACCCCCAGTTCTCCCCCCCCCTCTCGATCCGCGCATGTTTCCTATGCAAAAGGTACCTTATGGCATATGTAAATAGGAAGGACACAGATCTGCCTGTGCAGCTGCAACCTATGAATCCTGGGTAATCTCAAAAGCTTACAAGAAGACTCTGAGCCATCTAAGCTGCTAGGAAGACTGCCTCTCTTCCGAAAATATGTTGTATTAATTTACATAATTTCTAATTGCTTCACTGGATGATGGGGCATATGGGGTTTACTCTTTAAGGAAAGAATATACTCCTAGTGGAGAAAATTCTTTCCTTTAAGAGTTGACCCTTACTGAAAAGGGGGGGGGGGGGGGCAAAAATAGTAGAGTTGCGTCTTCTGCAAGTATACTGATTCACCTTGATACTGTTTATTAGAGGTATTTGGCAGTGGCTGATTTATAACACTTTAGGCATCCCTTTAGTAAAATGCAACGCCCCCAGGGTGTTTATTAGGATTAATATGGTATGTCAGTTGTGCACATTAGAGTAGTCTCTGTTAGTCCTTTACAATATAAAGTTCACCACATTTAAAATATGATGATGAGGCCACAAAGATATATCAAAATATAAACCTGTCACTAACGTGTACTCTTAATTTCTATTAGTAGTGGTATCATATTTTTTCTAATGAACGTGCACCCCACATCATGCAGGGGCTCACACTTAAATTTGTATGTCCCGGAAATCTTGGGACTTAATTTGTACAATGAACATCAAATTGTGCTAGTCAAAAGCCAAGCTCCGTGGAATTTGACCACTCTTCTTCACAGAAAAAGAGAATCAGCACATTTATTAGAGAAGGTGTGTTTATAAGAAAAATACAGTATGTGTAATTATTATAGTTTATAAGGATACCTCAAAAAATTAACATTTGAACTGAATGACTTCATCTCGAGGCCAACTGTTTCAAACAAATTCTGATGGGATATGGTAAATTAAGAGTGCAGACTCAGATCACACTGCCCCTTTAACAGTCTGATGTGGGTCTGCACTGTTAGGTCATGCATTTCTGGCTCGATATTTTGGATCCTTACGGTTATTAAGCTGCAAACTAATTTGCATATTAAATGAAACAATAAAACAGTATTGTCTGCAATTCTGTCTTAATAGCAGACAAATGCAGACCAATATATTCTGGTTTATGCAAATAATACTGTACGTGATATATGGCAAGCCATTCAACATTAAACATAATGACCGTTAAGGGTAAATCTCCAAGTTTTCCACCATTTTTACTGACAGAAACAACTTGTGAATTTCTGCTTGCTTTTAATTCCCTGGATGAAGAAGACCAGAGCCCTAGATAAGAGAGAGTATTTGGTGATAATTAGGGATAATTTTTGTTAATTCTGGATAAAAACATATGTTGTGACACCTCATCTGAACCGTCTTGACGGTTCAGATGAGGGGTCACAACATATGGTTTTGCAGAGAAGTAAAGAAAATTATCCCTCAATTATCATCAAATACCCCTCTTATCTAGGGCTCTGGAAGACCTTCCAAAACGGGATCTACTCATAAAGGAAAGGAGAGGAAATTCTTTCAAGAGTTGACCTATACATTAAGATTAAGGGAGGCAAAAATGAAAATTGTACAGAAACTGAGAAAAGGAGAAGATAATATCCCTATATGGTATCAAGGATATCTTACAAATTTTCAATGACTGCCTGACTGCTTAAATGTCCTTTTTTTATGACTGTTTTATGTCCTTTTCAAAAGTATTTCAGCAATATCAGGACAATGGGAGGGTGACAATGAATGACTCTATGCAATAAAGGGCTGTTTTAAGGGTTGGACAGAATTTCACCTCAAGCATGCAGGACTCCAACCCAAAATAAAAGGTCTGAAGTCAGAAGTGCTAACAACTCAACCACACAGACGCTTCCATTTCTTACTATATAAAAGAACACCTGGTTAACTATGTTTCTAAGGCTGTTACAAAATGAAAAAGAGTCATACTTCCAAACCTACTTGGTCATCATTTGTTTAGCCACGATGACCAGGTCGTTTGAGAACTAAGACTCTTTTTCGCTCAGTAACAGCCCTTGAAAGAATCATAAAAACTACAGTCAAACCTGCTTATGTGGTCAACTCTGTTAAGGGAATGCCACCTTTTCTTGGTCCTTTGAACCAAAATGCAGTGCAAATGAACCTGTATTAAGGGGTCACCTGTCTTAAAGCAGCCACTTTTTGTCTTTCCCTTGGGTGACCCCTTAAGACAGGTTTGACTGTATCTTCTGTTTGAAACAGAAATCTATTCTGATTACCTGAAGTAGTGTACTTATAATGAGCTTCAGGTTCAGCAGCCCCTTGACTTTTCTTGTTGTCTCCCTTGACGTCCATTTTCTTTGAGAAACCAACTGAAAGACAGAAATCAAATGAGCACAAAAATTCCACAGAAAATGGTGTTTTGCCTGTTTGCATATTGTGACTATACAGGACTATATGAGCTGCGACACAACAAAACCAACAAAGTAGCATGTGCACCCAGTGAAGACTCAAATCAGCCTGGGCGTCTGCCAAGTCTAATCAGAGTCTTCGCTTTGCGCGTGGAACTAGCTTAGACTCTTAGCTACCCTTAAAGAGCAAAGCAAAGACTCTGATCAGACTGGGCAGATGCCCAGGCTGATCTGAGTCTTCGCTGGGCACACATGCACACACGCCACTTTGTTGGTTTTCTCGTGTCGTGGCTCATTATTATAAACTCACATGCACCTGGTTAATAATGTTTTCAAGGATGTTACAAAACAAAAAGAGCTGTTACGAAACAAAAAAGAGTCATATATAGTTACCAAAGGACCTGGTCATCAGGTTGTTTGGTAACTATGACTCTTTTTCGTTTCCTAACAGCCCTTGTATATACATAGTTAACTAGAAAACTCAACCCAGCTAGGACTTGATGCAAAGTTTATACCACTAATGGCACCAGAGCTCTAGATAAACTGGAGTATTTTGTGATAATTAGGGATAATTTTTTTTAACTCTGCATAAAAACATATGTTGTGACCCCTCATCTGAACCGTCTCAACGAGACGGTTCAGATGAGGGTCACAACATATGGTTTCAATGAGAAACAAGAAAAATTATCCTTAATTATCATCACATACTCCCTCTTATCTAGAACTCTGCCAACACTGACAGTGGAAAAGTAATACCTATAGTTACATGTACAAGTATGTCTTGTATTCTGCTTTTCTGAGCCGAGACAAAAAGACTGCACTGATATGATAACAATAAAAATATTGAGCTTTGATTAAGATCCATCTGAACAGTGACTGAAATTTTAGGGTTGGGGGATAAGGAGGGGGCTAAAGCTGTCAACTTGAAAAATATTTTGTCAAACGTCTAAGCAAATTGACCGATATGCATTATATAAGCACTCACATTTTGGCATCCCAACACTCCTTGATCGTCCCCTGTTGGGGCTGTGTTTGTAGTAACAGTAGGTGATAAGCAGAATTATAAGGAACACCACAGCTAAACAACATCCTACTAAAATTCCTTGAACCATGTTATTGCGGACATTTTCATCAAATTTCTCTCCATGGTGATAATCTGAAAAGACAGTTATTTTTATAACTGCAATTAAATCAAAATAAACCACATGCTTTAATTAGTATCTGGATTAACACTTTAAGCACCAGTGACAAAAATAGCATAATTTGCGAACAGCGTAGATCCTGATGTCAGGCAGCTCATAATGAGCCGCCTCATCTAGATCTACACTATTTGTCCTCTAGTCTTTGAATTCTCAATATGAAATGTCTTGAACAAGGCAATTTTTTTTTTATTTTTGCAGAAGTAAACTTGTAGTCTGCTTTTTTGGTGCTTAAAGAGTTAACAAGATATGTGTTCATAATATACAGATGTCTCCACCTCATGCCTAGTGGGAAAATCTGCTTTTTCTATCAAAAGAATTCTTGACCTGAATGTAAGAAATGCTTAAAGAGATTCTAATGCACTTACCAATGTAACGCGACGTCTGATTGGATAACGTCAAATATTTGCGACAGTATATTCTGCGATATACTGCCGCAAACCCGACGTTATTAAGAAACGTCGCTTCTCATTGGCTGACGTATGGTTTTACGCTACTGAAAGCACTCGCTGTGGATGTAAAAAAACTAGACTTTGAAAGGCGAAATAGGAAAAAGTGCATTAGAATGGGGATAACTGTACCGAAAATTGTCATTTGGGGAGGTAAATTGTCGGTTTTATGGTCGCAAATTGCGTTTTACGGCTCCGCTGACGCGTTGCCGTAAAACGAAATTTCCGACCATAAAACCGGCAATTTACCTCCCCAAATGACAATTTTGAGTACAGTTATCCCCTAAATGGATACTTTCAGGGAAAGCAACTGAGCCAGTTCTCAACAGGGTCAACTCTAAAAGAAAGGAGTTTGTATGGGGTGTCATTTTACTATATTTATTCCCTATTTATTGATATCCATAATTCAAATTATGGATATCCATTATTTGAATTATTGATATCTATAACTATTTCTGGATATCCATAATTATTTATTGATATCCATAATTTGAATTATGGATATAATTTGAATTATGGATATCTATAATTCGAATTACAGATATCCATAAATCCAACTATGTATGGATATCCATAAATTATGCTGAATTATAGATATCAATAAACCGAATTATGGATATTCATACGTCAAATTATAGATATCAATAATTATGGATATCTCTAACTGGACATGATTTATGGATATCCATAATTCGAATTATAGATATTAAGAAATAGAATAGAATTACAGTCAGACCAAATCCAGTATAGCCCCACTTTTTCAAAGTGGGGGCTATAATTATGGATATTCATAATTTGAATCATAGATATGCATATCCATAAATCGATTTATAGATATCAATAGTTTGAATTATGGATATCCAATATTCACCCTGATTTATGGATATTAATAATTCAAATAATGAATATCTATAATTAGAATTATGGATATCAATAAATAGGGAATATAGTATTCCTCAAAATTATTGAGAATTTTTTGCATAGTAAAAATTATGCCCTGGTAGTTGACAGAATATGTATATACTTAATATCTTTGTTCACTTAGCTAAAAACATCCCTCTGTGAAGTTTTTAGCAAACAAGTATTACTCAAATGTTTGAGTCACAAATGTTATCTCCCCTTGAATTGTGCCGCACAGAGATTATTTACCTGACTTGAAAAATATGTACCCTCACCAAATAAAATCGATATTTGTGGAAAAGATAATGACAAATCAGTTGATTTTTGAATGGTTTTCTCATCTAGTGATAAGGTGTTGGCGAACTGAAAACAGAATTTTGTGTGAGCTTGTCAGCTGTGGATGTTGCTGGGGTTCAAACATGTGACTTCATTTCGAAAAAGTGCCCGAAATTGGGGAAAATTGCAATTTTGACAGCGGGTATGTTGCTCTGATTCATTCTTATTCTGTACATCTCGATGGAAACGGCACAAAACCATATTTTTTGTAAGGCGTAGTAAATGTGCTTTTAGGGATATGAGTTTTGACATGATTATCTATATCTTACCAAAAATATTCCGTTCAGATCACTAACAGGTCAGATTTTTTCCTGTTTCGGATGCCTTCAATATTCTTCCTATATTATAACAGCCAGTCCCTGACTCAGAAACTAGAATCAATAACATTAAACCATGCAAAATATTAAAGGCACCATTAATAATGTAGATGATGATGAACAATGGAGAAAATAAACAATTTCACAGGAGGTAGTCTAATTCTAGCAAAGGTAGTATAGCCAAACATAGTCAAAATCAAGGGACATATTTTTACAGGGGTGTACCCTAGCCCATCCTTACCTTCCACTGACGAAAGAAAATGCATCATATTGTCATTTTTGTATATCAAACTTAAAAAAGAGGTTCTTTTATTGTATGTTACGCATTTAAAATATTGCTGAACGTCTATGGCTAGCAACTGTGTGCCAAAATGCAATTCTCAATAATTTTGAGGAATACTGTATATAGTGGAATGCAACCCATTAGCTTGCTCTTCTAGGAGAAAATTCTTTCTTTTAGGGTTGGCCCCATTTTCGAACAACATCAAGCTTGAATGTCCAGGAAATCAAACAGGAAGTCACAAAAAGATGTTTCCCTTTGTAAAACCCAATATGTGTTAATATATATATTTGATATATGGATATTCATTAATGAAATAATGGTTAACACATAAATCAAAGAGAATAAATGAGCCAGGACACAACAAAACCAACAAAGTGGCATATGCACCCAGTGAAAACTCAGATTAGCCTGGGCATCTGGTGTGTCTGATCAGTGTCTTCGCTTTGGGCTTTACGGGTAGCTAAAGCTAGTGCCACACGGACAGCAAAGACTCTGATCAGCCTGGGTGGATGCCCAGGCTGATCTGAGTCGTCAGTGGGCACACATTTTGTTCTGTTCAACTTAAATAGTAAAACAGTTTATGAATTTATGTTCCTTTATTACTTAGTTATAGTTTATTAGTACTAACTGACAGAAGGGAAAATAGACAGAAAAAACAGAAAGAAACATTTAGGAAGATCAATGCCATAACAATTTCAGACAGGAAAAATAATGGATTGCATTATTACTACAAGTCAAGTATCTACTGCAACCAACGTCCTTCTAAAGGCGATGGTAATCGTGTTACGGTCAACTGTCAGATAAAATATTCCGCCGAAAAAACTGATTTCTTTTGATCCAATTATAACGGTATTAAAACCGCTCAGCTAAAGTCGCGGTAACTAGATTTGTGATGTCAGAGACTCGCTGTACTCTGTCAACCTCGCGCTAACAATGTGACCGCCGCGGAAGTGGTTGATAATGTAGCTGACAGGTACCGTTAAGATAAATTTTGTGACTAGGATCAACTGAGCCGACGTCTATGAAGAAAAGACTTTGATTGTCTGTCTTTGTAATATTTTGAGATAACGGAACGTTTCTGAACCTGCTCCAACAACGACATGTTGCAGTAGTGGATGACGCATTGTAATTAGAAATTAGGGACAGCCACTATTGCTCATTTGGGTACATGTATTCGATCTAAATGGGGAATAGATAATAATAAAAATTAAACAAGAGGGCCATGAGGCCCTGAATCGCTCACCTGGGCAATTGGCAATGTGGCTTTTTCTTATCATGTCTGAAATTGTCATAATATGAGTCTTGGGTCAAAAGTCAAAGAATGACCATGACCACTTGTACTCATAAATCTTCATGTACTCATTAAGACAACCATATATACCATTTTTAGGCCAAAATCTTCAAAACTTTCCACAAAATCTTATGTTCTAGCATTTTCCCATATTCGACCATGCCGCAAAAAAGGTCAAGGTAAACCCATGGTCACCATTTGAACAGTCTTGGTGGTACTCTAGTACTCCATGCTACTTACCAAGTCTCAAGGCTAAAGGAGTATTGGTTCTGGAGAAGAAAAATATTAAAGAATTATACCATAAGTGGTAATGGCGGCCATGTTGGTCATGTGACCTGGACCGTTTGAACAAATTTTTATTCAATCAACCCCTCACATACAAACTTCCTTGGGTAATTTAGATCCGCCATTTTGTTGCGCAATCAGCTCGTGTTGCCTCCCTTGACATTTTGCGGGTAGTGTATGCGCATTGCATCCTAAAAATCTTAGACATTATCTACATGTGCGCATTAGCCAAATACCTTTCGCTTACATAATATATTACATTTTAAACAAAGAAAAGATACATTTTCGGTAAACATTTACCTTTAAATGCAACTTTATATCTGTCTGCTTCGTTACCCACAAAACAACATCTACTTGGTTTAATGAAAAAATAAGACTTTTCCGAATTTTCCCTGGTTCACAAATATTGTTCCCTATTTCTCCGATAAATATACAATATAAAAATATATTGTTGCTATGGTAAACATACTAGTTTTAAAGGTAAACATTAGCTCTGAAGTCACAGCAGGGGCTAAACTGCCACGCGCTTTCATTGTGATGTTTAAATTTCAACCTGTCAGCTTAGTGATAAAAGATATTTAAATTGTCTTATTTATTCTGATGTGAGAAAAGCATGCCATAAATAAATAAATGGTATTTGGCAGCTTTATCTGTCCTAGTTTTGATACTCATGAATCTATATAAAAGGACAAATGCACAAATGCCCGTAGGGCACTAGTTATCGATATGACGAATTAAACTTTCTGGATGTCAAATCCAATCATGGATTTACCATCTCAAAGTTTGTTGATCATGCTGATAACATTTAAGTTAACGGTGGCAGGCTTTGTCATTTAAATCGATGTATCCTTTGATTTACAGAAAACTTTTACATACATATACATAACAAAGGGAGTAATAAAGATCTGACAGTAAGCATAACGCTTATAATATGTCATTTCGCTGTACTTTTTCGTTGTTCATACCCCATTAAACTATGGTAACAAAGGGGAAACTGGATTAATGTCAAATCTGACTAGGAAATGGGTTTGGTTATCCCAAGCCAATTAACAAACACTCAAATTGCACAGAGATTGACATTAAAGTTAATACTCTCGGCCGAAATCGTTTTGGGCGAATGTAATTATCTAGATACGCTTCCTTAGCAACTCACGTGGCGAGATCGCTTACTGCGCATAATCGGCAACTGGTTACCGTCCTAGTTTGGTTGGTTTCTGACATATTGACTATTTACCAAGGGTAATAGGGAAAGTTTGTATGTGCCCCTGGAGGCTCTATAATTATGAAATGTGTTTACAATTGGCCCTTTGGCTTTTGAGGAAATGGTTAAAAATGTCAAAATATGAGCGATCTGGATCAAAGGTTAAGAAATGACCTTGACCTCTTGTACTCATAATTCTTCATGACCTCATTAAGACAACTGTATATACCAATTTTTAGGCCAAAATCTTCAAAACTTTCCATAAAATCTTATGTTCTAGCATTTTCCCATATTTGACCTAGCTGTAAAAAAAGTCAAGGTCAACACAAGGTCATAATTTGAATAATCTTGATAGTACTCAAGTACCCAATGCTACATACCAAGTCTCAATGCCATCGATCAATTGGTTCTGGAGAAGAAGATTTTTAAAGGTTTTTACCATATATAGGCATAGTGGCCATGTTGGTCATGTGACCAGGACCGTTAGAATTTTTTTTCATTCCCTCGACCCCTGGAGGCTCTATAAAAATTTGGTCACAATTGGCCCAGTGGTTTTTGAGGAGATTGTTTGAAACTGTCAAAATATGAGAGTTCTGGGTCAAAGGTCAAAGAATGACCTTGACCTCTTGTACTCACAAATCTTCTGCTACCCATTGAGATGACTGTATATACCAGTTTTTAGGCCAAAATCTTCAAAACTTATCATGAAATCTTATGTTCTTGCATTTTCCCATATTTGACCATGCCATAAAAAAGGTCAAGGTCAACACAAGGTCATAATTTGAACAATCTTGATAGTACTCAAGTACCCAATGCTACATACCAAGTCTCAAGGCCATCGGTTAACTGGTTCTGGAGAAGAAGATTTTTAAAGATTTTTACCATATATGGGCGTGGCTGCCATGTTGGTCATGTGACCTGGACCGTTTGAACAATTTTTCGTTCCTAAGGTCTCAGGAGGCTCTATATGAAATTTGGTTACAATCGGCCCAGCGGTTTCAGAGGAGAAGTTTGAAATTGTCAAAATATGAGAGTTCTGGGTCAAAGGTCAAAGAATGACCTTGACCTCTTGTACTCGCAAATCTTCATGTAGTCATTACCAATTAGATACCAATTTTTAGGCCAAAATCTTCAACAGTTTCCAAGGTATCTTATGTTGCAGCATTTTGCCATATAAAAGCATAAGGAAGCAAATTTGACCTTACCATAAAAAAGGTCAAGGTCAACCCAAGGTCATAATTTGAACAATCTTGGTAGTACTCGTGTACCAGATGCTACATACCAAGTTTCAAGGCCATCGGCCTATTGGTTCCGGAGAAGAAGATTTTTTCAGGTTTTTACCATATATGGGCATGGCGGCCATGTTGGTCATGTGACCAGGACCGTTTGAACAACTTTTCGTTCCTAAGGTCCCAGGAGGCTCTATATGAAATTTGGTTACAATCGGCCCAGCGGTTTCAGAGGAGAAGTCGTTTGAAAGTGTGGACGGACGACGGACGGACGACGGACGACGGACAACGGACGACGGACAACGGAGCCTTACCATCCTATAAGCTCCCTCGGAGCCGCTGGCTCAGGTGAGCTAAAAAACACCCTATAAAACAGGCCCAGTTGTTCAAAACTAACAAAGTAGTAAGTTAATGAGATGTTACAATTTCAAATGTATTATACACAAAAACGCCACCATTTTTCGCTGAAAAAATGTGAGGAGCTTTTGCACTCACAATTTTTCAGCAAAAAAAAAAAAAATTATCGCATTTGATTTTGTGAGTACTGTTAGAAATCTTAATGAATCCTCGATTCCTCGACAACTGGGCCCAGAGCTGCAAACTTACTTTCAAGATTTTTAATAGCTTCTTCAAATGATATAGATATCCCATTGTCCGTCTGACCACATTTATTATAGACTGTCAGTGAGAAGTCATAACCAGGAGTTTTTGGATCATACACATAGGCACTGGTAGCCTCAAAAGTCACTGTCATGTCAATATCAGTACTACACCAAGGCATAATTGGGGAATCACCATACGTGAACACCTGAAAATAAATTACAGCAAAAAGTCTGAAATTTGGGACAGTCCTGAATTAGTGAATTAGTAAGTACGGAACTTGTCCTCACATACCGTAATCGACCTTATTAGCGCCCTGTGCGCTTAACTTTTTCAAAGTGGCGGCAAATACTTGTAGTAAACTTTCTTTCATATAAGCACACATTTTAATAGGTTATTATATATTGAAGGGAACGAATTTTAAGGTAAAGCATAAGAGAAAAGCTGCTTATAAGCAGCTTTTCTCTGATGCTTAACCTTTAAATTCGTATGGCTATACATGTAGAAGGATAGAGAAGATTTAGAAGTAAAAACTTAAATATTCTATTGCATTTTCAGCTCTTGTAAACGAGAAAGCAAAGGGATAAACCAGTAAAAATTTGTGCATTAATAGTCTTATGCCTCACAAATTGCCACGGCATGCGCTTATAGAGGCATGTGCGCTAATTAGGTAGAATACGGTAGAATAGTTTGGTTTTATGTTGTGGTATTGTGATTAAAAGATTCAGGTGGAATGGCAAACAGTGTAGGCCTTTATCAGACTGCTTCTTAGGAGCAGTCTGATCTAGGTCTGCACTCTGAGTCTCTGCTTGCCAGACCAATCTGTCCCAATACATAGGGTTCTTACAGTATTATAAATTTTTCGGTTGTGTGTCGGGGGGGGGGGGGGGGGGGGGGAGGGGGAGGTTGCATCTGAGGAGATTCCTCTACCAAAACAACCTGAAAAGTCTATAGCAGCCTTAGATGACAGATCTAGACTTTTTAGGATGTTTTGGAAGGAAAAATAATCAATCTGTTAGCAGAATCAATACAAGAACGATTAAGATATTTCGGGAACTGTTTTGACTGGAAACCCACATCTTATAGCAAGAATTAATTTATGATTTAGATAATTTGAGATCTGATACTGGATGGGAAAAGACCCATCTTGTAACTGAATAATCTTAGTCCATGTTGTTATTTATGCAGAGTCAAACATTTGTGGCTTTGAAGTTAGGTAAAGTCATGAATATGAATATTCATACTTTTAAAAATTTTGTATTTTTTCTATAGTAATTTAACTATATTTGCTGAGATTAAAGCTTGTGCAAAGCAGAGCACAAATCATTCTGAACATTAATACACTGCTGACATTGTCAAATTACAGTTTTGGGCACCTTTACAGAAATTATTCTAAAATCAGAATAAGCAGATCTTATCCTCCAGCAAAGTGTTAATTAAAAGACTTCTGGCACACTAACAAACAGTACAGATCCTGATCAGGGCCCAGTTGTTCAAAACTAAGAACATCGATAGTTAACAATATGTTAAATTTTCAAACATATATTATGCAAAAGCACTGCCATTTTCTTCTTTCTTTTTGCTGAAAAAATGACAGGAGCTTTTCTCACAATTTTTCAACAAAAAACAGTACCCCAATTGATATTGTGAGTATCCTTGAAACCACAAAATCACAAATCCTTGTGAAACCACTTGAAACCACAAATCCTTGACTAACTTTGTCAAGCCAACGATGCTTTGAACAACTGGGCCCAGACTGCTTTTATACTTTACTGTCAGTTCAGCCACATTTGTTCCAATATCCACTGAAATTAGGGCAAACATTTAAACAAAGCCATTCATATAAAATTTGGTTTGCTGTGCTCCTAGACACCAACAAATCTGGGCCTACCCATTAATTTTGGCCATTCCAAGGATATTATCTTCTTTTTTTTAAATTCTTGTCAAATTAAGGTGGTGATAATCACTGATTTGGGGCAAAGACAAAAATCGGCATAAAACACTCAAAATACCACTGATCTTTCGAAAACTTAGCATATGCCTTCTTTAAGTTGTTTCTCACACTTCAGACTCCCAAAATACAGCATTTTTTAATGTTAAAAAGAGATTTTATAAGGAAAGATCAAAGGGTAATTTTGTGTGCAATAATCTGAAAAAATAATATTGTTATTGAAAATATACTTAGTGCTGAGAGTTCCTTGTTTCATAATGGAGAGCAAGCTAGCAATTATGTTTTCAAACTCTTTCACACATTATCAGGCTAGGCAGATGAAAAAAGATGCGGTCTGTGTCCAAATTTTTTTGTCAAAACACACAGGTGAGACTATTTTAACAAGGTTGAACAATTTCATCTACACACCAGTGATCATGTAAGTAATGTATTATTTATACTGTAGGTGTTACATAGGTATGCTTGCCTACCCTATATTTAATATATGCATCCAGTGTACATTACCTTGTACATGGTTGAACATTTGAGAAAAAGCTGCCATTTTCATCTGGTCTACATTACAATTTGAGAAAGAGCTGGAATAAATAACTGCTAGTAGGCTCTTCATTATGCAATAACGCACTTTCAGTACTACGTAAATTTTCAATAACGATGTTAATTTTTTTTATTATTGCGCAGAAAACTACCCTTTGATCTTTCCTTATAAAAACACTTTTTTAAGCAGCATGTACGTCTATTTTGTATTCTAAACTGTAAAGAACAACAAAAATAAGAAGTCTGCTAACTTTCAGGGAGATATCTTACTTTTTTATGGTTTTATGCAGATTTTTACATTTACCATAAATCACCACCTTAACTTCAATATGAAACTATTGCAACTTTGGTCTCTATAGCTATATCGGAAAGGAGTTAAAACTGTCATTGTTAGGTGGCAAACACTGTAGACTCTGATCAGACTGCAAGGGCAGTCTGAACTGCATGTGCACTGTTTGCAAATGCATTTTAGTCACTACCAGTACTTTCTGACTCCTGAAAAAACAATCTACCTTTGTAACCTACCCACCTGAAAATGTCTGAGTAAGCTTAAGAGCACAACAAACATTAAAGCAGGCCTGACTGGAGCCCCATTCCAGATGGAAATTTTTTGGAGAATGTGTCCTCCTCCTCCATTTTTAAATTAAGCAGTATATTGCGGAGTCACGTGGACAGAAGTTATTGCTAAATTCTCAAACAAAAAAAAGGTGTGTATGTGTGGGGTTGTGTTAATGTCAACTAAACACTTTATACTGAATTACATGATGTTTATTATAGCAATTACACAGCCATAGAAACTAACATTCAAGTCACAAGACATAACGTCGTTGCTATGACGTCATGACGTCACAGTACAATAACTTCTGTAACTTCATCATAGAAGATTGTTAAAGCAGAGTAATATCCCTTACTAAATGGTGATTAACAGGTTGGGGGGGGGGAGTTGGAGGGGAGTGGGGGGGGGGGGGGGGGGGGGGGGGTTAGGGGGCGTTTACATATCAACTTTTTGATTCAAATGATTACCTTGGTGTGGCTTTTAGTCTTCACTGTCAAAGTCACTGCAGAAACCTTGAAGAAAGACCCTGACTCAAAGTTGTAGCACAGCCCATAACAGTTGTATCTCATCTCTCCCCTGATATCATAGGAGCACTTACTCACCAAAGGATCACCCATACCCTGTATTATGTACTCATTGCCGGTTCCAACAGTGAAAGTCTCACTACAGCTTGTGTTTCTGTCAATTTGCAGCTTTGTATCTGTAACAGAAATATAAAGTTGGCAGCAATTCTATTTTTATGTTACAGATACAAAGCTGAATTAAATTCAGCTTTGTATCTGTAACAGAAAAATAAAGTTGTGACCATATTACTTCTTATTCTGAATAATTTTGTACTATCGCAAGTATGACTTTTGTGATATCTATAATATGAATCATGGACTTTCATCTTATCCATAATTTGAATTACAGAATATCCATATTTCAAAAGCAGGATACCACAAAGTTCAAGTTTGCAATATCTCAACATAACAAATAAGAATTAAATAATCCAATTAAATCAAATTCAGTGTGTAAATAAATATCAATTCTTGTGTGATATCACAAAATGTTATTGCTGATATCTATTCTTCCAATATGCATATATGGATATCCATTATTCCATATTTGGATATCCTCGATTCAATTTATGGATACACACAAAAAAAATCTAATGGCATCCAAAAATCTGGATAAATACTGAATATCCATAAATCAAATAACGAATAAACAAATCTGGAATACTGAAAATCCATAAACATGGAATAAGGAGTAAATGGCACTCAGAATGAATACTGGATATCCATAAACATGGAATCGGAGAGTGCTATTTTACCCTTTATTCCATGTTTATGGATATCCGGTATTCCAGTTTGTGTATTCACAATCTGCTCTCTGAGATATACAAATTGAATTTTGTTTATCTAAATCAGTTTTGGACTACCTAATATTCACTTGATTTTAGATATCCACAATTCAATTTATGGATATCTATCATTCCATTCGATTTCTGGATAGTCACAAATAGATTTTTTTATAGAAAACCTGAGCATAATCTTGATTTAGGATATCAGAAATCTGAAATTTTGATATCCATTGATCTAATTTTGAATACCACAAAATTAAGGTGACTGAAAGTCAACTCTCTGGTCTTTTCAAATAACTGTTGCAGTCTAGCAGTGTTTGATTTTCATCGGCAGAAATCTTTTCAACAGTAAACGGGGCTCCATTGCTCACAGCCTTTCATTAGCTCACCTGAGCCATAGGCTCAGGGTGAGCTATTGTGATCACCCAGTGTCCGTCGTCCGTCGTGCGTCGTCCGTCGTGCGTCGTCCGTCGTCAACAATTTGCTTTAAATGACATCTTCTTTGAAACCACTGTGCCTAGGGCTTTGATATTTGGTATGAAGCATTGCCTAGTGGTCCTCTACCAAGTTTGTTCAAATGGTGGCCCTAGGGTCCAAAATGGCCCTGGGGCAGGGGGTCTTGGGTTCGAAACTAAAAAATCTTTAAAAATCTTCTTCTCCAGAACCGCTTGGCTCAGATGCTTGAAATTTGGTATGGAACATTGCCTAGTGGTCCTCTCCCAAGTTTGTTCAAATGGTGGCCCCAGGGTCCAAAATGGCCCTGGGGCAGGGGGTCTTGGGTTCGAAACTAAAAAATACTTAAAAATCTTCTTCTCCAGAACTGCTTGGCTCAGATGCTTGAAATTTGGTATGAAGCATTGTCTAGTGGTCCTCTACCAAGTTTGTTCAAATGGTGACCCCAGGGTCCAAAATGGCCCTGGGGCAGGGGTTCTTGGGTTTGAAACTAAAAAATACTTAAAAATCTTCTTCTCCAGAACTGCTTGGCTCAGATGCTTGAAATTTGGTATGGACATTGCCTAGTGGTCCTCTTCATAGTTTGTTCAAATGGTGGCCTCAGGGTTCAAACTGGCCCTGTGGCAGGGGGTCTTGGGTTTCGGAACTAAAAAATACTTAAAAATCTTCTTCTCCAGAACTGCTTGGCTCAGATGCTTGAAATTTGGTATGTAGCATTGTCTAGTGGTCCTCTACCAAATTTGTTCAAATGGTGACCCCAGGGTCCAAAATGGCCCTGGGACAGGGGGTCTTGGGTTCGAAACTAAAAAATACTTAAAAATCTTCTTCACCACAACTGCTTGCCTCAGATGCTTGAAATTTGGTACAGTCATTTGACCTATTCCGACGCATGTTTTAGTCGACCGTGCGCTACAGTCTAAATACACTGTTATTTTTTAATTTATTTGAGTCATTAAATAAATAAAAGCATCCTGTTTGAGGCACTTTGTTTGGGTTCACAAACTATTTGAGGAAGATAGGTAAATCTGACGACAACCAGACGTTGTCTTTTATCCTATTTCGACGCACCTTCTTTTATTCCGGTGGATCTGTAAATTTTTTACAATACATCGAAAGAACCGCCGAGGGGCGCCCCAAAGTAAACTGTCGGATTATTACTAGCTCGATTAAAGATGATTTTATGCAAACAAATGTTTATTTGACATAATTGATTATCTAAAACATCTGATTTTGCACACGGCTTCACTGAAAAATTATTTCGGTGATTCAGTGCTCGTAAGTACAATGTTTGATATTTTTATCAAGGATTCTATGATAAATGACAATTCAAGATAAAGCCTTATGGAGTTTTACTTGCATATTCAAATTGCATGACGTGAATGCAGCACTAATATGGATTTTAGAACTCAGTGACATTCCCCAAATATACTATCCGCCGGAATAGGCTAAATGAGCTAATAAATTAAAATTCCAATAAACCTAAGTAACTGATTTTATTTCATTTTGATATTTATCGGTTTAGATAGCTAGTAAAATGAGCAATCGACAGACATATAGGTTTACGACATATTTGTTTACACAAATATTGTCCGACCCTATTTTCACAGTTGGCCTGAAAACATTTGTCATTTTTCTTGTTAAATATGCATTACCAGCCACTTTTAAACTCAGTTTTCCATATCTTTGATTGATAAATGAGATCCTTACTATATGTGGGTTTGACGAATAAATATTGAAAGTAATTACCTAAAAATCATTTCGCTTCTAGCTTGTTTCGTTGCAGAGAAAGAAACAGGATACACCGGAATAGGTGAATCCACCGGAATAGGTCAAATGAGTGTATGTTACATTGCCTAGTGGCCCTCTACCAAGTTGGTTCAAATGGTGGTCCCAGGGTCCAAAATGGCCCCGGGGCAGGGAGTCCCAGGTTAGAACCATAGAAATACATAGAAAAATATTAAAAAATCATCTACTTCAGAACCGCAAGGCTCAGGTGCTTGAAATTTGGTATGTAACATTGCCTAGTAGTCTTTACCAAGTTTGTTCAAATGATGACCCCAGGGTCTAAAATGGCCTACCCCAGGGGGTCCTGGGTTTGAACCATAGAAATACATAGAAAAATATTCAGAAATCTTCTTCTTCAGAACCACTTGACTCAGATGCTTGAAATTTAGTATGTAGCATTGCCTAGTGGTCCTTTACCAAAATTATTCAAAAGATGGCCTCAGGGTCCAAAATGGCCCGGCCCCAGGGGGTCCAGGGGTTGAACCATAGCAATACATAGAAAAATATTCAAAAATCTTCTTCGAAACCATTTGGAAGTGGTTGCAAACTATCAGGTTTGTTAAATGATGACCCTTGTTTGACCTTTAACCTTTTTGGTCAGGTGAGCGATTCAGGGCCTCTTGGCCCTCTTGTTATTACCTCCCATCGTCCTGATATGACTATAAACTGTTGAAAAAGACGTAAAATCGCAAGTCTAATCGCAAATCATCCATCCATCCATCTTACCTGCTGCATACACACAGCTGAACAATGCAACAATCACAATGGTTTCTGGAATCATCTTGGATCACTGTGTCTCACTCTGAAATAAAGAAACAATACTGTGCACACACACTGTCAAAGGTCCCAAAAACAGTCATACCAAAGACTTAAAAAACAAACGGTTCCATCTTTGGCACTCAATCTGCATAAAAACCAGAGAAGCTCACCTATACCCACCGTGCCTGCCGCACCAACTATAGGCCTAATACAAATTTTAAAGTCTGTGACCTTGACCTTAAGTCAACTGCAGCCGCCACGTGGTGCCCGTTAGTTTGTACGACTTGGTGGTAAATCTAGCCACATATCAAAAGCTTCTAGCAAACGATATTGGAAAGACCAGTTTTCAGTGTAAATCGGAACATGGGGTTGTTGGCAGCCACTGGAGACTACAGCAAGCTGTTGACCATGGTCAAGAAATGGAAACTATGGTGGTTTGGTCACATCTTAAGGTCGCCTGACTAAGCAAAGACGATATTACAGGACACAGTGAAAAGAAAAAACAACAGAAGAGATGGTAAGACAATAACTAAGAGTAGAAATGTACTTTGCCAGCACAACCAGGGCAGCTGAAAACAGGATAAGGTATAAACAAAGTGACTGATTTAAAGTCATCCATGGTGCCAAACAACCTTGTACGGTTACGAGGTGGACTAGACTAGAAACTGAACACACCAGGGAAAAGGGTAATACCTGCAAGAGCTATATGTAATCCTGTCTACACTTTTTAAATTCCATATACCTACAGCTATACATATCAATTTATATTATATAGCCAAAGACGAAAAACACTATCACTCAAAATCGGCAGAAGAAAAGCTTGTCGCTTCCATCTTATCAAGTTTATGATTATCAAGCATTACAATAACTGCATACCGATAATCGCCTTTATCAACATTTTATTGGAGATGTGTCCTTCATCTGCAAATTAATGACAATCAAAACAGCTTCTAGCAGTTTAGGTTTGACTTTGATCACCATAACCTGCAGGGCTGAGAAGACTACTATGGCTTAATAAACAAAATGTGGGGGGAAAATCTGATACGTAAATAAGTGCTCAGTCAATGCACAATTCCATTTCCACCTGGAAATTAAAAAAAAATCAAAGCTCTGCAAATGAATTGTCAACATATAACAATGTTATTTAACATATATACACTGCTAAAAATATTTAAAGGAACCGCAACTATTTTCCCATAGACATTACTACAACATTTACAGTACTTCACTTTCCCCAGCAAACAGCTGTTAAAATCTGATAAGCACACATATCAAATACACATAATTACTTCCACGATTTGGAAGTAAATAAAGGGGAGAGTGATAGACTGTTTACCCAGTTCAACTTTCCATAAATCTGACCGCCAGTGAGCAAGAATTCCTATCCTTTTGCAGCATTTTGAAGAAGGATCGAAGTTTAAGACAACAAGAATTTCAATACAGCTGATTACCTGTCCCTTTCCATGGAACAGATTTTGCAATTTTCAAATTTTCTAAAATTGAGGCAATTTGCTGGATGTCTATAAACTCTCGTGAATTTCAGGTCAAAGTGATTCTTTCAAACGGGCCACCTTGTAAGACATTCAGTTTCAAAGACAACATGGTTCTTTTGATTTTGATTGAAATGTTCACGCTTTTCATCAGTTCTGAAAAATTGAAAATTTTTAGCAAAATTCCAGTTTAACATAAATCTGTCCATGGTCAAGGGCAGGACAAATATTGGATCAAAACATGTGCTCTCAGTAACATGGACCCTCTTTGAAAATTGGCAAAAAAACTGGAAATTCCGTGTCTTTGTTGATCGAAAGTAAATAACCTCAAAGTGAAGCTGCGTTTCACTGTCCTCAATGGAAAAATATTAGATGCTCCCTTAAATAATTTGAGCAGTGTAGTATAGAATATGCAGCTAGGCATGTTTTTTAGTAGTTTGCACAGCTAGTACCATGAAATGGCTCACTGAATGCATATGCGTGATACGACGCATGAAAAACTCAAATCAGCGGCGTCTCGAGTGAAAGGTACTTTTGACATGTCCAACAGGAGAGTCCGTCTGCATATCGGCGCAGTGTGACCAGAGCCTTCTTTTCTAGTCTATGATTGAGTCGGGCCGGGCCTAAGCTCTAGATAAGAGGGCATATTTGATGATAATTAGAGATATTTTTTCTTATTTCTCATCAAAACCATATGTTGTGACCCCTCATCTGAACCGTCTCGTCGAGACGGTTCTGATGAGGGGTCACAACATATGTTTTTATTGGGAATTAACAAAAATTATCCCTAATTATCACCCGGAAATACTCCCTCTTATCTAGAGCTCTGTGATTCCTAAGAAACCGAAACTTGATCTTGTGGACGCTTTACTGCATGAATAATTACGGCAATGCAGATGGAATGGGAAACAGTGTATGCCTAGTATAAACAGTCCAGACCTCTAGATAAGAGGGAGTATTTGGTGATAATTAGGGATAATTTTTGTTAAATCTGCATAAAAACATATGTTGTGACCCCTCATCTGAACCGTCTCGACGAGACGGTTCAGATGAGGGGTCACAACATATGGCTTCGATGAGAAATAAAAAAATTATCCTTAATTATCATCAAATACGCCCTCTTATCTAGAGCTCTGACAGTCTGATCTGGGTCTGTTTTGTCTGCTCAGACATATCTGTCTCAATATTTAGAATTGCTTACGGTACATGTCTAAAGGTCACTTTTTACGCGATGTCACCCAGATTTTAAAGCAACCGTCTGGAATAGAAATTTTATGTTAATTCATCATAGCCTTATTACGAAATACAACTGTGCAATTTGTACTAGGCCAAAAATCATGACACGCTGTCAAGACGTTGATGCAGAAAGCATAAATTGTCACGATTATACAATGCTCCAGATAAGGAGCTGTAACAGAGATGGGTGGTGGATGACTTGCGATTTTACGTCCTTTTTAACAGTATTTCAGTCATATTTATTATTAGGATGATGAGAGGATAATAATGAAAGGCTGTGTGCAATGGAACCCTGTTTACGGTTGAAAATATTTCCTCCTCTAGCGAGAATCGAACCCGGGACCGCTAGATCAGCAGGCCAGCGCTTAACCGACTGAGCTACCGGGGTTAAATTCATGGGTAATTTTCAATACTTCTCTGTAAAACATAAGTTGTGCCCTCTCATCAGAACCGTCTCTCCTAGACGGTTCCAATGAAAGGTCACACCATCGGCCTATATTTTCATTGAAAACTAAGATAAAATATCCCAGAATTATCATCAAACCCCACCATAGCTGGGACTCTGAAGATACATGCCCTGCTTTGCATAAAATTAACACTTCATTTTCAAGACCTTTTTTTTGCGTTGTCATTTATATTTTCTCCTCTACGTTATGTTCGTGATAATGAAATTCCCCTGTACTAATTCTTTACTGCAACAAATGTAAAGTGTCCGAGTACACCTCCATGTTTTCCGCAATATTTTGCAAACTACATTTGAGCAGCGACGTGAGAAAACCAAAAAAGTGGTTGTGCGGCCAGCGCAGACTCAGATCAGCCTGGGCATCCGCCCAGTCTGATCAGAGTCTTCGCTGTCCGCATGGAGGTAGCTTAGACCCTTAGCTACCCTTTAAGCGCTTAGCAAAGATTCTGATCAGACTTGTCAGATGCCCTTGCTGATCTGAATCTGCGCTGGGCGCACAACCACTTTGTTGGTTTTCTCGTGTCGCGGCTCAAAATTTTGTGACTTTCCATTTGCGTCCCTGGACAAAATGGCCTCTTCTCTTAAACGAAAGAAGCCGATGCTATACGATTGAAAAAGTGGAAGAGAGTCCACCCCACATCCCACCTCTCCCTGAAAGTGCATACAGTCACCTTAAAGCCAATGTCTCATTCAATAATTTCTGCAAATGGTCTAGTCCACCCTTTAATTAGGACCGCAAATGCCTTGTTCGCTACTATCCTCATACTGGGACACCTAAAACTATTAATTTTCCATTGGAGACAAATGGAATATTAATGATTTTAGGTGTCCCAATACTTCAGGACATTAGGGAAAGAAAACAATGGAGACCGTCGTTAGCACTTGTGTTTTTAAACAATACCGTAAACGAAGAAAATTTTGCGACTGATTACGTTCACAAAGTATGCCTTTATTTTGTGACAGAATGATCAGTGTGCATCGGCGCAGTACGACATCATGTGCCTGCTGGGTAACGATTTCGACCTACCATCTCTTTAAACAGTGTTTTGCTGATGTCTCAAAAATTCTGTTTTCGATGGCCTACTGTCCACACGGCCGCTTATCTCCGTCAGCACAACACCGTGTTGTGTATAGGAAAATGTGCAGGAGATTTCCGGTGGTTCTGCAGGCGATTCGAAAATAAAGGTCACGAAAGGTAGGTGTCTCGGTTTAAAAGGGGTATGTTCTTTTCCAGCGTAAAACAAAAGAAATGGAAAATGTCATGCAACCCTTCAATCGTTTTTCTATGAATACGAGTCTTGATCGAAGCCAGATTCTCAAGTGTACGAATCTGAAAGCTGTGCGAATCTGTACCATGCCATGCTACTACATTATTCACGTTATAAAACAGTTAAAAACGGTCATTGGTGGCACAACATAAAACAATCTCCTGCACCGCCACCTATCGCCTTCAGCACCACCGATCTCCTGGACCACGAATTCCACAACAACTTTCATTATCTGGGCTGAAGGAAGGTAGCAAATTCTGTTTAGGCTCGTAACTGGTACTTTAATATACAGGTGATAGATGAAAGCATAAATACTCGGCGACTTCAGGAATGCAAATTTGAAATGTTTGCATGTCAGCAAAACGGCCACCTCCATGACCTCGCTCCGGTAAAAAATGGAAAGCTGTTGTATAACTGAGAATCTGGCTTCGATCAAGACTCGTATTCATAGAAAAACGATTGAAGGGTTGCATGACATTTTCATTTTCTTTTGTTTTACGCTGGAAAAGAATATACCCCTTTTAAACCGAGACACCTACCTTTCGTGACCTTTATTTTCGAATCGCCTGCAGAACCACCGGAAATCTCCTGCACATTTTCCTATACACAACACGGTGTTGTGCTGACGGAGATAAGCGGCCGTGGTCCACTGGCACTTGAACTTGGAACCTCAGAAGCAATATTATCGGAACTTACCATGCTCAAGTCAGACTATTGTTTTTCAAGGTTCTTAAATTCTTATAAGAAATTAAACTTACTCAGAACTTACATAGAAATTATATCACCGTTGACTTTAGCATGACATATTTCGCAATATGCAAGGTCTGCACTGAAATTGTATACCATAGTTCGCCTGTACAGACTACATGTACAGGGGACAGTCCACTCGCTAAAGCTCACGCACAGTCGGACAGACCATGGTACAACTATCACATATACATGTAACGTTACTCAGTAAAAATGAAGGTTTATGTCAAATAATAATTACCATAAAGTAGACAGGAATATAGCCGTCAACATCAATCACACAGGAGATATACTTCCTGTTGTTGCTAAATACACATCAGCCTTGAACTTATCCATTCACTATAACACCCTGCGCAAGCGAATATTACCGATTTAGCTAACAGCGGCTGGACAGGAGAAATGTGAGTGCATGAAACTCATTGTCATGTTATTGATGTAAGTTAGGTTTTGACACATTCTCTCCTCGCCCCCGCCCCCACCGCCCACCCCATACACACATATATATTCTCTTCAAGGCTTACCGCTGTCATGTAGCTAAAAGCTAACACGTTACATAATTCCTCGTACGAAATAGAGTGAAATTTTCAGAGTAAAAAGATGAATTACAGGATCATACTACGAAACTATATGCCAAGTTTAATGAGGGCAATGGACTTGACTACTACACTGTAAAAAAACACCGTAGCTTTTACAGTAAAAGTCCTAGCAAGTGACTGCCGGGCCCTTTATTGTTACAGTACTTGTTAGCATTAAAATCATTTTTTTATTCTATGCCATGTCATTTTCTATATTAAAACGTTACGGTACTGTCCCGTAGGCCTGGCAAGCAGATGCCAGGTCATTTAAAGTAAAGTATTCGGATTTTTTTCTATGTTGGGTCGTCAGAATTTTGGATGCCGTATGACAGAAAATAAAGTAACAGAGGTAAGAGAACGTGAAACTGTATAGGTAAAGATGAAAGCAACTGTAGCACCCAAAGAGGCCATCCTAATATTGTATGATGCAACTGTGTACGGACAGTATAAAGGAATGCCAGACGGATGGAAAACCGGAGCCCTAAATCGGACCTAGCTAAAGCAGGGAGGACTTTACGATCTTCATTTCATTACGTCGGTAAACTTAGTTTATATGCAATATTTGAAAGAAAACCAATTTTAATGTTAGATGGATTTGCTACAGAATCGAAGAACTTTGCATACTTTATCTATTCAGTGGTCGATTAAGAGAATACTGCAGACTTCTGGCGGCCGTACAAAACTTCTTTCTTAATGGCATAGGCAAACAGCAAAGCCCCGGACCAGCCAGTGTATTTTCACCTAAACACCTTAAGCAGACGCCAGATGTTTGGGTCTACCTCATAAATTTCTAGACCATTTTCTCGAAGGGTGATAACTTTTGTGACTTTCTGTTTGCTTCCCATCACGACGAAGCCCTTCCAAAAAGGGGTCAACTTTTAAAGAAAAGAATTTGCTCATCCAGGAACAAATTCTTTTCTGTAGGATTTGACCACTTTTCCCATAGGAGCAAATTTTTCCTATAGGACCCCTTCCTTGAGGAGTTGATCCCTGTTTCTTAGAGGAGCGAATTCTTTCCTTAAACACGCCTGGTAAACTATCACAGGTACCTCCGGCGGAGGTACCGATAAAAAGTTGTGACAGGCACCTGGAGCTGCCTGTGACTGTCCAAAAAATGACAACAAACGGTAGGTATTCCTCTTTTTTGACAAAATATAAAATAACCAGGGAGTTTATCAAAAATCAAAAAGTGCTTTTCGACCCTTATAGACATAAAGTTTTGTCACACATTATATCCCCCTGAACTTTCCATATTAACCAAAGATACGACTTTTGAAGTGGCTTTGATATCAGCCCACAGTACTCAAAACATAAAGAATTCGGCCGTTTTGGGTCTTAAATGCAATGATCTTGCTTACGATTCTGTTTTTCTCGGCACACTGGTGTTAAGGTAACCTCCTTGCTAAAATATGAATATTGATTTACTAGAAATAAGGCTTGATTTTTCAAAACAACAGCTGGAGGTGCCTGCAATGGTGTGGAGGTGCCTGTGATGTAAGCAAATATAGTGAAAATCTGAGTAGTTATTACAGCTGGAAATATTAACATCTTCTCTTAAACACTGCCTGGAAAGAATCATTTTAAGCTATCATAATGCGTATATCATGAAATTCCATGTTAAAATTTCTAAAACACCATCTCAACACCATCTCAAAGAGTTATTGTTTCCGCTTCTGTAAGTCAAACATTGACGAATTTCACATAGTTGCTGAAAATTAACTGCCTAATTCAGTGCTAGAACCGTTATGAAATGTGCGCTTCAATAAGAGTCAACATTTTGTGACTGGTAATGACTGTGATCGGGAGATGCTGGCTGTGAGTCATTCCAACTTGTCAGAAATTGTCGAGGCTACACGTCATGCCAGCTACACGTATGGTGTGTCAAATTGTCAAAATTGCCGATACCCGTCTACAGGAATACACGTACAAGTATCTATAGTGTTGATCCTTCTGGTACCTCATATGTGTCGCTCGCATGTGTCGTATGACGCTCGCTGTATGTGTTAACTTTGTGGTAACTGGAGTGATAGGTGCTACAAGTGATTTTGAATTGTTGGCGCTAAAATCCAAATACATCCGTAAGGCCTACAGATTATACCATCGGCGGGTGACATGTTCTCAATATTACACCTTTTAGTATATTGAAGTGATTATTGTAAATAACGTGTAAATTCAAAGTCTCCGAATAGTCACTACATCAAATTTGGTAACAAAAGAGCGTTTTTACTCCATAAAAGTCATCTTCCGAAACGTTGTTTTTGCAAACGTTTCGAGTAGCTAGCATGGCGTGTGACCTCGACAATTTCTAACGATTTGGAATGACTAACAGGCAGTCATCACCATTCACAAAAACGCTGCCTCTTATTTAAGCGCATTTCATAACTATTCTAACACTGAATTAGGCAGTAAATTTTCAACAGCTACGTACGACTTGTCAATGTTTGACTAACAGATATGGGAACAAAACGGACAATAACTCTTCGAGATGATCTGCTTTGGGAGTGAACTCGGGTTTAACGTCCCACCATCAACAAGGTCATATGGAGACGGGACCTCGGTTTAAAGTCTCATCCGAAAGACCGGAGAAGCGGGGGTTCGAACTTGCGATCCCTGGATTGGTAGTCCGGAGTGTTATCCACTACACTACAGCCGCTCCTGATCTACTTTGGATTTTTTATTTCTGTTGTGAAGCATCAATGTTACGTGTTCTTATGTCCGCTTGTCCGTAGTCTTCTGGCAATAAGGTCACCTGTACAGCTGCCAACTTTGCTATCTGGTTTGTTTTGTAATTCAAAATATAAAATAGGTAAAACAAAAGTTAGCGTTGTTTTCATTTGGGGTAGGTGAATTTCCACTTGACTGGGTAAGAGCTCTTTCTTCGGTTTACCATATGTGTCTTTTATGAACTATTGTCAATGTATACTTACTTCCATCTTGGATTTGAGAGCAGTATGTAGAATCTGATTGTATAAGTTCATGATCATTGTCTGTCGTTTTAACAAAAATGTGCTTGATATTCGCACTATGATAGAGTAAATTGCGACGTTGAATGAACGGTTCTTTCAAGGCAGTGGTCTAGAGATGAAGAATATCAATATTTGCAACCGCTACGAATCTTCAGATTTTCGCTATATTTTCTTACATCACAGGCACCTCCATTCCGTCACAGGCACCTCCAGTTGTTTTTTTACCGATCCAGCCTTATTTGGAAATTGTCGGCATTTATATTTGGGTAAGGAGGTTTACTTTACGTCAGTGTATCCAGATCAACAGATTCTTATGCAAGAAAGGTGCATTTAGGACCTAAAACAACCGATTTGTTCTTGTTTTGAGTACTTTTGACTGACCTTAAAGCCACTTCAAAAGTCATGTCTTCTGTATATATGTAAAGTTTCCGGAGATATACTGTGTGACAAAACTTAATGTATATAAAGGTCGAATAGCATTCTTTGATTTTCAATAAACTCCCTGGTTATAATGTATTTTATCAAAAAAGACGAATACCTACCGTTTTTTGTTTATTTTTGGTCCGTCACAGGTAGCTCCGGATGCCTGTCACAACTTTTTATCGGTACCTCCGCGGAGGTACCTGTGATAGTTTACCAGGCGTGTTAAAGATATGACCTCACTGAAAAGTGAGGCAACAAGAATTCCGCAGAATGTGGTGTTTAGCCTGTCAGCGCATTGGCATAAAACAGACCCAGCAGGCACATGACGTCCAAATGACGTCGTACTGACGTTCATGCGACGTGGTGACGTCGCATAGACGCCAGTACGACGTCATTTGGACGTCATGTGGTGACGTCACATGGACGTCAGTACGACGTCACATCGACGTCATGTGCCCGCTGGGAGAGCTAAACCTGAAAATTCGACAAGTTTGCATCGCCGACGCCGACGACCACACTAGTAAAGTAATTACATATGTCTCGCATCTGATAGCCGCAGGAGAAACAACGAAAATGCACAGTTGCGTCCCCTGAACGTGTATCCATTAACATCAAGCAAGATTTTATATAATTTATAGACTTATCCGTCTGTCTGTCCTACCTTCCTTCTCTTTCTCACTCTCTGAAAGAGACGACTGGATACTGCTGGCCAAAATACTGTCTTGAAGGGCCGTAAGTACCAAACTAGAAAAATGTTCGATTTATACTGAAAAAGCCGTTATACCCCAAAACAACCAACCAACTAACGCAATCTTGTCTGTAACCTAGAAGTTGCAAACTACTTTTTTCCAATTTTTCCTTGGCCGCAAAATCGCTGCTCCTGTCACAGATGTTCAAAAGAAAAAAAATGCCTTTATTACGTCCAAAATAATATGATTCGCAAAGAAATGCAAATATTATTCCACTATATTGACTAATATGGTCTAAAACCGCTGGCTAATCGATAGAGATTAATAAAATTCTGAAGAATCCGACTAATTCTATTGCAACATTTTATGTAATTACACCCAAAATGTCAGAACTGTAAAATTTTAAAGCCTTCAGTTCCGACTGTTTCACGCAAGAACTGAACAGTCTGGCTACAAACCCTATATTCAACGTCGAAGCAAACATTTTCATTTTCGAGACATAAAGCTGAATGCACAGTCACTCTAATATAGAAAAATCTGCCCTCTTCTGCCATTTTGACAAAGGGGATCAACTTTTGTAACTTTCTATTTGCTTTCCTAGATAGAGAAGCCTTTCTCAAATGGGTCTACTTTTAAAAGAAAGAGTTCCTCCTAGAGCAACAAATTCTTTCATTTTAGAGTTGACCCTCATTGAGAAGGGAGGCAAAAAATGCAGAGCTGCTTCCCTTGAAAGTGCACTCATTCACATTAAGCACAGATGGAAATCTGTTGAAGCCTGTGCATGCAGGCCTCCTTCTAGCTACGCTCCTGACCAATATATCCAATGCTTCAAACGAACTTGGGATCTTAGGTTTAAGCCGACTGTTCAACAGAGAATTGTACTGAGCCACAGATCAGCAAACAGTAATACACAGATGGTCGGGAGCTAAAACATCGATTCTGATATTTGCACTGTATACCGAATCTGGACACATTGCAGCTGGGGTCTTTTAGTACAATGTAACACTATTCTGTTTCTTCTTTCGTATCTTATAAAGGTTAAGATAAGTGTAAGCATATCATTTATTACAATTCCAAGCTGTATGTGTGGGTTGGGATATATGAGTATATGGGGGTGTGGCGAGGTGGGGGTAGGGGTGTGGGGGGGGGTATTGCTACTTATAGGAATACGTACATCAAACTATCAAATGCTTAACACAACACTTTTCCCATGTACAAAGCAGGAGTTGAACCCGAAACCGCTAGATCAGCAGACCATCGGTTAACCCACTGACCTACCTGGAAAACAGAGGATTGGGGGACAATTATATTTACGCCTACTTTTAATAAACACAAACTCTAAAGAACTAAAAATCATGAGATCGGGTCTATTGATATTGCAGTTTCTGTTAATCACTTTTCCATTTACAAAATACAATAAAGAAACTGTAAGCGATTAATTACTCTCACATTGTGTTTTATTCGGCTTTTATTGCCGAATGTTTTTTCTCACATTGAGGGGTTATATTGATTGCAGCTTTTTTGTCCCACTTTCAAGACTGCTGAATTTATCCTGCAAATTAGGACAAATTAGATTCTACCAGTTCTTCAGTTAACTAAATCTACCATCCTCAAATCTGGGAAAATATATTTATCCTGTCGAAGAACATTCTTTTAAAATGTTGGCAAATAGTGCACACCTTGATCAGACTGCTCCTGGGTATGCACTGTTCAGGCATTTCTGTCCAAAATTTAAGAGATCTATGGCCTAATGGTGCCAGTGCAGAAAATCTACTTTATACGAAGACAGATAGGCTATTGGCTTTCTCTGATTACATTGTTGGCTCAAGAAATTACATTACAGACCGTCTCACTAGGACATTCAGTCATTAATGTTACGTTCACATAATAATAACGCAGCTGAAAAAAGGACCTTACCTCATGTGTTTACTGTAGTTACTAAAATCGGTCAGCGCTTCAGCTCGAGCTGATTTCACTTTTTAGATTCCCCAGGACTTACAGATTGAATAAGCTTAAAGAGAAGAGTCTGACCAGCGCCGATGCACATGCTGCTCTGAGTCTGCACTGTTCCCACATATTGTAAAGTATCTTTTCACGCAACGTTAATTAAACTTATGAAAATTTTTGTACGTGCACCATGTAATAACACAAGAAGCTAGACAATCAACAGATACTGAAATACGACAGGTAAATCATTTAAGACTATCATAACCATTTTTTTTTCAGAATCATTCATTTAATTCTAAAATCGTCTTTTACACTCCAGTCACCCTGAGTCATGTACAACTGTATTTCGTCTCTGCATGTACTTATAACCAACAAATGCAGCGACAAAGAAAAAACTCTTGGACTATTTCTAGACTAGCATTGCACGGTTTTGATGTCACTTTTCCGTGTGTTCGCTAAATGTCAAAGCGTCAATATCTTAAAACATTTTGCAATTCCATGATCAGTATCAAACTGAATCAATATTTGCTTTCAAAAATGACACACTGGAACGCGATGCAAAGATTAGATACACGCCCAAGTCTTAAAAGAAAAAAAAGGGCTCCTCTATGACCAAATTCTTTCCTTTATGAGTAGACCCCTTTTTGTCATCCAGACAATCAAACAAATTTATGCAAGTCCATTTAACTTTTTTTTCGAAAAAAAAGGCATGGGGCATTTATTAGAGCAGGGGCATTTATTAGGGTTAATACGGTAAGCTATTTTCTGACGAACTGTGTTTGCCCTCAAAACATTGTCACTGGACATGCTAAAGCAAAACTGCTGGCACAATTATTATTCCTGATACTGGCAGACATTTTGATGAACTCACACATAAGGAACGGTGTTTTTAGGCGAATGGGTATAATTTTAGGGGAAGCAACTCTGTTATCAAACTGAAGCAGCATCACATAGCATAGCTTTGTCTTACTTAAAGAAAATGATAATTCATGTCGAATCCGGGAGGCTATAAAGACAGGCGGATTGAGAAAATCAAATTATTTGGTATACAGGCTTGTTGGCATAACGCCATTCAATTAAGACATTTGTCTAACAAATGGAATCAAGAGTCTTAGACAATGCTGATTCATTGATAAACATAAGAATACCAGAAGAGCAAACTGTTTCCAAGGCAGTGTTTTGTATGCTACAACTTTAGTATAAATATACGAATAACTTCGCGTCTGGCGGGAGTAGTATAGGGCGTCACTATCGCCACGCCCTTCCGGAGACTAAGTCCGCATGCTTGGCCTGGGGCGTTGCCATAGATGGCACCGTTTAGTAAGCTTGAAAAGGCTAGTTTGAAATAGGGAAAAGTCTATGAAAAATTACATAGAAAATTGTGAAGGGGGATGGGTCTGTTGAGGCTATACAGTCATATGCGTCTGCTATCAGTCTCTTGGGCCTGAGAGCCTCACGATACCAGAGGCATAACTGTCCAAGCATGCGGACTTAGTTTCCGGACGGGCGTGGCCATAGTGACGCCCTATACTACTGGCGGGTATCGCAAGCCAAGCCGATGCCGCACAGTTTTCCTACGCTTATACCATCCTCACCAGAAAACACAAACTTCTTACTTATGAATGTTTTCTTTGCTCTTAAAGGATCTAAACTTTTATCATTATTTACTATCACTGCAGCTGAATGTTGTGCCGTGTGGCGGCCGTAAAAAGTCTCCCCGCACTCATCTATAGTGCAGATTATATTTTCCTTTTGGTCCTTTGAGAGCATGGAATATATTCTGAGAAGTCAGAAATGATCATATGTTTAGATTCATTTTCTAAACAAATTTGAAATATTTTGGTATTTTTCGACTTATATCAGTCTTTGAGACGACTGCCATGTTAAACCTGCAAATTTACTGTTTTTTTTCCTCTGGCTCCTTGTGCCAGATTTAAAGGGTCACTGATGAGGCTTGAATAGCCGAAACCGCGGTATGGCCCAACTTCTTACTTATGAATGTTTTCTTTGCTCTTAAAGGATCTAAACTTTTATCATTATTTACCTTAAGTTACCTCGCACTGCACAAGGTCTACACTGGTGAGAGTAACAAAGAAATTGCTTTCTTGCACATCTTTAAATTGTAAAACAATTCTGTCTTGCCATAATGTTAAAGCCAAGGCCGGCAAAGAAAGTTTGTGCGTGAGGTGCGGATAGAGAATCCGTCCCTTGGGATTATATATCGATATCACTCTGCAAGCCTCGCGATGATGCCAGTGACCATCGGTCCAGACTTTTCTAGCCACACCTCACACCCATGAAAACTTACAATACATGTTTTTGCGCATGTACGGGAGATAATCCACTCGCTAAAGCCCATGGATTACCTCCTCGTACAGGCGGATAAACCGTGGTGTAACTACAACTTATCCAATACTGAGGGCATAAGTGGTATAGGCCGTTTGTGGGGATGTTGCTAATATAGAAACGGTAATTGTATCACGATTCCATTACAGATACGTGACATATAAGAAAAAGCTTCTGAATTTATTACTCCTCGTGGAATTAACAGCTTAAGATTTGTGGATAAGTTCTTTTTCCATGAATACTCGTCTATTGTTTTGGTATTTTTGCGATATTTATACTGAAAACAAATTTTCATGTCCAAGGTGCACAAGCTCTTGAACAATTTCTCCCGCGACCCGGCTCAACTGAGGGATGACATAAGATGACAGAATGGGTTATTGTGAGATTACGTATAAAGACGTACTCATAACAGCAGACCATCTCGAACCACAGTAGCCTAAAGTAAAAAGATAGGAAATGATCAGGAATTAATACAATCAAATCCCACATCATGCACATTCCGCTCTCAAAACCCACATACACACAGAAATTGACACAAGTTTACGAAACCGAATGAGCAGCTCTTTCCCAAATAGATAGTCATTCAGCTACCCCACTTTTATAATTTCCCGAGTGCAGTATTCAGAAGAGTGCAACAACGAATGTTAACACGGAGCCAACAAAAGGGGTAGGTAGCATTTCAATTCTGCTAAGTGTCCAAGAATCTAAAACTTTAAAGTCATAATAATGAGCCGAGACACGACAAAAACAACAAAGTGGTTGAGCGCCCAACGCTGACTCAGATCAGCCTGGGCATCCGCCCAGTCTGATCAGAGTCTTCGCTTTGCGCTTAAACGGTAGCTAAGGGTATAAGTTACCTCAGTGCCAACAGCAAAGACTCTGATTAGACTGGGTGGATGCCCAGGCTGATCTGAGTTTTCCCTGGATGCACATGCCACTTTGTTTTGTCGTTACGCGGCTCGAATTACACATATGCATTGGCAATTAATGCACAGAATCTGCCTCGTTCAATACACTTAGAAATAAGATCCTTTCAGAATTTAACTGCAACATCTATAAGTAGGATTTCAACAATAAGTCGCACTGGAATCATACAAAAAGACGAACTGTATGACATTTTTTATTTATTTAATTTGGAGAGGGGTGGGGGGCGGGAGGATGGGGCGGGGTGTAATGAATACCCCGTGTTACTATTACCATTCGGGCACAGACAGTGGATAAGCCAACTGGCGTTAGCAATGACCTGATGGAGAATATGTCTCGTAAACTCTATTTTGCGGCATATGATATGAAAATAAATCAGTCAAGGAATTTTTACGCATTTTAGCGGAACTGATGAAAACACAAATATATTTTCGGAGAAACATAATCACAATTTGTGATGGCTCAGAATTAATCAGACTAAATTTTTAAGTTATTGCAAAAACCTTTTTCCTCCAACTCGTCTCAGTGAATACTGATGAGCCGCCGCAGTATTCTGACAAGTTTTTCCCGAGAACTTTGTCTTCAGACTAGTGTTTTTCCATGATGGTATGAACAAATCATCAGAAAAATACTGTGGTGAGTGCTAAATAAGCAGCTGAAATCTGAAGCTGATACAACATTGACCTATTTTTATAATTGTGAGTGCCTAATCTGAAGCCGAAACAACATTGACCTATTTTGATAATTGTGAGTACCTAATCTGACGCTGAAACAACATTGACCTATTTTGAATGTTGTGAGTGTTAAATCTGAAGCTGAAACAACATTGACCTATTTTGATAATTGTGAGTGCCTAATCTGAAGCCGAAACAACATTGACCTATTTTGATAATTGTGAGTGCCTTATCTGAAGCTGAAACAACATTGACCTATTTTGAATGTTGTGAGTGCTAAATCTGAAGCTGAAACAGCATTGACCGGTTACCTGTTTTGAATGTTCTGAGTGCAAAATCTGAAACCGAAATAAAACTCTGTTTTGAATTTTATGAGTGCTAAATCTGAAGCTGAAACAGCATACACCTGTTCCAAATGTCGTGATTGCTAAAACCGAAGCTGGACCAGCATTGTCCTGTTTTGAATGTTGTAAATGCTAAATCTGAAGCCGAAACAGTATCAACCTGTTTTGAATGCTGTGCCCGCTAAATCAGAAGCTGAACCATTTACCTAATTTAATTGTTGTGAGTACTGAAAATGTTGTGAGTGCTGAATCTGAAGCTGAAATAGCACTGACCTCTTTTGAATGATGCGAGGCCTAAGTCTGCTGCTGAAAAAACATTAACCTGTTTTGAATGTTGTGAGTGCTTAAAACTCAAGAACTGAAACAACATTAACCTGTTTTGAATGTTGTGAGTGCTAAATCTGAAACAGAATTAAGCTGTCCGTTTTGAAGGTTGTGCGTACTTACTCTGAAGCTGAAACAGCATTAAGCTGTTTTGAATAGATAGACCCAGAGCCCTAGATAAGAGGGAGTATTTGGTGATAACTGGGGATAATGTTTGTTAATTCTGGATAAAAACATATGTTGTGACCCCTCATCTGAACCGTCTCGACGAGACGGTTCTGATGAGGGGTCACAACATATCGTTTCAATGAGAAATAAAGAAAATTATCCCTCAATTATCATCAAATACCCCTCTTACCTAGGGCTCTGGATAGACCATCAGAAAATAAAAACGGTTCAAGGTAAGGACAGACTTGTCGGACAAAGTCTTTCGTTTCTGTGCAACATGAGTTTGGGAAATAATCTGTCGGTATAGAGCCATTCATAACCACCAACCCATCGTCCCGATATGACTGAAATAGTGATGAAAATGACGTGAAACTGCCAAGTAGTCCACGAAAAAATTACATAGGCACCAATCATCCAAATCACATTTAGATCAGGAAATAATGATGACCACTAAGCTGCAGAGAAGATGACTGAATGACTACTGTTTGAATTAATAGATGGATGGATGGATGACTTGCGATTTTACGTCCTTTTCAACAGTATTTCATTCATATCAGGACGATGGGCGGATGATAATGAAAGGCTGTGCGCAATGAAACCCCGTTTACGATGGAAAGAACTCCGCCTCCGGCGGGGCTCGAACCCGCGACTGTTTGAATCAATTGAAACAGAAAAAATGCAGTATCAGTCAACTTAGCAGCACTTTCTAAGGTCGTCTTTATGCATGTAAAGACTGGCCCAATCGCATGACTGGCAATGTGTCGTGTGTTAGCCACCATTTCAATGTATGGATGGTTCACTTGCGATTTTACGTCCTTTGATGGTATGATAATGAAAGGTTGTGTGCAGTGGAACACCAATACAATGTGTGTACACTGACAAAAGTTGCAAAATACGAACCGCTTGCGGCGATTCTAATGAGGGCCCACAGCACACACTGTAATTAGGTGAAGAAGAACTGAATATAATTCAGTTCTTATACGCCTTATTACAGTGCAAGCACTATCATAAAACACTCCGATTTTCTGGAACTCCGGAATCCCCTTGTGGGTGCAAAATTACAAGAGAAGAGTGAGAGAAATCTATTGGACATTCATCAAGCGTCTAAGTACAAAATTGACAGAATTCGTGAAAACTATATTTACTCAAGTCTGGGATTCAGAGACAAATATTGAATTTTCGATAGGAAAAAGCAATTATCAGATGAACTGAGTTTTCAACAAGAGAAGCCTCTTTCGTTTCTGTTAAACATGGGAAGTGAGAAATAATGTATCAGTGTTCCAGACAGGGATAACTTGGACATGTTACCTTATTTTCCATAAAAAACATACGTTATTTAGGCCTACGTTATGACCCTTCGTTTAGAGCTTCTAGTTACAAAATTTTAGACGATCTACTGAGAAATATAGCTTGTCTCAGAGCGCGTATAAGATTTTTTCCATGGCTGAGGTTTCAAATTTCTATAATAACCTAGAAGCAAACCCTGTCACATCATTGAGTTTCACATAAAAAGGTATGAAAACTAATTTGGGTCATTTTAGTGTGCAAACAAAATGACCTACTTTCGATTTCATTCAGTTGAATAAAATGGTAAAAATACAATGTACAGGCATGGAGCCCCAATCACTATCCCGCCAATGTTTACATAGCATTGCTAGACGGGAAACCAGAACTGAAACATGCATTTTGTGAAGCGTTTTGCTATTTTTCAAAAAATGCTTTCTCTTCTCTCTGACACTTATATGACTTAATATATGCACATAAACCCACATTTTATTACGAAACGTGAAGGCCGAACCGCGTTTTACAATGATTTTATTTTAGACCTTTTTACCGCTGATAGGACTAGAGACACAGGATATACACAAATGTCAGGTTTGTCAGAGGCATGGATGGGGACAGAATAAAACTGGGGCCAACAGTTGTCATCATATCGCGTATAAGCCACTACACAAAAAGGGGTTGGGTAACCACAGATGTCTACCTGTACTGTAGGTCATCGGCGTGGGTGGGGATAGTGTAGGACAATTTTGGAACAAAATGATTTTAAATCTATCATCATCCGAATATAAACCAAAGCAATAGAGGTTTGGGAAATACATGTATGAGACCTCGGAAATCAAAGGAAACTTTAGCGCAAATGTTAACAGACAGACAGACACACAAACGGTCTTACACAAAAGCTTTAGACCCCTCGATATACTTCGTACATTGGGGCTATAGACTGTTTGAGACCACAAACATATTCTTGTTTTTAAAATGTACACAACGAACGACGGACTGCTACCAACCCTTTCTATCCTATGAGTTCTCCGTGGGGAGCTAAAAAATCAGTTTATAATATTCGCTTTACACTTCGGTTTTATTGAAGGTCAGGCTGTGTGAAAGTGACATATGGAAAAAAGTTAACATAAACTTGGACTAGATACAAATTCATTAGTATTCGAACTCAGACTTCTTTTTTTAAATCAAAGGCGAGTGTGCCTTACGTTGGATATGTTGCTGAGGCAAAATGACCCAGTTCTTAATTTTCCCTTTACAAACGGCTTAGGTTATCTTTGGAAGACCAATCCAATTATTAACATGACGGTCTCACATTAATTTCGACCATCCCTTTTTTTTGCCAACTAAAATTTGGGCAAAATTTGGGCCTGACGGAGAAAAAATGTGAAGTAAGAATGAATTAAGAGGCTGCTGGAAATCCGTTTTGGGGGCGCACGCAAAAATTGCAGATCCAGTTCAGACGCCGCAGAACGCGGCGTCTGATCAGGGTCTGCACTTTTTGCTCACAGGAATTTCTATGCAAAATACATCAAAATTGAAAACATCCAAACCAGAACCTCCTAATACGGGTTCATCCAAATAATACCGATGGAAAAGTCCACCAGTCAAAAAAGGGTCATCGACGCTCTTATCGTCATTATTTCAGATGGTAAGGGTGGAGCGGGGGAGGGGGACGGGATTATGAAACTCAAGCGAACACATTACTTCGAATAACAGCATACTGACTTCGAAGCGACGTCATAACGTCTCCTCACGGCAGTATGACGTCATTGCGTTTTGTCCCTACCGGGAAAATCATGACGTTAATTCGACGTTGTTGCCTGCTGGAATAGCCCACTGGGCACACTACGTCGAAATGACGTCGTATTGACATTGATGGTACGTTATGACGTCGCATCGACGTCAATACGATATAGTTCTGACGTCTTATGCCCATTGGAGCCTACGTCTATCAAAGAGAGTGCGGAATACAGCGTAAGACATGTAAGATAACGCTTTCAACTATTAGCATTCTTGGCCCCTAAGTAGGTCATACAGGACATTCATCTATGAAAATGAAATACAGAATAAATACAGAAGAGAACAGACGTAAAATCGATTTTCCCATCAATAGCCAAGTACTATTAATATTTTGTTAGTTACACATGCACTCACAAAATATGAACTTAGGAATGACACAAACCTAGAAAACGCATAAATACCTTTGTTTCCTGTGTTTATTTTCCACATAGAGTGTACAAACTCATCGAGTACATGAAATATCAGTCTGCATGTCAAGGCTATATGCTTGCTGAAGGGCACTTCGATACGCTAGACGTATTTATCGATACAGATCGAAATCTATTCAGTAATCGATATTGTATCCCGATCGTATCATTGGTAAGCGTAACACAAACAATAACGTAACATCCGCAACTATAAACCTAATGATAAAATCACGCTATGCAATTTTTATCAGCCGTAGGACTCAATATTGCCGTCACCATGGTACATGGTATTACTTTCGTTTTTGTTAGATTCTAATGGATGACGCGACTTTACATCCTTTTCAACAGTATTTCCGCAATTTCAGGACGACGAGAGAGTGATAATGAATGGCTGAGTGCACTGGAATCCCGTTTACGATTGAAAAGATTTCCACCAACCCGAGGCCGCTAGATCTTAACAACTGTGCTACCGGGGCTCCTAGAACTTTAGTCATTTCAGGGGACGACGAGAGGATGATGATGAATGGCTGAGTGCAACGGAATCCCATTTACGATTGAAAAGAATTGCATCGCCAGCAGGAATCGAACTTGGGACCGCTAGATCAGCAGGCCAGCGCTTATCTCACTGAGCTTCTGTTACATTTTAATACTGAAATTACTGTTATCTATACCATTCATGACACGATCCATTCCGGTTCGTTTCAAGGTGAAATCATACTTTCAGGGGAAGCAACTCTGCCATTTCCCGTTTTGGCCTCCCGTGTCCATATGATCAACAGGAAGTCACGAAGAATGTCTCCTTTCGAAAAAATGGCGAATACCATATAAATTCTAATAAACGCCCCTGCTCTAATAGTCGCCCCCTTTCTCTCACTAAAATAAGGTTATATATATCAAGTAGCAAGAATTTCTGTTGGCTTTTCTGGATGAGGTAGCTCTTTGATATGGGGTCTACTCTTACAGGAAAGAATTCGCTCCTAGAAGAGCAAATTCTTTCCTTTAATAGTAGACCCTGGTGAAAAGGGAGGCAAACTAGCCGAGTAACTTCCTCTGCAAGTATATTAGTTCCATTTACCTCAATACTGGTTTCGCAGTGGCTGATGGCCCTAATTAAAGCCCCCTTTCGTAAAATGTAACGCCCGGGACGTTTTATAGGATTAATACCATATATGGAAGTGTATCAATACGCCTCGACTTTTTGTGCCCACTGGATTTAAGGTACATGGATACACTTTCAGGGGAAACAACTCTAACCATGTTCATTTTTGCCCCCTTTTCGAAGATGAACTCTTTTAATGGACCAATTCTATCTTTTAACAGTGGACCCCGTTAGCAAGGGCCACATCAGCCAGAGAAGCCTATAGGAAGTAACAAAAGTTGTCTCCCTTCGTAAAACTCGATGAAAAGCACAGAGGTGTACCCATTCACCTTTAATTAACAACCTAATATTGTATGAGTGTATTCGCCGACAAAGACGACAAATACACTGATTGAGTTACAGGCGAGACTCAGGTCAAGGACAGAAAATAGATATCTTTTTTACGGCAGTCAAAATGATATGAAGATGTATGACAGTTTATAGTACTTTACTGTGTCAAGGGAAACCATCTCTTAATCGACCTTATTAATGCGCCACGGATTGTTGGAATACTACATAATTTCCCTGTCAACTCAGTGTGTCAACTAAGCAGTAACTAGCGGGAATTTTATTTTAATCTGACAGCATCGAAAGGCATGCTTCACTTGGCAGCATAGTGCAGCATGTTAACTTGGCAACACTATGGGGAAAATGACACTGCTGTGTAAAAAGTGCCAGGTGTGTGGGGATGGACGAATGTTTGGTCAAACATTTATGGCTATCTTTTTACTAAATATGCATGATGATGCTATGAAGATGATAACGTCCATAGAAATGATCTTTGACTTATCGTGGTGAATATCAGGCATGAAACAATTACAATAATAGTAATAATAATAATAATAATAATAATAATAATAATAAGTGAATATCATGCACGAAACAAATAATAATAATGATTATGTTATTAATAATAATAATAATTATATATAATAATAATAAAAAGAGGACCACTGGTCCTGTAGCTCACCTGAGTCCATGCATCCTCAGCACTCAAGGTTGAGTAACTCTAAGGCATATTGTGTACAATAAGGTCGAATTTCGCATGTATCCGAGATTTTATGCTTGCCCTAGGTGTCCTAGTTATCGGTCAGTTTGATGAAGTTTCAATAAAAAAATAAAGTCGCTGTGCCCGGAACAAGACTAAAAATGGGCTATTTCTAAGCATTCAAGGGCAAGTAACTCCAAGGCAAAAAGTACAATATAGCCAAATCTCGCACTGATCTGAGTGGTAATGCCTGTCCTGGTTTTATATCGGGAAGTTTGATCACGTTTCAAGTTAGAATAAAATTGCTTTGCCAAAAACATTTTCCTTATTGTAAGTCTATGGCAAAAAAATTTCAGTCTTTAAGGGCAACTCCGAAATGAATATTCCGATCAGGCTTGCCCCAATTCGATCTTTTCCGTGAGTTTATGCCTATCCTGATTATCAGCAAGTTGCATAAAGTTACATTAAAAAAAAGGAATATTTCTGTAAAAGTTTTGTCAAAATATCTGCAGTGACAAAGCAATGAATGCCAATTTTCAAATTTCGCATCGTAAGTCGTTGGCAACTTAAATTTACATAGCAACCAAACTGCTGAAGCAGTTGCTATGAACAAACAGCATTTATATAGCAGCTAGTACTAAGATCATTTCCGTAAAATTTGAGCTTTATCGGCCAAATAGTTTAAAGGAGAGGAGATTTTTTTTACCATTCGGTTGCCATGGCAATCACCTCTTGTGGGCAATTTGCATAAATTTGATGTAGTTGGTAGAGGACTATTTTAGAAACATTTTTGTAAAAAAGACTGTCAAAATACCAGCAGTGACAGCAAAAAAATCCAAATTTTCATTTTTCCCAAACAAGTCAATGGAAACTTAAAGTTGCCATAGCAACCAAACTGATGAAGCGATTTGGTTAAATAATAATAATAACAATAATAATAATAATAAAACAGCCTAATAAGCCCCACCTACCTACAGATGCTATATGTGAAATTTGGAAACAATCAGCCCCGTCTTCTCAGATGAGGTGTCCTTTGAAAATATTGACGGACGGGCGACGGCTGCCTGCTAATAGAAGTTCACCTGTAAGCCTTTATTTTCTGCATAATCTTAAACATGAAAACACTGCATTTTTGCATAGAACATGGAGTCTTAAAATAATTCCAAACAGACCCAAGTAGAATGTCGTTTATTTCACTCCATTCGTATGCATTTTCATGCCGAACTGCCATGACAATATATCCTTATTCATGTTATCAGAAAACGCTACCTAGCACATGAAATAATGAAATTCTTTCACTTCAGCACATACTGAGGAGTGCGATCTTGTTTTGTCAAGAATTTTAGTGATGCCAATGCTCGGACAAATGAATGAGAGGGAGACATTGCAGTTATAATCTTAAAGTCATTGGATTACTAGGGTAAACTTTTCAGGACGCTTTTTACTTTCTTGTTATTTTTTTACCTGTCAGCTACTTTTGAAAAACAAACCCTGAACACATAATAAATGTCGCTTCAATTCACCATTCCGAAAACCACGCCTACTTTAAACAAGTATGTAACCCTACATCAACTGTAAAGTAAAATCACGGGCTTAATTGGGACAATGAACACGTGCAGCTTTGTTTGTGGCACTATGTCACGTGCTGAGTTGTCGTTATCACTAACACTACCCTATCAGATGACTTTTGAGTGACATTCTGGATTTGGCCTGGAACTATCAATTCGGTCTACTGTGCTTATTAGTCCTTTGAATATTTTAGCAGTGCATTAAGTAATGACGCATCAATACTATCGATTAACAGTTGTACCTCCTTGAAAATGTATACGAGTAACAATTGAAACAGAATAGAAAAGAACAGGGATCAAGAGGCCGCTCTCATATTTCATTTTCCACGTAAGCCGGCGCGTATGTTTTTTAATGCAGCTTTGAAGAATTGAATTGAAATTGAATTGACACTATCAAAGCTGCATTAAAAAAACATACGTGCCGGCTCCCTATGACCATATGGGTTCAGATCCCCGTGAATTCATGTAAGAACCTTTGTTAGTACGTATGAGTCTGTTGACTCCAAGAGATCAGTTACTGTATCCCAGACTGATCTGGTTGCGAGAACGCGTCTTCAAAATTCGCATATATTTTACACGGCAAGTTTCAATTAATTTTTGTGACTTCAAAGCACGATGCACAATTTATTAACAATAAATATTTTATGCATTAAGATTTTCGTTTTGCATGGTTAGGAAAGTTTGCACTTTGCGCATACTTTTTGCGCCTAAAGTTGCAACGAATAAAGAATATGCACTCATATATGACTTTAAAAAAAATGAAAACTTCAGTCTTACCGTTTTTAGATTAATTTAGGTTATCCAGGTATGTGACTGTCGTAAGGTAATGAATGTAATGTGTTTTGAAATGTGTTTTAGATAGCAAAACCTCGCAACCTCTCACCTAGATTCACGTGACCTAAATTTGCCGCCACCAGGTAAGATGTCGTCTGTAGAGATAGAAAAGTCAACGACATTAACTTTTGTTTTTCTTGCTATTCGTAGGTCTTTGACATGACGAATAGCTTTACAGTGAGAATAGTTTTACAGTGAGAATTAATGACCTCGGTTTATCAGCCAAGGTGGTAGCTATAGGTGAGTACCCACTATGCTAATGTGACTGGGTAAACATCCATGTTTTTCGTCCCCAATAATTTTCCTCACCTCGATACAGCAACGCATGTCACTGAAAATTCAGTTTTTGGATGTACCGTAGTATTAAGTTTGTAAAAAATGACCGCACTAATATTTCTTTGATTTTCCTACAAAATATATCAAAAGATTTGTAATATAGTGTAGAATACTAGGCTAACACAACATTTTTGACTTTGCGTTTTAAGAAAAACGAAGAAAACTGAGTAACTTTTTGCTCATTTTCTCTATTTTCCTTATATGTTATTAGAAAATGATAGTCATATATATCAGAGCACAAATGACCGCATTAAATGTAGAGTTAAAAGTTCGAAAAAAATATCTAAGTGCAGCTAAAAAAAAGTGCATTATACGGACCTAACACAACATTTTCATTTTATTTTTAAGGAAGACAATAAAAGAGAAAAAGTGTCAATGTCCTATATAATTTGCTGCTATTTCAAGCCCGCGCGCTATCGTCGTTTACAGGTAGGTTATACGGGGCTGAGGAAAAAGTTGCCCATAGGTTATACGGGGCTGAGAGGGAAAAGTTGGCCATATCACAATTTTTAAAAGGGAAAGGACTTTCGTGACTTCCGGCATGGATCTCCGACGGACGAAATCCTTCTAAGAAGGGGTCTACTTTTAAAGGTAGGAATTAAAGGAAAGCAAATCTTCCTAACAAAGCTAATACCATACTGAGGCTGAAAATAATAACAAGAACTATCTTTCAAAAAGATATTGTCGAAGGTAAACGATTCATGGTGCATTAAGTATATATACGAATTTTCATTATTTATCCAGCGGCAACATAAAGTCACAAGTTAGGCAACTTCGTATCTACGTCATTGCAACTTTTTCGACGCATTGACGCTGATCATCGCGGCGACGTTGCTTAAATGTCACGTGCTTGCTGGGATAAATCCTGCTCTTTCAATTCTGGCATGTTATTGTCCGGACTGGATAAGTCTTCCCAGCACCAGAAGCATGGAGCTAACGTTTTGACTGCAGTTGCAGTTATACTTCTAGTCGTAACCAAGAGTTCTTTACAGTACGTGGAGAAGTAATCTTATATTTCTTCGACAAAAAAATGTTTTTTACCATGAAAGTGTACCAGTTCACCAGAAACTTACACTAAGCCTACTAATATCCTGACAGTCTTGTTATATTGAATGAAATAAATAAATAACCGCCACTTAACTTTCTCCCGAAACAAGAAAAATAGCTTTATTCTCGCCGGGAGTCATATTTTTTCTGCCCGCGTTTGTTTTTCCCGGTCGCGTTCGTTGCCCCTGGGTAGCCGCAGTGTTAAAATATATAAAAATATTTTTATGCCTTTGACACTCCACAAGTTCTTCATTAAGTTGTCATGACTTGTCAGATTTATAAAAGATAATCATTTGAAAATTCTATAACTGTATATGAATGTTTTGTTCGGTCGGGGCCCTTGGGGGTGGGGAGAGCGATTTAAATTAAATTGAGCCGTGACATGACAAAACAAAGTGGCATGTGCGCCCAGCGAAGACTCAGATCAGCCTGAGCATTCGCCCAGTCTGATCAGAGTTTTCGCTGTGCGCTTAAACAAGAGCAAACTGAAAGGGTCTAAAGTACAGCCATGCCGAAAGCAAATACTCTGATCAGACTGGACGAATACCCAGGCTGATCTGAGTTTTGGCTGGGCACGCATGCCACTTTGTTGGTTTAGTCGGCTAAAATAATGACGGACAAGAGTGTGTGTCGTAAAAACCTAAAAAAAACTTTACCCTTAAGAGTCATTATACGAATGAGTAGAGTCATTCCCCACCTCCCGTTTTGTACAGGGATAAGGCGGTTACTGGCACACCAGGCATCTCGATAGCTCAGTAGGATAAGCGCTGGCCTGTTGATCTGTTTGTCCCAGGTTCGATTCCCGCTGTTCGACTGTAAACAGGAGCCTTTCATTATCGTCCGATATGACTGAAATCACCATTATATAAGATTGTAACACATGGTAAACAACTCTAAAATATGGCTTGAATAATATTGTAAGAGTTACCTTTTACGGATTAAGTGACACTGCGCTTTACAACGTACCATTGTTGCCACAACCTCGTATCAACGCCGATGGAACGTCATTCGTTGGATCGACGATCATTGGGTGTTGTTTCAAAGCTCTGTATATATCAGCCACTACAAACGGGTTTATTGCCATGTCTCCAAAACAACACATGTCCAGAGCTTGTTCTGTATAGTTAGCAGTGTGAAAATATATGGAAATTGGGCATAGTAAAAAAGACAATTTATTAAGAAAACAACAATTCTTTACTGTCACTAAATTGAAATTCGATTATACCATTCAATAGATATTGCTGTTTTATCGAGTATTCAAAGATATATTTGATATTAACAATTTTACAAAATTCGGGCTAAAAGATCTAAAATACTCATAAAGAATAGATAAAGTAAAGTGATTATTAGAGATACATAATAAAATCAAATGAGAAAACAACATCATACTTGAGCCGCGACACGTCAAAACCAACAAAGTGGCTTGTGCATCCAGCGAAGACTCAGATCAGCCTCCCCCTCCCACGGGCATCCGCCCAGTCTGATCAGATTCTTTGCAGTGCACTTAAAGGGTAGCTAAGGGTCTAAGCTACCTCCACGCCAACAGCGAAGACTCTCCTCAAACTGGGCGGATACCCAGGCGGATCTAAGTCTTCGCTGGGCGAACATGCCGATTCGTTTGTTTTGTAGTGTCACGGCTCAATTAGCATGTAGCATACATAATGACGTGTGAACAGTGAAGACTTGCATCAGCCTGCCCAACCACGAAGACTGATCAGCGCCTAGCATCGTCCAAATGATGACCTTGGATTGACCTTCACCTTTTTTCACAGCAGGGATTAGGAGGTATCAATATTGTGATTAACAAAGACACTAATCAGACAGAGTGGGTGCCCAGGCTGATCTTGTTCTTCACTGTTTGTAACATATCGTGAAACATATTAATTTTCTGGTGGTTCATCTAAAAAATCATATCAAGATGTCTGTTTTCCGCACTATAATTGTGATTTTCTGTTTACTTCACTGGACTACGTAAACCGCCCAGTATGAGATCTACTCAAAGGAATGAATTTGCTCCCAGGGGGAGCATTTTTCCTGTAAGAGTTCGACCTAAAAGAAATAAACGTTTGCGAAAGCTCAGATTAACTGAGAAAACTGTGCATCACAGTGCATGAACCTTATTTGAGACAGCTAGATATACGATCTACATCTATTTGCAAAAACAAACAATTAACAGCATGAACTACATAACTGTGGTGCATGAACAAATTTTCTGTGATTTTCTGTTTACTTCACTGGACTACGTAAACCGCCCAGTATGAGATCTACTCTTAAAGAAATGAATTTGCTCCCAGGGGGAACATTTTTCCTGTAAGAGTTCGACCTAAAAGAAATAAACGTCTGCGAAAGCTCAGATTAACTGAGAAAACTGTGCATCACAGTGCATGATCCTTATTTGAGACAGCTACATCTATTTGCAAAACGGGCCGGGTAGCGCAATCGGTAGGGCACCTGACTCGTAAGTCAGAGGTCCTGGGTTCGAATCCCGGTCTGGCCACATACTTTCGTTTCTCCTTCCGCTGATTCAAGAAGGGCAGTTGTCAGTTACTGGCGAAAGTATGTGCACTTAGTACTGGTTAACCGCTTAGGAGGTCTAAGCCTGCCCAGGAATAGTGTGGTTAGGTTAACTGACCGTCCCGACATGACCTTAGTTGTTTACCGTGGACGTTAAGCATCAAATCAACCAACCAACTATTTGCAAAAACAAACAATTAACAGCATACACTGCATAACTGTGGTGCATGAACAAATCTTTCCTGCGTATACGAGCAAATTTTCGAACTACACATACCGTCTTTGTGCGTGCGTGCGTGCGTGCGTGCGTGTGTGTGTGCGCGTGTGTTTAAAGAACAAAAAATAAAACAATACAAAAAGAGCCCTTGCAGGACAGTTTCCGTACATTGCAGTAAAAATGATAGAAAAATAAAGGCGAAAGCCGACATGATAACAATACTCAGTCTTCTCCTTTCAAGTTAGGTAACACATATGGTCCCACCTCATCCCACAATGAGCCTTGTCTGCGTGAACTTTCACATGCAACGGGAAGTTGGTAAAACGTCTACCCACCGTTAATTAATGCAATGTTATTGACGTCGCATCTTTATGTTGCGTCGACGTTTTCTAAACGTTGCAAGCACAGTGGGAGAACTCGGAATTTGCAGTTTGCACCAGCATCGAGAAAGGTTATCAGCAAAGCCCTCTATACATTTGGATATAAATTCTAGAGAATCTTATCCTCAATATCATGATACAATCAATATCAGTCCGTTGAAGAACAATTTCTTGCAAGTTCCATGCGAGACTGGTGATCCAACTGCCATGTGCCATATAAATGGTTCCGTAATCGACACAGATTCTGGTGACAGTCATATCCAGCAGGCTCACTACTTTGGAACAACATCAAATCAATGACAAAGCGTTAAAACAACATAGAAAGAGCGTCGATTTAATGTCATAACATTGAATCGACGTTGTTTCAATGTTGGTGTAACGTTGTTTGCCTAACCAGTAAGAATTCACATTTGATTTTTCAGCGTAGCCAACGGTCGTCAATAAAATACCATGAAGCGCGAAGCGCTTGTTGTAGAATTCTAGCGACGACCACTGGCTTCTTCACGAATGTCAAATTTTATTTGTTATATTTTCACTTTATTTAAGACCCTTTCTGCGCCATTTTGTGGTAATTTAGTGTAGAATGTGCAAAATATGGGTCGGAGAAAAGTTAGTAACGACGTGTTCGGCCATTACGTTTAACAGCGGTGACCATGACGTGGCGTCAGTCGAACGTTACGTGGACCAATCAAGACGTTAGTTATGTCACCCACCAAAGGTGAGGGGGGACATATTGTTTTCAGTGCGGATACCGGTGCGTCGGCGTCGGCGTGACAGTTTCTTGTATGTCCGAAATCTCTTGAACCAATGGTTGGAATTTCACCAAACTTGCATGGATATATCATTGGGGCAGACTTAAGAGCTGATTAGATTTTGGTGACCTTGACCTCATTTTCCAGGTCACTGGAGGACTTGGATGACAATTTCTTGTATGCACGATCTCTTGAACCAATGGATGGAATTTCACCAAACTTGCATGTATACATTATTGGGACAAGTTTAAGAGCTGATTAGATTTTGGTGACCTTGACCCCATTTTCAAGGTCACTGGAGGACGTAGATGACAACTTCTTGTACCCAGTATATCTCCTAATCCAATGGATGGAATTTCAACAAACTTGCATGGATACATCATTTGGACAAGTTTAAGAGCTGAATAGATTTTAGTGACCTTGATCTCATTTTCAAGGTCACTGGAGGACTTAGATGACAATTTCTTGTACCCACTATATCTCCTGAACCAATGGATGGAATTTCACCAAACTTGCATGGATACATAATTTGGGACAAGTTTAAGAGCTGATTAGATTTTGGTGACATTGACCTCATTTTCAAGGTCACTGGAGGACTGAGATGACAATTTCCTATTACCACAATATCTTATGAACCAATGGATGGAATTTCACCAAACTTGCTTGGATACAGCACTTGGACTAGCTTAAGAGCTGATTAGATTTGGAAGACCTTGACCTCATTTTCAAGGTCACTGGAGGACTTAGACGACAATTTCTTGTACCCATAATATCTCGTGAACCAATAGATGGAGTTTCACCAAACTTGCATGGATACATCACCGGGACTAGCTTAAGAGCTGATCAGATTTTGGTGACCTTGACCTCATTTTCAAGGTCACAGAAGGACCTAGATGTATGAAAATTTCACTGAAGTTGATATATCTCTTTAGCCTTTGGGGTGATTTCCACTTTCCTTTCATAGATATACCTTTTGGACAATTTCAAGAGGTTACTGTGTTTTGATAACCTTGACCCCATTTTCAAGGTCAAAAGCTAGCTTAAAAATGCTTATTTTATTATCTTGAAAATCAGTTATATCTTGGTCCAATTGACAGATATTCATCAGACTTGCATAAATATATCATTGTGACACGTTTAAGACATGTTTAGTATTTGGTGACCTTGACCCATTTTTAAAGGACATAGTCATCTATGTAAGATATCTTTAGAACCAGTGAACGGATTTTCTCCAAAATTTCCTAGATATTTTACTTGTACAGGCTTTTTATTCCTTAGAGGGGATGGGAAATGGGCTGGTGGGGGACATCAGTTTTTCTCTGAAAACATTTCTAGTTTACCTTAGACATCACTTGAGACATCACACACATGATCAATTGTATGAAGCTAGTTGGTCTAAAGGGTTTACCTATGGGAAGTCAGGGACAAGTGTAAATATTGTTGTTTCAACGTTGTGTGCTTGTGTGATATAAATGTCACAAGAGTTATATCATATAAGCACACAAATACGCATGAAATGACCCATCATCAAATACATACAGCACACCAAAACTCAACTCCTAAACAATGAAGACCAAAATCATATTGCTCTTGATCGGAGCAGATATAAGGCTATAGGGAACAATCTGACCTGGGCCCACACTCTAATGGCTGAGCAGGCTGGTTGCTTTGAAAAATTGCATGAAACAAGCCTGTTTCAGGACAGACTTGAGTTGGAAAAATATGACAGTTGTATTGATATTTGCATCCATAACATTTTCGTACTTTGTATGAATTTTCTGTTGATATCAAGGTAACGGGTACACCTCCAGGAAAAGCAACGCTGCCATTTTCATTGTTTTCTCCCTTCCTAATAGGAGTCGACTTTTAGAGAAAGGAATTCGCTCCTGAAGGAACAATTTCTTTCCTTTGAGGGTAGACCCCATTTTGGAAGAGCTTTTTCCAGAAAAAAACAAACAGGAAGCCTTGAAAAATGTTCCTTTTTGGCAAAAGTGGTGGAAAAACATGAAGGTGTACCCATACCCCTTAAATTCGTGCCAGCCCAGCAGGCACACAACGTTGAATCAACATTGAACCAACGTTGATTCAACGCATGGCGTTGAATCAACGTTGATTCAATGATGACTCAACGTTGTGAGTACATTGGAAAGTTTTTGTGACATTTACCAACGGCAAAGACTCAGACCAGCTTATGCACCAACATTTCAAGTTTGATCTGGGTTCGTGGTATCTTTAGATGTAAACAGAGTTTGTATTGACAAGACTGCACGGATCAAGCGCTGCTATCCTGTTTGAACCTTTATCAGATTCATTTCATTTCATAATCATTCAGCCGCGTAATCGCAGGGTTGGTCAACACTAACATCGTCATTGCATTAGTTAACGAGATGTTAAAATTTCAAACATTTGATACACATAAGACTACCATTTTCATCGAGAAAATGAGCTGAGCCTTTGCAGTTCACAAGCTTCTCTCATTTTTTCAGCAAAAAATACTAGCACAATTTATTCTATGTGTGCCACCCTTCACTAACAACTCGTTAAGCTTAAGATGCTTTGAACAACTTGGCCCTGTAAGTCACATCCTTGAAGTCTAACACTGGAGCCATCATTTCGAGTCCGAATATTCCTCTGAGTGCACACATCTAGTAATGACAAACCATCAGATCAGACTGCGCAGATGAGAAGGCTCATCTCTGCCTTTGTTTTTTCGTATATGCCATCCCTAGCTTTACATGTATCGCAGCTCACTCAGATACCTTTACACTAACAAGACTTTGTCCAGGGCCTGGTCATGTTTGTCCGCTTTAAAGCCCTAATCATCATCATCAGCCTAAAGAAAATCATCACCACCAACGTGGCGCTTTTACTAATATAATACAAAACATTTATAGAGCTACGCGCACAATATTATCAATTCTCTATACTGAATTTAATAAGACTCACTCAAATCACAACCGACATAATACTGTTTTCCTGACAAAAACAGCAAAATTGCATTTGTTTAACTATTGGTACATTTAATGTACATTCTCGTTCACCTTCAAACAAACCTTCATAAATATGAACAAAAGTCTAAGATCTACTGCCATTATGCATTTTCTGATGCTCCGCCATTTTCAGTCTTTTCTTCTGTATTCTCGGTTGACCCAGAATGCACTACAACATCAGGTGTGTCAGGCTTCACTTCCTCTTCCTGTTTTGACTCATCTGTTTTATCTGTCTTTTCTAATTCGGCTTTTAACTTCTTAAGGTCTTCGTCAGTTTCATTATTGATCACTAACTTCACTTCATCAAATTCGGGCTGTTTATCCTCATTAATTTCTGCAGTAAGAGGAGATAATTCTGTAGCAGCTTCAGGGTCCTCCGGCGTACCTTTAGCTGCGGCTTCCACAGTAGAAGCCGTGGACCCTGTTTTTCTGTAAACTGCTCCTGGTTCAGGTTCGTCTTTCTGTGCGCTGCGACCACTACCTATTGGAAGTTTCGCACGGAATGTTGTTAGAATGCTTGGCTTGGGTTTCCTTGCTGAAAATTTAAACCAATGCAAAGTTAATCTCTGTTAATTCTCCAAAAATAATACACAGTGGCTCGTAACGAGAGCTGTTTGTTGAAGTGGCATTAACAGAAATCAGCCTTGTTGAAGTGGCATTAACAGAAATCATTGAACTGATCTTAGAGTTAACATAAATTATTGCACATTTCTGGACCTAAGCATTGACAGACTCATTAGAGAGTGCTATATGTGGCTTATAGAATGTACGATTAGCTAGAATTCAATGAACGAAAGCACCTGCGCTTGCTTACTAGAGTTTCTGCTTTTCGGACTATAAAAAGTTCAACAACAATAACGATAATAACAAGAGCTGTCGCCTGACAGCATAGCTCGCCTGAATAGGTGCTTGCCCATCACAGAGTCCCTATAGTGGTGTGGACTTCTATGCATAAAACTTCAGGCAAGCATGTCCAATATGACAACACATTTATAAACAAAAGCTAACTCAGATATAAGTCTTAAAATAAAATTAAAATAAAATAAAAAATCCATATGAAATTTCAAAGTCCATGAGCTTCAGGTCAAAGATCTAAGCAGATAGGGGGTGGGGGTGGGAGTGGGGGGCTAGGATATATCAAACCTTGAACCATTATCTAACATCAGTCCAAGTATACATATCAACTGAGTCCATCAAGGCACTGTGAAATTATGTCTTCATAAATATAAAACTTTAACCAAAATTCAAAGTCAATGACCTTGACTTCAAGGTCATCCAGTGAGGTAGAGGGGTAAGTATAAAGTGTTTTGTAAAAACTCAAGAAAGTGTCTAACATCAGTTCAAGTGTAAATTAAATCTCTGCCAAGCATTATGAATCAGTATGCAATTAGAAAACTTTAATAAAGACCAAATTTCCTAAGTCCCTGACCTTGACATCAAGGTCACTGAGCGGGGTTGGGGTAGTATGCTGTATAACTTTGGACTAATATCTAACTACTCTGCAAATATAAAAAGAATTCATCTATGGGTTCAGGAGATATATGTCTTTAAAAAACTTTAACCAAAACATCCAATCAATAAAAAGACAATTTTCTAAGTCCATGACCTTGACATCAAGGTCACTGAGGGGGGTGGGGGTAATACCATGAAAAATCTAACTTCAGTGCAAGTATCAAAGGAATCCATCCATGGGTTAAGGAGATATTGGGCTTTATAAAACTTTAACCAAAACATCCAGTCCAAAAAAACTCCCAATTTTCTAAGTCCATGACCTTGACATCAAGGTCACTGAGTGGGTAGGGGGTGGTACCCTGTTAAACTTTAGACCAATATCTAACTACAGTGCAAGTATCAAAAGAATCCATCCATGGGTTAAGGAGATATAGGTCTTTAAAAAACTTTAACCAAAACATCCAATCCGTACGCCGACGCTGACGCGGACGCCGACGCCGTGGTGACAACAATAGCTCTTCCTGAACTTTCGTTCAGTCGAGCTAAAAATGAGCCGTGACACGAGAAAACCAACAATGTGGTCGTGCGCCCAGTGCAGACTCAGATCAGCCTGGGCACCCGCCCAACTTGACCTGACTCTTAGTAAAGTGCTCAAAGGGTAGCCCCTTAGTTTAAGCTACCTTCATGCGGACAGCAAAGACTCTGATCAGACTGGGCGGATGCCCAGGCTGATCTGAGTCTGCGCTGGGCGCACAACCACATTGTTGGTTTTGTCGTGTCGTGGCTCAAATAATTTATTTTAGAGGATAATCAGAAAGATCCAAAGCTTGCACATGTGTTTAACCATAATGTCTAGTGTGCCCATAAAACGGTCTGGCTGAACAGTTTAGACTCGGTGAAGAAGATGTATTCTGAACTTCTAATAAGAGCCTAAATGTTTGCAATGAAATATATCAGTTTCTGGAGTAGTAATAATAATAAATCAATAATAACAAAAAAATAGGAATTTCTGGAAAAACAATAATAAAAACAACAGTCGGCAACTTTAAGATAAATCAGATGCCACTTGTATTGGAAATGGACCTTACCATGTTTACAGAAATGCAGGGAGACATTAGTTAAGAAAATATTTTGTCCTTCTTTTACCTGTGTTGCCTGTTCTTGAAGAACTCTTTAAGATTTTAATTGTCATATAATGAAGAAAAGAATTATGGATGCCTTGGCACATATGAGGCTTCAATGTTTTCATTTCCAAGAAAGCTTTCTTCATCATGAGACATGTAATTTACATCATGAAAAAGAAACAGGACAGTGAAGGCACAGAACAGCCTGTGTATTTCTTTGCCTTTGGATTAACTCCAAGAGAGGAAAATGTCACACATTATTTTTACTATATGTTCTTCCAGTTATTTCCCTTGCACGAAAGACACTTTCATGACAGCGTTTTACTGCCCTTTCAATAGTATTTCTGTCAAATCGGGCCATTTTTTTTTTCAGGAAATGAGAAAAGAAAGAATTCAGTACCTTTCTTTGTTGGTGATTCCGGGGCACGTGCGTTGTTTGTAGCCTTGTGTTTATAATAACAATATGTTATAAGTAGAATAATCAGAAACACACTGGCCAGGGACAGACCGACCACCAACCCTTCCACATAAGTCCTGTTTACTTTATCCTCGTCCAGCGATGAAAAATAAGCTGAAATAGAGACGCAAAAAACTGAATCTTCAATCGTTTTTATTCGTTTTTTTTTCCTTTATAGACTTACACACTGACTCTTTTCATTAGTTCACACCTTAATGTTTTTATAAAACCGTAATCATTCATAGAGTCAAAAGTTTAGTGCTAAACAAAACTAATTTTGAAAATATAAACAAAAATAATTTTAAAAATAACCTATGAATAAAAGGCAAATAAGTGTTGTCATAACGGCCAACAGACTCGGTCTTTCTTTAGGTAACAGGACACTTCGGCCCCAAACCATCTCGGCCCCTAGAAACCTCGGCCCCTAGTCATCTCGGCCCCAAACCATCTCGGCCCCACCTAGAAATAAATTCCTGGACACTTCGGCCCCTAGTCACTTCGGCCCCTAGTCATCTCGGCCCCATAGCCCTAGTAACTTCTGCCCCAGTTTGACAAATTTAAATAATTTCTATATTTTTCACTATTTTTGCCCATTGAACTATTTACATCTTTTTTGACAGTAATATTTCTCGAGAGTCCGATAGAATCCGGCAAAATTATGAGCTCAGTACCCGCTCAGTCTTGCGAGTTTGGTTTGGTGGGTTCTTTTATGTCTAACGGCTCTTTGAGATATTATTTCAATCTACATCGCGCCGTCCCACAGAGAGAGAGAGAGAGAGAGAGAGAGAGAGAGAGAGAGAGAGAGCTATATTATGATAGCTGGGAGAAAATATCCACACAACACCGATCCGCACATACTGCTGCCACAGCAGGTTCTTCCAAATTAGTAGGATCGCCCGGCACTGAATTTTACCAAGCACCATCGCCTGACCGCATCCACCCTCAGTCTTGCGGGAACAGTCGAGGATGCGTTCATGTGGATCTTTTGTGTTTCCTTTGTAATCCATAGAACGAATAATTACAAATGCGTGGAGGTACGTTTCTTGTTTTTTTTTTTTTTTTTTTTTTTTTGTTGTTGTTGTTGTTGATTATTTGTGAGCAGGTAGAACCAGTCATCATTTTACGGGGTAAATAGGGTAAATAAATGTCTCTTTTTCACATGATTTTCAAATTCAATCTTACTTGTTTTTGATAATATTACACATAAATATACTAAAAAAAATACGAAAATACAATTGGGGCCGAAATGTCTTAGGGGCCGAGATGACTAGGGGCCGAAGTGTCCGTGGGGCCGAGATGACTGGGGCCGAGGTGACTAGGGCCGAAGTGACTGGGGCCGAGATGGTTTGGGGCCGAAGTGTCTAGGGGCCGAGATGGTTTGGGGCCGAAGTGTCTGTAAATCTTTCTTTATATGTAAGAACTCATTCTAAATACATGTACTTAGTACTGAGCCGCTTCCTGTTTCTACTGATAAAATCTATAGTATCCCACTTTCCCTCCCCACCCCTTTGCCCACCTCTTGTTATATGTGCTACCCAAATACGCTATTCTGCACTAAGATTACACACTGCATATGGCTGGGTATAAAGGAGTGGTGTCTTTGGAAGCAAAGATGTCTTCTAAACATACTAACCAGAACTTGGCAGCGGGTCCTTGGTACATCTCGCGGAGACATCAATATCAAAGCTGTAATGTGGTTTGTGGTCCCACACATAGGCATAGTTATAACTCTCAATCACTTCTACTCTAAGGGAACTTACGTCCCAGCAGAATGGGTCTCGACTCTTGTGGTGACAGTCGAACGCCTGGAATATAAATTGAGGAAAAGTTCTTTGGGTTGCGGCAAGTAAGTGGTATATTTGCATCACAGTAATAACCCGATAGTCTTTGTGGCCAATATCAGAATTATTGAATAATTGGTTTCTCAAAATCATTGATAATGGAGTTATTGGTTCTCAAAATCATTTAATTAGTCGTAATAAAGTCAAATAATTTGAACCGGTTACCCGTACTTCTGCTTCAAAAGATCGCGTTTCGCTATCTTTTTCAGTCTGACGTTCATGTTGCGAAACGCTAATTCAGTCTATAAATAAAAACGTAAACATCAAAATAAAAATGAAACTGAAGATGTTTGAATCCAAGAGCACTTTTGAATAGGGCTAGGTTACCCGGTGAACACGCGACGTTTGGCCGTTCACCCAACGTTAAGCCGGACGTTAAGACGGTGCACACGTTGGGTAGACGTTGTATCTAACGCCTCGACAATGCTTAAATAACTATGTGTTTGGGCTATTACACCCAGTCAATGACACGATCTATCTTCTTCGAATTGGAGGAGACTTATTACTTTATTTTTGACTGCTACCAATCTAAAATCTATTAATATTCCAGGTGGAAACGGAATTGCACGTTGAGGTTTTCATATTTAAAACGGGAATTTCTGTAAAACGAAATTCCTGTTAAGATTACGGGATCAACGCGTACTTGGAAGGATGCTCAAACTTCGGATCTGTGACATTCTTATCGTGCTGAACTGTGTAGCTCGGGCTTTTGCAATAGTTGTGTGCGAACAGCGGAAGAACTATTGCAAAAGCCCAAGCAATGGGACAGGTTTCTATGACTCCCAACTGTCTATCCTTAAAGACCAAATGAACACAATATGTGAAGAGTAACAACCATTGAACCCCTTTTTCCTACATTAATTCAAGTTGTAAAATTCTATATACTGTTTTCAGATTAGCTTAGAAAAAAAAACCCTAGAGAACGATTTATGTCTTCTTTTTTCCCTTGGCTATAGAAAGAACAGAGGGCGGTCAGTGATGCATGCATGCTTTCCCGATTTTTTTACTCACCCTTCGTAGATCGCCTTCTTTTCTGAATTTATGACCAATGAAATTGACCTTGACCTCACATGTTGATACTGAAGCAGTTTTGAAGGTCACACAAATTGCGTCACATGTGAAATTCTGTTCTTTTCTTGGTGCAAACATGGAAGCCCCGCAATATCCATCTGGGGCCTGTCCCTTTGAAGTCAGATGTACGTCATGCGAGGGGCCAAGAACAAATACTTTCCCACATTTACTTTCGGAGGAATCTTTGTGCATAGGAACTAGAAAAGAACGTAAAAGTAAATACATGTGGTAAAGAGCCACGAGCTTCAACAAATTCTCGCAAAAAAGAAGACTTAATATATACTGAACAAAAAAAAACAAAAAAAAAACGTTACATGCATTGAAAAGCAAACTTTTTATTTTCTACCGCTGCAACATTAAATGAAGCGGCGTGAATAAAATACAGGTTGGTAATGAAATGTAATCATAATAGTGACTTCTTTGTTCAAGCCGGGGATACATTTTGAAATAAGAATGAAGTATTCCTGGAAAAAATGATTTGAATGTCGACGTAACGTTTCTTTTTTTTGTTCGGTATATATAATATGTCAAAATTGAATGAAATATTGCTAAAACCAAGTACGTGTGGTCAAGCGGACTGCGCACTGGCTGAACTGAGGTTTCGCTGTTCGCGAATGCAGTAAGTTCACTGAATTCATGCTGAGGGTCGATTCATGGCTTCAGAAAAACAAAAACAACAAAAAAAAAACTTCACGCAAGAACTTTACACAGCAGCAGTAAGTAAGACAATGTTTTATTCACAGACCACTGCCAGGCATGTTCCGATATTGATTATGAGACTGATACACAAAAGTGGACAGTGTTTGCGCTGAACTAAAGTCTATAAGCACTAGATGGCACTGGCACTAAAACTCAGAGTTTGAAAGGCACAACCTTGTGCCTTTCAAACTCTGAGTTTTAGTGCCCTGAATCTTCTAAAAAGTGACCCATGTTTGACTGGAAGAGTCAGACTCATCACTATACACGGCACTAAAGCAGTCTTCGATGTCGGAGGTGTGTGATTTATGAGCATGGCTTTTCCTGGGAATCGGAGTTATAATTTTGTAGCATAAATGAGTTAGGCAAGTTTAGCGTCTCCGGAGAGCAAGATGAAATTGAGATGCAAAACACTGATACGAGAAGGCACCTTATTTTAGCAAAAATGATGCGGAAATAGCCGAAAATCAGATCAGACTGCATCGGGTTTCTGCTGTTTTGCACACTAGTCATAACGGGGAAAATTCCTGTCAGTCTGCACACTCTATATACGAGTACTTTTAATTTCTAACATTTATTAGAATAGTCACCCAATGAAGAAATGTGCATTATATCATTTGATCAATATTCGTGACAGACATAGCATCATTTTGGTAGGCTTCTCTATTATTCATATTTAAAGGCCCGATTGCTCTCTCGACGGTATAAATGCATGCAATATAACTTGAAAGCTTAGTTATTTTAAATGGCAATGATAATTTAGCTTTAAACAAATAAAATATGTTTGTGTTTCTCATAAAAAGTGATTACAATATTCAGGTCAACCCAAACAACCTATACTACATCCGATAGCATAAACTTTAATATGTCAATATTTGGTAAAAATACAATAAAGAGGTCATTGTCTTGCTTTTGAATGCATTTCAGTGCTCCAGATAGCCCAAGGTTAAGTATAATAATTTGTGTTGGGATGCTGAGAGTCCGGGCCCAAAGGTCGAAGAATGAAATTGACCTCACAAACCTTCCTGTGTTCATTAAGACAACAATGTTCACCAATTTTTAGCCCAAAATCTTCAAAACTGTCCATATTATCTTATGTTCTAGCATTTCCAAAATTTGACTTTGTCGTAAACATAGGTCAAAGTCAACCCAAGGCCATCATTTGAACAATCTTGGTAGTATTTAAGTACTCAGTGCTACACACCAAGTTTCAAGGCCTTCGGTCAAGTGGTTCTAGAGTAGCAGACTTATGAATATATTTACCATATATGAGCATGGTCATGTGACCTGACTGTTTCAGCCCCTGGAAGCTCTGTATGAAATTTGCTTATAATTTGCCCAGTGGCTTTTGAGGAGATGTTGGAAATTATCAAACTATGAGAGTCCTCCTGGGTCAAGGGTCAAAGAATAACCTTGATCTCTTGTACCCAGAAATCTTCATGTACTCATTAAAATGACTGTATTTACCAAGTTTTAGACAAAAATCTTCAAAATTTTTAATGAAATCTTATGTTCTAGCATTTTCCACTATTTAACCTTGCCGGAAGGAAAGTCAAAGCCAACCCAAGGTCATTATTTGAACAACCTTGGTAGTACTTGAGTACCCAGTGCTACATACTAAGTTTTAATGCCATAGGTCCGCTGGTTCTGGAAAAGATTTTGAAGGGTTTTAACTATATACGGGCGTGGCGGCAATGTTGGTCATGTTACCCAGACCGTTTGAACAAATTTTCTTTCCCTCAACCCCTGGAGACTCTATATTAAATCTGGTTACAATTGGCATACTGGAGACCTTGACCTCTTATACTCACAAATCTTCAGGTTCTCGTTAAGATGAATGTATATATATCAATTTAAGGCAAAAATCTTCAACAGTTTCCAAGCAATCTTACGTTTTAGCATTTTCCCATATAAAACCACTAGAAAGCAAATTTGACCTTGCTGTTAAAAAGGTCAAGGTCAACCAAAGGCCGTAATTTGAAAAATCTCGGTAGTTCTGGTGTACCCGCTGCTACATACTAAGTTTCAAGGACATCGGCCTTTAGGGTCTGGAGAAGAAGATTTTAATGGTTTTACCATATATGGGCATGACTGCCATGTTAGTCATGTGACCCACAGGTGAAAGACGCGGTGATTTGTCCCACTTCACCGCCCCCCCCCCCCCCCCCCCCCCCCCCCTCAAAAAAAAAAATATCTATAAGATACACCTAAGTGTATCAGGAAAAATTATTAAAATTAAATATAAGTCATATTATGATGGAAACAGAGTTTCCACAGATATTTCTGGACTGTACATTGTTTTTTTTTGTGTTTTTTTTTTGGAGGGGGGGGGGGGGGGGGGGGGGGGGGGGGGGGGTGAAGTGGGACAAATCACCGCGTCTTTCACCTGTGATGTGACCCAGATCATTTGAACAGTATTTTGTTCCCGCAAGCCCTGGAGGCTATGAAATCTGGTTACAATCGGCCCAGTAGTTTCAGAGGAGAAGTCTTTGAAACTGTGGACGAATGGACGGACAGACGACGCACGACGGAGCCTGCCTATCCTGTAAGCTCCCCAGGAGCCGCTGACTCAGGTGAGCTAAAATCGTACAAGCGGAAAAGAGAAAATCATTCTTATGAACAGAGTAGATTTTTAACAGTTCAACCGTAGAAGTAGTAGGGAGTAAAAGGAAAAATCCCATTTTTTCATCATTTTTATATGAATGAATATGAAGAAAATTATATGGCAGAATGAGAATGCATTTATAATTTCATTATGAAATTCACTCATCAAAAATATATGTTAATATCGTATTTATCCTAATAAAACGTTCATGCTTTAATAAACACTCCTTAGTTTTCTCAGAAAACAACGTTATGTTGACATGCTTAAATTGCAAAATTCCTGCAATCAGAAACATTACTGTAATATTGTAGTTCATATTTTGTCGTAACTATGAATAAGCAACTTCTCCACTTTTTCTTCCCTTCTAAATAATGGGTTAACTCTTACAGGGAAAGAATTTGATCATCTCGGACCTAATTCTTTCATTTAAAAGTGGAACGGCTGGCTTCAAACAGGAATTCTCAAAAGTTGTTTCCCTTCGTAAAAATGCCACAAATAACATGGAGGTGTACCCATATATCCTAAATTGAAAATTGATACTAACCATGTGTCTGAACAGCGAGGACTGTCAGTAATTGGGCAATGAAGACTGCTAAGACAGGGCAACTCTGCATTGTGATCGTTGAGGCAGCAGTATCGTATAGCTGAAAAAGAAAAAGAAAAACAAATAAGAATATAGTCGTGTCTTAAAACGTAAGTTGTGAAAAACAACGGACTATGGTACGCGTGTTCGCGTAAATTGTACAGGAGTATTTCCTTTTATGCTTTAAGGAAAATGGTTACATTTTAATGGAGAAATAACTCTGCCATTTTTATGTTGCATCCCTTCCCACCCAGCGGACACATGACGTCAAAATGACGTCGTATTGACGTCGATGCGACGTCATTTCAACGTCATGTGCCTGCTGGGCAATAGGTTCAACTCTTAAAGAAACGAATTTGCTCCTAATGGAGTAAACTCTTTCCTTAAGAGTAGACCCAATTTTTTCACGATTGCTGTTCCTTGTAAAAATGGCGGAACACATGGAATAGCACCCTTACCCCTTTAAAACTAGTCCTTAGATTCGTAGATTACAAATGCGCCAGACTATTGGACTGGCTCAGACTAGTCTACATGTATGCACAGACTAAAAGGAGATGCGAGAGGTACTAGTTGAATGGCTCAGGCCAGTCTATATATATGCACAGGCTAATCGCGTCGACAGGGGAAGGAGATACTAGAGGAACTACTGGAATGGCTCAGGCTAATCGGGTCGGCAGGGCATGGAGATGAGAGAAGTCGAAACCTTTAATAAATATAAACATGTTCTGCAAAGCCTACTTACTATATGGCCTGTCATTGCTTTGTCTGTGTTCGACTAATACTCTGCAGTTATTTATTTGACGTGGCTTATGACACTTTAAATGGCACAATGGGACTCTTGAGGCTTCAAAATTGTTGACAGAAAACAGACAACTGTTTCGTAATGCAGACAGAGCCTTACATCTGAAACTTATAAGCTTTCAGGACGCTGGAGAATTGGACTGCGAAGTAATTGAGCTAAACTTGGGGAAAATGCCTTAAACTTTTCAGAACAAAAGGAAGAGAAACAACATCAAATATACAGAACAGGTCAAACAATGGGACTTCGTTTATCACTACAAATATTAGCCGCGACACGAGAAAACCAACGAAGTGGTTGTGCGCCCAGTGCAGACTCAGATCAGCCTGAGTATCTGCCTAGTCTGATCAGAGTCTTTGCTACGCTCTTAAAGGGTAGTTAAGGGTCTAAGCTGCCTCCATGCGAACAGCGAAGACTGAGCAGACTGGACCGATTCCCAGGCTGATCTGAGTGGTCTGGGTGCACATGCCATTTTGTTGGTTTTGTCATATCGCGGCCCATATAAGCTTTCAAGACTCGGGACTTTCGGAAATGGACTGCGAAGTAATTGCACGTGAGTAATTGAGGCACACTTGAGAAAAATGCCCCTATGTTGGCATATACGAGGGGCGTTCGGAAAGTTTTGCAAATGACGTAATTTCTCGGTAACCACAATACAGACAGAACTTCTGATTGCAAAAACACATAAAGCTATATTATGCGAAGAGAATTCTGCAAACAATGTGCATTTTTAAAAAAAGGACGCATTTTTAACTTCTTTGAAAGAGGTATACCCTAAAGACACTGCAGAATTTTACTTTAGTAGGCCGTAATTTATATATCAGCAGTCTTTGATATCTTTTTTATCTTTGTTAGTTAAAGACAATGCCCAGACAATGTTGTTCTGTAAATATCGCGGAAATAAATTTTAATCTGGCTTCCGTACAGGGCCGGGAATATGGATTATCCGTACTTTATGTTGTAGCAATTTCTCCATTTCTACTAAAATTTGATGATTTTGTAATGAAAACAAGTGTATTAGCATTCAAAATATTGTCGGCAAGAGCATTTACATGGGTCAACGAAAACCTGTCAACAAATTCAAATTAATGCCAAAAATGAAGCCTCTGCAAGCTTTCAAAAATGACGTTAACGTAAAAATCAATAACGTCATAAGAACTGCGCATTAAATCGATAACAGTTGCCGCACTTCTAATTTTTGTATGGATATTATAGGCAACGATGGACAAGAAAATGACAAAGATTAATTTGGTATTTACAAGGATATTTGACTTGAATGCCTAACACTGAAAAGATTTTACATATAAAATTAGCCCAGTGGTATGACTGGGACCTATTAAAATGCACTGTAACTCAATAAAGAAAAGTGTCTTTGTATAGTGTTTGGTATCATTGTAAAGACAAAATGCAGTGCTTTCAGTACATGCATAGCAGTTGTACCCAGCATGCTCCTAAACAAAGTCATGAGGCCATTTGCAAAACTTTTCGAACGCCCCTCGTACAAACTTCAAATGATGCTCATACAACAGGTTACACAACGGGCCTTCGTTTATCCCTACTTGTTCTAGGTATTATGCGGGCCCTTACTAAAATGACGATACGCAGGCTAGTCTTTTTTCACACGCGAACTATTGATACGCATGCATGCACATTTTCATTTTAGCTGTGTTTCAAGAAAACTTGAGATATCACAAATGCGACCTCAGTATGCCCAGACCATTCTGGGCATAAGCGCAATTTGGCCACCGATGCAAGCATGAGCAATTCATCTGTCCATTTTTATCCATTGTAAGACAAGTATCAGCCTATGCATGTACCCAGGCTGATCCGGGACAATGCAGTTTTTCTCTACTTGATTAATTTTCTATGTTCAGATCAATAATATTGCACCTTCAAGAATCTGTAATATCCAACGTCAGCCATATATCAATCTGCTCTTGCAAAAACTATATTCATGTGAGAGACTGCCATTTCAATTAAGGCGAATGGATATACCTTTAGGCGAAGCAACATTGTCGTTTTAATTTCTGCCTCCATTTTCAGTTGGGATTAGCTCTTATAAGAAATTCTAAAATAAGCAAAACTAAAGTTCTAAATCTATCTGTTGATTAATAATTTCATTATTTTTGGCACATGTGTCAAAGCACTTCATGGAGATATATGTGTGATCAATCGCCAATCATAAAATATTGTACCACCTTTATGACGATCCTTTATTTTGTCTATGACATTTTTTCGCGTCGCAGACGCGTGTAATTTAGATATTGTTCCACACTTCACAAGATTTCATAGGTCAAATAACACGTATGTCAAATTTAGCCAATAATATCAAAGGTCAAGGAATATTTAATTTTCGTTTTTTTCCCGTCGCATGCACTGTGAATACTAGCACTCAGTCATATATTAATTCAATTTTTTTCTCTTATTGGTAATTTTACAATAGAAAACAGACGCAGATATTCAAAACTTTCTTTTTTGTTTTGAACGTAGATCTACTTTTGATTTCTACTTTCGGTATATTACACACAAATAAACAGTGCATAATGTTGTTAACTATTTTGAAATCAGGTCAATTTCAAAATTGACCGCAGTCCATTTTTTTGAATTCCAAATTGGATAGCCCAATTTTGAGATTGGTCATTGTCGCTACCCAGTGTCAAAATTACGGTTGTGGGTACCTACCAACATAGCTTACGTGAGTCATATTCAGGACAGTCATTGTCAACTCGCCAACTAGAGACATATTTACAAAAGACACTTCCATTTAATCTGCGACGATTATCTTTTTTTAAGATCTTTCTTGTTTCAATGTAACGCCAACAGGGCGTGGGGGTCGCATGGGTGGAGGATGGAGGGTGATAAACCTGGGTTATTTTCAAACCACCGACATTTAAAGTATGTCGAGGGGTATATAGGTTTCGTCTTTCCGTCTCTTCGTCCGTTCGTTAACATTCGCATAAAAGTAGTTTTCGTTAAGTTTATACATTGAGCTAAATTTTCAATATCCTTTGATGGACCCTTTTGTCATGTGACTATGTTTACTTGTAGGTTCATACAGGTTAGTTGACATCATCATGATACTGCTGCTGACCTAATGTTAAGTTCACCGACTTTAATATGCTTTGCCTTTGTCTATGTTTCAAATATCCTTTGATGCAACCATTTGATATGTGACTAGGTTAACTTCCAGGTTCATACAGAGTATTTGACATTATCCATAGGTCAAGGTCACAGACATATATTTGCATTAAAGTTTTGCGATAAAGGTCTGTTCTTACAAATGTAGCAGCATTTAATGGAACCGTTGATATGTGGTTATATAGGTTTACGTCCAGGATGACATCATGACATCATCTGGATGCTGCGGCTGACCAAAGGTCATGGTCACAGACAAACATTTTCATTAACGTTTTATGTAAGTTTTTATTTTTTGCTGATATTTCTAATATCCTTTGATGGGACCTTTTGATAACTAGGTTTCCTTTTAGGTTCATGGCATGTATTTAGTTTGGTTTTATTGAGGCGGTGACACTAGTCGGGGCATACGTGAGCCCCTGTTGCCTTGTTCTTTTTTTTTTTTTTTTTTTTTTTGCCGGGCCGCGTAGCGCAATCGGTAGGGCACCTGACTCATAAGTCAGAGGTCCTGGGTTCGAGACCCGGTCTGGCCACATACTTTCGTTTCTCCTTCCGCTGATTCAAGAAGGGCAGTTGTCAGTTACTGGCGAAAGTATGTGCACTTAGTACTGGTTAACCGCTTAGGAGGTCTAAGCCTGCCCAGGAATAGTGTGGTTAGGTTAACTGACCGTCCCGACATGACCATAGTTGTTTATCGTGGACGTTAAGCAATAAATCAATCAATCATCTTTTTTTTCTTTTTTTTTTTCATTTCTCCAACTAAACATGATCTGGTGGCTCATTTTTCTCCCAACAGAGCAGACAGATACAGGATAAAAATAAGAGCCTACCCTTTAACTCTTTCACTACCAAAAAGCAGACGACAAAATTTACGTCTGCAAAAATTAAAAAAAATGCCTTGTCCAAGACTTTTTATATTGAGAATTCAAAGACTAGAGGGCAAACAGTGTAGATCTAGATGAGGCGGCTCATTATGAGCCGCCTCATCAGGATCTACGCTGTTTGCAAATTTTGCTAATTGCGTCACTGGGGCTTAAAGAGTTAAAGTTGCTAGGTAAAGCGTTATCTGTACGTTTGTCCCATCAAACTACAGAACTCCATTTTCTCTATCATCCCAGACTTATGATATTCGGAAACCATGGCAACAAAATGACGTAATAGAGTGTCTGATGAATGAAAAACTTTTCCAATCACCGATTCTAAGATTATACGAAATGGAAATCAATTGTAATTCTGTTACAAGAAAATCAGGTTCTTGATTATTTTTAAAACGGGATTGGCTGCAAGCTACAGAATATTGATTAAACATGTAGGTGACAGAAATACGTACAGTATTACGGGACAATAGCAGCCATGTGGATGATAGACATACGTCCATAAGTCACAAATACCGATACAAAAGAGAAATGAGATGTAAGCAGTGAAAAAAGGGTAGTACGAGAAGTTGTACACTGCAAAAATAAACGGTAGATTTTACGGTAAAATAACTGGCAACCAGCTGCCAGTCCTTTTACCGTTATTTTTACGGGCGCTCGTGAAAATTGCAGAAACCATCAAGCAGAGTGGGACAGAAAAGAGTAGATGTCGTTTTGGTTAGATAGCCCGTCAACAATACAAAGTTATTTTCAAGTGCACCAAGTTAACATAAAACTTCCATTTTGTGATTTCCAACAATGTCTTACAGGCTAAAACCCGTAAAAATAACGGGAAAAGGACTGGCAGCCGGTTTCCAGTTATTCTACCGTAAAATCTACAGTATTTTTTTACAGTGTAAGTAGGAAGTGATACTGGTAAGTATGAAGTCGGAAGTGATAAGTAGGAATAAGAAAAAGTAAGTGGGAAACGAGACGTAGGAAGTGAGAAGTAAATAATGAGAAGTTGGAAATCAAAACCAGCCTATCGTATTTTCTATGAAAAGCTGTTAGCGACATCTCATTCTCTACTTTTTACTCCTACTTCTCACTTTCCACCTCTGACTTCTTACTTCATACGTCCTCTTTCAAATTTTCCACCTCTCATTTCTGCCTCTCACTTCTCAATTTCTACTTCTCACTTAAAACTTAGAGCTAGGAGGTGTGAAGTAGGAGCTGGGAGACAGGAAGTGGCAAGTGAAAAGTAAGAAATGAGAATTCACTACAGGTCTTTCGAATACGTAGCAAATGCAAACAACAAATATGTAGGTGCCAGAATAAGTACAATATTACAGGCCCACAACAGTTAGTATAGGTGCCAAAGATACGTACAGTATAGCGGGTCTATAATACATGTAGTTATCATGATTATGTACGTGACAGAAATACCTAAAGCATAACGGATCACAACACGAAATACTTTGCCTTACAGGTCGATACGCACGTAACAATTATGTAGGTACCAGAGATACGTACGTAACGGTTATAAAGCTGACAGAAATGCGTAGCAGCACGGGTCTCTAGCATTTATTAGGTGTCAGAAATAGCCTCACCAGGCCATAACAGTATTATAGTCCCATGAAATATGTAGTCGCATGAAATATGTAGCAGTATGGATTCACTACATTTATATAGACCGTATACGCAGCAATACGGGACCATGGGACCATCAAAGTTATGCAGGTGCCAGAAATGCGCAGAATTACAACGGTTATTAGTTTCCAGAAATTCGTACATCATTAGAGGCCAGTACATGTAATAGTTACGTGGGCACCAAAACACAGCATTACAGGTCCATTATAGTTAAGTAGGAAACATTACGGATCCATAAAATGATTCACTTGCAAGCATCTACACTGGCCCATTTTAGCTACGAAGATAAAACGAGTACATACAGGTTTACGGTTGTATAAAAGTTAGGACAAATGCGTATCAATACAGATCATTTATGTAAATAGAAGCCAGCAATACGTACATCATTACGGATTCATAAAAGTTATAAAGCTTTGCAGTTATATAGGTGTCAGAAATACGGAACATTAATGGTCTACAACAGTTAAGTAGCACTACAGGTCCAATATAGTTATGAAGGTATCAGTAAAACGAGGCATTAGGGAAAATCAAAGTTAGGTAGGTGTCATATGGACGAAGCCTTTGCAGGACCATAACAACTATGAGTTTTCCACAAATACGTACTGTATAGTACAGGTGGCGGGTCCATAACAGCAGTGTTGGCGCCAGATTTGTGAACAGCATTATGGGTCCACAATATTTATATGGGTTCCTGAAACACATAGCGTTACGGGTCCATTAATTTATGAGTTATGAAAGAATGTACCAGAAGTACGCATCGCATAATTGATCACTAACAGCTATAGAGCTGTCAATAATACGTAGCATTACGGGCTAGCAACAGTTGTGTAGGTGCAAGAAATTCATGTACCTAACATGAAGAGTTTATAACGGTTGATGCCAGAAATACGTAGCATCATCGTTCAACTACCGTTACGCTAATGCCAGTAAAACGTACAATACAATAGGCTCATAACATTTACGCAGCTGCCACAAATACGTACAGCATTACCGATTCATTACCACAGTATCCGAACGCACTGTACCATCTCTTCCGGTTTTCATAGCGTTGAATCGAGAGTACAAAATTCGCTTATAACCAGTTGCCGGAAATCATTATGTTTTGAGTTTTTATCCGGAATCTACTGCGTCATTTATAGTTATTCAGCTTCGAAAATGTAAAGAAGTAAGTTTGATATAATTTTCTCTTCGGTCTTTTACTTTATTGCCCTGTACAATGAAAAACTCCTTGCCGTCGCAGATTTTTTTTCCGAACAGCTTAATTTAACACGAGATTGTGTCGTGCAAAACTTAGCTATCATTCTTTTATCAAAACTAACAAACTGTAGATTGATAACGCCTTCCGTTTATTCTAAAGATTTTTTATAAAACATGTAAGAAAATGCTCAAAATGGTTTAAGAATCATGCCAAGGGCGATTTGAATACTGTACCAATTACTACCCACCCATACACGACATTGTACAGGGTAATAAAGTAAAAGACCGAAGAGCAAATTATTTTAAACTTACCTCTTTACATTTTCGAAGCTGAATAGCTATAAATGACGCAGCAGATTCCGGATAAACTCTCAAAACATAATGATTTCCGACTACTGGTTATAAGCGAACGTTTGTACTCTCGATTCAACGCTATGAACACCGGACGAGATTGTACATGTAGTTCGGATACTGTGATTACAGTAACCCACAACATACCAGAATTTTTACCAGTTATACGGAAATAAGCACAGAATTATGTCTAAGCAGTTATGTTTGCGACAGAAATACGTGCACCATTACGGGATCCATAACAGCTATAAAAGTCCCAGAAAATGCAGCATTACAAGTACATAACAGTCATGAAGGTGCCAAATATACATGCAGCAAAACGGGTCCATTACAGATATAAAGTCGCCAGAAATATGTTGCACTAGAGATCTACGAACGTTATGTTGGTGAGAGAAATACGTAGCATGTAGGTCACTAAGGTGCCAGAAATACCTAGCATTCCGTATCCATAAGAACTGTTTTTGTTACAAAGATACGCATCATTACCGGTACATAATAGTTATATGTATGTACGTGCACCAGAAATACTTACAGCATTATAAATTCATTATCGGTCTAATCCAGTCGGTGCAAAATTATGTATAAGACACCTCTTACAATTCATTGGTACAACATTGCGGGTCCATAACAGTTACACACCTGCCCGAAATACGTAGCAATACTGGTATAAAACAGTAATTTGGTGCATGTAGGTTTCCATCAGAGTTATATAGGTGCCAGAAATACGGAGCATTGCGGGTCCACAATAGCTATGAATCTGCCAAAAAGATGTAAAGCCACAGTTTCACTGACTGTCATGTATTTAGGGCTAGGTTTTACTAGGTTTATAAAACGTGGCAAAACGGCAGTATACGTTGTAAAACATAGTGAATACGTATATAGATACAGCAAAATACGTGGCCTAGTTACATTTGATTTGGGATATTTAACTTAAACATGGCATTTTGATATACGTAGCGTTTACCTAGTAAAACGCAGCCACACGTAGTAAAACGTGGTCAACACGTACTAAAACGTAGGCGAAACGCATTAAATCTCGTACGTACAAAACGTGACAAGAATAACCTAGAGGTTAGGTCCTCTAAGCCTCAGTCTCACCGTCACGTTCTGGGTTATGCTGGAGCTAAAAATACGTACAGCGGAGGCCCAGGACAATTACATGTATGTAAACGTGCAGCATTACAGGTCCGTTACAGCTATGTAGGTATCAGACCTACGTACAGCATGACAGGTCTGTTACAGTTATGTAGGTACCAGAAATACGTACAACATTACAGGTCCGTTACAGATTTGTAGGTACCAGAAATACATACAGCATTGCAGGTCCGTTACAGTTATGGAGGTACCAGAAATACGTACAGCATTACAGGTCCCTTACAGTTATGTAGGTTCCAGAAATACGTACAACATCACAGGCCCGTTACAGTTATGTAGGTACCAGAAATACATACAGCATTACAGGTGTGTTACAGTTAAGTAGGTACCAGAAGTACGTACAGCATTACAGGTCCATTACAGTTATGCAGGTACCAGAAATACGTACAACATTACAGGTCCGTTACAGTTATGCAGGTACCAGAGATACGTACAGCATTACAGGTATTTTACCGTTATCCAGGAGCCAAAAATACATATAACATTACAGTCTCATAACAACTATGTTGGTACCAGAAGTACGCACAGTATTACGTGTGTACGTCCGTAACAGTTATGCAGGTCCGTAACATGAAGGTCTCAGAAATACGTACAGTATTGCAGATCCGTAACAGTTATATAGGTGTCAGAACTTTGTACAGCATTACAGGTCCGTTACAGCAAAAAAAAAAAAAAAAAAGAATCGTACAGCATTACGGGTGATAATGGTGAACGTGTCTGATAAATTTGCATCTGATACTAATTCCTCATCGTTCCTTATTGAGGAGAAGATAATTATTCTATACAGAATGATTTTCAAACCAACTCTCTGTAAAAGTGACAGCTGGTCTCTTTCTTGTCCATGTATTTCTCAGTTTGTATTTCATGTAACAGTGTAATACTGCTCACATCATGGACATCATGTAAGAGACATGTGTCTTATACGTCCATGATCATAGCCAGAGGGCACGTTTTATGGAGGGAAGCGGGGAGCAAATTAATTCTTTCCTTTGTGACGGGAGTCAAAATGAAAATGGCAGAGTTGTTTTCTCTGAAAGTGTATCCATTTTTAACCTTGTGTTACTGCTGATTCTAGTGAACTTTCCACCTTGACCCAAGGGAATATAGATACACTATACAAATATAGCACGTAGTATGGAAACTTCAAGATAAACAACTCTAAACAAAGCAGTTTTGCGTGCTTATACAAAATATCGATTCCGAAGTTTCTCCACCATCCAGTTAATAAAAATAATGTCAAAACGAATACGGAAGCCATTAACAAAGAAAGACATACTATAGACACGCTTTCTCGATCAATGGTCAAACAATAATCGATTAATTGCCTATACACATCATCCTTCACCGCGCTATCGGCGAAAGTTACTTACGATCAATATGCACTTTTCAGCTTTTGCATGTTGCCCTTTTTTTTTGCACAACATATAACAACAGCAGGCCTATATTTAAAAGTTATATAATACAACAGCATAACAAGAAGCTAAAAATAACACGAAGTACATACCACGGTAAATCCTGCTAGTTCCTGGAGATGTTTTCCCAATAAAGACGGAGATCAGACTGATATAGTTGGTGCCAACAACAGACAGATGTTACTGCCGCTTCTGAGAGAGGTGCCCTGCGGGGGCAGCGTAAATATTCATGGAAAATATTGGAAATTATCTATAAAACTCCATGAGGGGTCATCTGGGAGTTATTAACTACCAATTATCATGTGTTTGTTTAGTGTTTGGGCTGACAAAGGGGAACCTAGATATACAAAGTATTTGAATATCGAAAGAAGAATTTTCTTTATTTATAAATGCAGTTTTTCCTATAATGAATATTCATAAGTGGACACATGGTAGCCGATGTTATGAAACTGCCTCCTAATTTTTAATAACATATGCAAGTTAAGGAATATTTCGGTTCAATGTTATTTTTATTGAATTAAATAAATAACATGGAAAAGTAACCAAGGGGAAAAGACGACGGTGAAATAGCGTCGTTTCGACATGGGTGCGGCGTCATGACGTTGTACCTACGTTGACACGTTTCGACGTTATATGCCTGGTGGGTTAATCATCATTCTATTGTCAGTTTTACAGTAGAGTTCCAGGTTGTTGTTCTCATAGTAGTCCCTTCAAACCCAGCGACGTCGAATCATCATTGATGACTTCGCATAGACGTTGATAGGACGTCAGTGGTTTCAATGCCGTGTACTTATGACTTTGTTTAAAAACCTGAAATGAAACAGACTGAAATAGAATGGACTAAATATTTTACATTTACTCGTAACAACACTCCCAGGAGGCACATGGCGTCGAAATGATGTTGCACTGAAGTCGATGCAACGTGAGGACGTCGCACCGACGTCAGAGCGACGTTATTCGACGTCATGTGCCCGCTGGGTTTAATCAAATTGTCCCTTCATTCCTAGCGACGTTGTCGTATCATCACAGATGAATTCGCATAGACGTTGAGAGCGCTGAGAGACCGCAATATTCACAGAACGCATTTTTCACACGTGTGAGATAAATACGGTCGTATTCTTCACATTTAGACCAGTCAAATTGTGGGAGAACCTAAAACAAATTGCAACAAAAGGTTTCTTTGCAGTAATAAGCTCCTAAGACCTACATTTTTAACATACTAAAAGTAGGACAAAATCGGAGAATGCGAAACTTGGTTTTTTCATATGTCTTGTTTTCGAAGGATTTAAACCACTGCACAGCTACTTTTGGTCGGAAAGCCACTTCTAAACATCATTTCTAGACAAGTTAAATCCATAGAAGTCATTGATAAAGCAGTTATATACTGTTTTTTAGGTTTTGTCTACCATTAAATTTGCAGATTATGCATAACCGGTCGATCATATAGTATATTACTATTGGTTTACCCCACCCACCAGTGCAAATTTTGCTTTTACCATAACCTCTATTCAGATGGACAATATGAGTGGTAATGAAGACAGTAAACAGAATCAATGTTTTCAAATGAATACTGTGACAGAACAATAGAAGAAAACAGCTTGATGTAACTCCCATTTATCAAATGATGGGACATCTGAGAGTGTTGTTTTGTTGCTTCACGTCCACGGTAACGGCCATGGTCATGTCGGCACGGTCAGTTAACCTTACGACAGTATTCTTAGGCCGGCTTCGACCTCCTTTGCGGTTAAGCAGTACTAAGTGCACGTACTTTCCCCCCCAGTAACTGACAATTGTCCTTCTTGAATCAGCGGAAGGAGAAACGGAAGTAAGTAGCCGGACTGGGTATTGAACACAGGATCTCTAGTTCTTGAGTCAGACGCGATACCGACTGTACTATGTGGACCGGCTAAGTACTTCATGTGTTGAAAGGATAATCCACTAGAGGGTTAAATATGCAGATAACTTGGGGATAGGGTTTGGGATCTGATTCAGTCAGTTCCTGAAGTGTAGTTACTCTTTAAATTTGGACATGCTTTGGGATATTAGGTGATGACCTCCATGACATTTTTGCATTCACAAATGGTAAAATGTTTACTTTTCTGGTTCAAAATTTACAAATTATATCTCCTTCCCGCCTAACAGCCACCTCCCCACCCCCGCCCACTCCTCTGGAAAGAAGTCATTGTTTTAGCTCGCCTGAACGACCTTCAGGAAGAGCCATTGTTGTCACCCCGGTGTCGGCCTCCGCGTTTGCACCCGCGTCCATGTCCACCTTTTGGGTGTTATAGGTTATATTAAAACACCCATATCTCTTTAACCCACTGATAGCTTAAGTGGATGCTTTCACTTATGCTAGATAATGGTCCTACGTTTTACACCATTGCCCCCCTCAGTGACCTTGAGGTCAAGGTCATGGAACTGGAAATTTAATGTTAAAATATGGGATGTTCTTTAAGGTTTTATCTCATCTGTCAATGTGAGCTTATAGTATATCTAATAGCCTTGGTCCGTAGTCCGTTGTCGTCTTCCACACTTTAAAATATACCTCCTAAACCATCTGCCCAATCTTGATCAAATTTTATGTGTAGCATTGTTGGGATGGGGATTGACTGCATTAGGTTAAAGGGCAGATCAGATTGGATCTCTGGATGCCATGGCAACATAAATCTCCCATAGACTTATAATGGGAAAAACTTAAAAAAAGTATTTTTCTCTGAAACCATGACGCCCAGAGCAAATAGATTTAGTATTTAGCAATGTTTTGTGGTCCCCTACATCACTCCTGCCAATCCATCCCCTGGGGTCCAAACTGGTCCCACCCTAGGGGCCCACTGCTTTATATAGGGATATATAGCTGAAGAACCTTCAAACAATTTTCACTACGAAACCATGAGGTCCAGAGCTTACATATTTAGTATGTAGCAATGGTTAGTGGTCACGTACATAAATCCTGCCAACCATGCCACTAGGATACAAATTTGCCACCCCAGGGGTCATTAGCTCCCACAGAGTTATGACGAGAAAAACTAAAAAAATCTTCGCTTTTGAAACCATGAGGCCCAGAGCTGATGTATTTAGCATGCAGCAATGTTTAGTGGTCCCCTACATAAATCCTGCCAACCATGCCCCTGGGGTTCAAACTGGCCCGATCCCTGGGGGATTATTTGTTTATATAGGGCTATATAGCTAAAGAATCTTCAAAATTTTCCCACTCTGAAACCATGAGGCCCAGAGCTTACATATTTAGTATGTAGCAATGGTTAGGGGTCACCTACATAAATCCTGTCAACCATGCCCCTAGGGTCCAAATTGGCCAAAGGGGCATCAGCTCCCATAGTCCCAAAAATTTTTCTCTGAAACCATGAGGCCCAGAGCTTTAACATTTAGTATGTAGCAATGTTTAGTGGTCCCCTGCATAAATCCTGTCAACCATGCCCATGTGGTCCAAACTGGCCCCAGTGGTCCAAACTGGCCCCACCCCAGGGGACATTTGTTAATATAGGGCTATATAGCTCAGAACCTTCAAAAATCTTTTCTCTGAAACCAAGAGGCCAGAGCTTACATATCATTTAGTATTTAGCAATGGTTAGCAATGGTTAGTGAGCACGTACATAAATCCTGCCAACCATGCCCCCCTGGGATCCAAATTGCCCCCCCCACCCCCCCCCCCCCCACCCCCGGGATCAATCATTGGCTCCCATAGACTTATAATGGGAAAAACTTATTAAAAAATCTTCTTATCTTCTTCTCTGAAACCATAAGGCCCAGAGCTTATATATTCATTTAGTGTGTATTTAGTGTGTAGCAATGTTTAGTGTCCCATAACTCCTGCCATCCAAGCCCCTGGGGTCCAAACTGGCCCCACCCCAGGGAGTCATTTGTTTATATAGAGCTTTATCGCTAAAGAACCTTCAAAAATCTTCTCTGATACCATGAGGCCCAGCGCTTACATATTTAGTATTTAGCAATGTTTAGTTGTCACGTACATAATCCTGCCACCCATGCCTTGGGTCCAAATTGGCCACGCCCCAGGGATCATTAGCTCCCGTAGACTTATAATAGGGAAAAAATCTTTAAAAATCATCTTCCCAGAAACCATGAGGCCCAGACCTTACATATTTAGTACGTAGCAATGTTTAGTGGTCCCCTTCATAAATCCTGCCGAGGAGATTTACAAAGACTATTCATAAGTATGTTGCACTGTTTGAGTTATTGTGCATGTAGTATTCTGCTCTTTGTGCCTTTGTTTTGGGCTTATCATGCCTTCAGAGATCAGTATTCTAACTTGAAGCATGTTTATGCAAAGCTTAGTCATCAGTATGACATATTTCTTGTTGCAGTTCAGTTACTGACCTTCAAAAATTCACTTCAGGTTTTAAGGCAGAATAAAGTGGGTGGGGTAATTTATACCATTTTAAGACCTAGATGGCTTTACATTCAACAACAAAATGTGTCAAATTCAATTTTAAGTTTCTAGATTCAATTCTGGTAGAGGCAGAATAGGTTTTTTAGAAATAAAACTCACAGCAATAATGTTATGTCATATAAAACATTACAAATAATTGGTATATTTAAGACGCAAATAGGCGCATGTAAAACTGCAGAAAAAATATGTTTTGCATTATCCGATTTTATCCTACTTTTGATATGTCATATGTGAATGTTAGTCCTCAACAAAAATGCAAAAAACAAGCTTTTGTTGCAATTTGTTTTGGGTTTAGGGAAAAAAATCGCCAGTTTGCCTGGACTAATTTTGCCAGTGTGACAAATGCGTTCGGATTTTGTAGCGATTTTTAATAGAAACGCACTTTTCACACATCGAGCAAGGGAAGCTTGAAAATGAATGATTTGTTTTCCCTTTCCAACTACAACTATGAGTTTGAACCCTAACTGCTCTGAGACTTCGGCTCTTAGGAAGTTTACATGGTCAACAAATTGCGGTAAAGGTATCTAAACTAGGGTTTTGATTTTTTGAGGTGTTACTTTAAGCTAGTATAGATCACCTGATTAAATTTTAGGCCCATTTCGTAAATATATGACTGAACTATGACATATTTTCGATTTTGACATTTTCCAACTTTTTCTGCATGCTTTATATTTTGTACCAAGTTTCCTAAAACAACATTTTTACAGTTATGAAGCGGAAACGATTTGTGACGGACAGACAGGAGACAACTATGGGAAAACGATATGTCTTTCATCCTATTTCTACCCAGATATAGATTTCATATACAAACACGCAACTGAATATACCAATACCTTTAATTTTGATGCGGCATAAAGGACTGTTAAGAAGAAGTTTCCTCCCATTTTTATTGGAAATGCCTAATATTGCACAGTAATACCGCAAGGTCTTCTCCCGTATAATCAAAAGCTGTTAACCCTTTTTGTGGAAAACATAAAGTGTTTTGACAGAATGCTAAATGCTAGAGTACAAAAAAATGTTAATAAAATATATAGAAATACTTATTATTTTTCGTTTCTCTCTCTGTTTTTCTTCTTTGAAAACAAAGCTGTAAAATGTTCTTTCTTATGCAAATGTTTTAACCCTTATATGGGTTATTTAGCTGGCATAGTGGTTTGAATAGCCCATCAGTATTTCTATATTCAATCTTTATACCGTAAATTAAATGAAGTGGCCATCATTTCCATGCTGTGCTTAGTCAGTATAGTATAAAATTTACCTGAGTTAATAGTATCTTGAATTCAAATATATTGCTTCTTTATTGTCCCCCCTTGTTCGAAGAAAAGCGAGGGCACATAGTTCTGGCTTTCCGTGGTTCCATACTTCCGTGATTCCTTAGTTTCGGCCCCTCTTAACAGTAGGAACAAACGTCAAAAGCCATACATCATTTTCTATCTGAAACCATAAAAGAAATCGGAAAGCAAACTGAACAGCTTTGCAGGATCACGATACTAAACTGACAAGAAACGACAATATATTCAACAAACGAAGAAACAATACTCGTATAAGCTCTCGACGTCATTAAAATTCTTTTTTACCATCTGTAATAAGAGAATGGGAGGAACTTCGTGAAGATGTATGCAATTTACAGAGCATAGCTGTCCTCAGTGAGCAGGAGTTAAATTCTAATATTTTTAAAAATACCCTCCTTTTATTTTGGCCGTGAGAGACTTGGGCAGATTTATCATGCACGTTTTAAGAACAACTTGTAGCTCTCCCAGTCAACATCTATTTTCTACAATGTTATAGATAGTCCGTAGTGTGTCTATCAAGAAGTTGAGGATACTAATCATTTTCTGTTCAACTGTGCACGCTTTCATGATCTCAGACAAGAGCTTTTTAATAAAGTCACTCGTATTTCGGTAGTGCACAACTGACTGATATTGAGAACTGACAAATTGAAATAAAACACATGTATTATTCATTTTCATAAATATCTGCTGATGTCATATGACTGCATACAAACATGGATGATAAATGGAGAGTTCGTACTTCTTTTTTTTTTTTTTTTTTTTTTTTGGGGGGGGGGGGGGGGTGGCATTCAGTATTATCTTTACAGGCAAAGCAAAATATTTGATTGCAATTCATTTTCCATTCCCCATGGAGCTTCAACAAACCAGAAAGAAACTTAAGCTTTCTTGTTGAAATATGTTTTAGCACAAATGAGATGTAAATATATTGGTATGTTTTCTTTTCAGAAATACTTTCATTTCGACAATAGTCTAACAAATTATCGAACTTTTAACTTAGGGCACCTGACTCGTAAGTCAGAGGTCCTGGGTTCGAATCCCGGTCTGGCCACATACTTTCGTTTCTCCTTCCGCTGATTCAAGCAGGGCAGTTGTACGTTACTTGCGAAAGTATGTTCACTTAGTACTGGTTAACCGCTTAGGAGGTCTAATCCTGCCCAGGAATAGTGTGGTTAGGTTAACTGACCGTCCCGACATGACCTTAGTTGTTTACCGTGGACGTTAAGCATCAAATCAACCAACCAACCAACTAACTTTATACTTATTGGATTACTGTTTGATAAATTCTTTACAAACTTGAACTTTGGATATAGTACACTTCAAATCACTTGTTATCCATAAAATTATATACAGTAACAGTGGGATACAGATTCTATAAGTCGTAAATTTTCTTCTGAATCCCTTTCAAGCTACCTTACAGAGTTATTGCTCTTGTGAGGTTGTCTTGTTCATATTTGCTAAATATTGTTTACACTAAACGAAGAAACAAAGCCCTGTCACACAAGTTATCTTTTAATCAAGAGTATTGTTTTTTTCTTTTAATTAATAATTCAGTAAACTCATATACTGCAAGTGCGAATGACATTATAATTGAACCGCGACATGACAAACCAAACTAAGTGGCATGTGCGCCCATCGAAGACTCAGATCAGCCTGGGCATTCGCCCAGTCTGATCAGTGTCTTTGCTGCCCGCATGGAGGTATCTTAGATCCTTCGCTGTCCACATGGAGGTAGCTTAGACCCTAAGCTATCCTTTAAGCGCAGAGAGAATACTCTGATCAGACTGGGCGGAAGCACAGGCTTATCTGAGTCTTTGCTAGGAGCACATGCCATATATATTGTTTCGTTTCGTCGTATCGCGGCTCATATACTGAAAAATGAAAAAAAAAAAAAAAAAAAAACGAATGAAGAAACGAAATACCTTTTTGGCTGAGATGCCTCCGATGAGAGTTTTGTTTCCTTGACATATTGTCATAATCAGACACTCTCGGTTATGGTGCAGAAGCCTGTAGATTCGAGTTGTCGCTCGGCCAGTCGGAGACTGAAAAAATTCTGCCAACACAGCAATAGATGGACACTTTTTTCGAATCAGAGAAGCCGGATAAAGCATTGCCATGACCTATATTAAACATTATAAATCCGTGTAGTTGGCAGTAGCGCAGAAACAGCAGTAGCAGCAGAAACTTTTGTGAAGTTGGCAGTAGAGCAGTAGCAGTAACAGCAGTAATTTCTGCTGAACCAGGCAATAGCAATAGTACAAGACCTCGCAGTAACATAGCAGATTCGTACGATACAAAATGGAATTTCTTTGTGGATCAGGCTTCTGTCGTAAGTTTTTTCCTAATATACGTGCCTTTTCCTTCTGCAGTTTACGATGCAGAACATATGTAACTGTTAGATAGAATCAAGGAGAGTAAATTTATTAAACCAAAACCTTCTGGCTACAGGTATGTCTATTAAATATGCCATGTTTTGCAGTAATTATTGCAGTTACTGCCAGGTTCAGCAGGTAATAACTGCTGTTACTGCTTGGTTTAGCAGTAATTACTGCAGGTGGTTTAATTACTGTTGTTACTGCTAGGTTAAGCAGTGTTACTGCATGTGCTACTGCTAGGTTTATCAGTATTATTGCATAGAGTTTATCAATCGTTCCATTTAAGATATGGGATTTATAAACCGAGGGAGGGTTGAAGATCCGATAAAGAAACGAGTCCGAAGGACGAGTTTCTTTATTGGATCTTCAAACCTCCCGAGGTTTATAAATCCCATATCTCAAATGGGAAGATTCAATAAACTGTATATGACATTCTTATGCATTAGATTTAAAGAATATTTCCATCTGTTTTTATGTTTTCAAGTGTCCTTCCGAGAGCCTGTACACAATAGCGCGAAAGGATAGGCCTACATGAAAACCGAACTACTTTGGCCGCCATTTTTTTTGAACGGGCCAATATTTGTTATAATAAGAATGATTTACTGACCAATGAAACCTGCACCATGCATTTACAATCATCGTCTGTACGGCTACTGGTCCCGACGATCCAAGGCTCGCTCGATGAAAGTCTGTTATGAGCTGGATGATACGTTTCTTATTTCACATTGCGGAGCGTGTATTTTAAACTGCAATGCATTTCCACATAAAATGGCTTTTTCTTAAAATCATTCATGTCCACACGCCATAAATACACACCAAAGTTTGTTATATGTTTATTTAGCGTCTGCTGTTATCTCAAGTTCATATAAAAAGGCAACTGTAGCGGTATTTTATAGCTACAACTGCAGTGGAAATAAAGAGGTTAGGAAAGTAGTTCTAAAAGCCGGTACCCTATCGTACATTAATAACTTATCTCCGAATGTTATCGGGAAGATAATCAATCTACAGGGATTTATCCTCGTAGATAACTGGTAAATAGCATATTTATATTGACAAGAAATCCTTGTAGTTCTTCGTTAAGAATGCGATATAAGTGGTTTAATTACAGTTGCAACTGCTAGGTTTAGCAGTAATTACTGCTGTTACTGCTACTGCCAGGTTCAGCAGTAATTACTGCTGCCACTCCTGTTACTGCTCTACTGCCAACTTCGTTTACATTAAAGTGTCATGAAAAAAGAAAGAGTACTCAGGAGCGAGCATGAAACGTCAGCTAAAATCCCCAAACGGCAATAACTGACAAGTCTGAAAGTGATAGTAGTTATTCTTTTGCGTGACACATACTGATAGAGTAAATTATATAGGAAGATGTATAAAATAAGCAAGTAGGAATATGCTCATGGAGACAGATTAGCCAGCTTGCACATGACGTCATAATGACGTCGCATTGGCGTCGATGCGACGCCATCACGTCGCATCGACGTCGGCACGACATCATTCCGACGTCATGTGCCCGCTGGGTACAACAAGTAACAAAACAAGTTGAGGATTTTATTTGCTAACACAGCATGGTATCTAGTAAATCTAATCCCACTACTTGAGCTGATCTTATTGTCTTCTGTATTTTAAACCGTGAGCTGACTAATTTGACGAAAACTCCCACCTTACTACTGACATACTTCAGACAAGCTTTACATATTTTCAACTAATCATAATCAATGATCAATCAGAAATGATACAAATATTAAAATTAACAAAACAAACAAGGCCCTCGAAGTTTCTCACGAACCAACCAACCTCATTTACTATCTGTCTCGAGCCACCAGATCACTCCGGTTGACCGCCATTATGGCGAAGAACGCCATAACATACATATTTTGCCTATATTTACATTGTCAGGAGATTGTTGAATCTTCTGCTCATTAATAAATCTCTTAAACTCATCCGTTTTTATCGGATGGGCTATCAAAGAAAGCATACAAATGACTATACAGCGTTTAGTTTAGAGGGAATTATTTTTTCTCGCGGATTTGAGGACACTAGATTATTGCAGGTCCATTTCAAAGTCGTTACCGGAATGAATCTAAGTATTGGAACAGACTGGTCTAAGCAATCAGTGCAGACCCAGAGTCTGAGTCTACACTGTTTGCTATTTCAGCACCCTTTGGCCGCATCACTGCATTGTAAAACCAATCTGTTCCATTTTTAGAACAATTACGGTAAATATTTTAGGTGTCCCAATTTTTAAAAAGTTTACGGTAATTGCTATCATCACTGCGGAAGTAATCCAGCTACCTGAATTTGGGCTTTGACTGGTCTCCGTATCAGATGAACACCGGAATTTGGCATTTGATTTCCTCTGCTGTTACAATTTATTCTAAATAGTAAACATTCGTATGTAAAAATGCAAGTGAATAATTGAAACTTGAAAGCTCATATTGAATTGAAGTACTTGACACAAATGATACCTACCATTCATCTTTTTTCCTTTAGATTCAATCCATTTCCCCCTAAATATTTTAACTTGACGCTTTCATCTTTGAATTTAGACAAGTCCATTATTAAGGTGAGGGTTATTTTTATCTTCAGGAGGCAGATAAGAGTTAATTTCACAAAATCATCAAAATTACGGTATACAAGGTAGATCCGAATGAGATGGTTCAATATGAGCCACCTCATCAGGTTCTACGATACTTGCAAATATTTCTTGTGTACGACGTACAAGAAGTCAACAACCTTCATCGACATTACATTGCGATCACGAATGCTGCTACACTGAAGTAGCAACTGTCAACGTTTCTTTTGAGAAAAGCCAAATCTTGGTAGACAGGTTCTTTGTGGCTCAACTGACGGAGACGTGGCGTTTAATCCAGTACCACATTTTCAATAAACTGTTTTCAAGCTAGCACAATATTTTTTGAACTCCTCTAACTTTGCGGCACATTTGTTGTTGTTGTTTTTGCTCCTTTGACCCCTTTATATAGTGTATCTCGCAATTGCAGCCATTGCATTTTTAATATAACTGCTGCAAATATTGGAAGAACTTACCTCGTTGCAAAAGCCTTGGAAAGTGTAAAATAGGGTCATTATTCTTTTAAGTTGTGACCCTGAAAATGTCTCGTGCCGACAAGAACGCCCTCGCTAAAGAGAAAGCTTGTTATCACCTTCCGCGTCGTTGATCACCAGCGATGTCCAAATCACACTGCACACTCTCTGGGACACAAAGAAAACTTGATTGAGCAACTGTGTCCGAAATTTTGTGCAGTAGTCGAACTTGACTTAATCTTATAAAACACCGTTTGCATATGAAAATTGGTTTGATAACTTAGTTTTATAATTCTGAAATTTACAGACAGGCAAACCTTCCACTTTTTACGCATTTACTCTGTACCAGGGTGAAATTAGCATGAATTGTTCAAGTGTTGTCTCTCCTTTATATACTTTGTTATTTCAAAAGTAAGTCATTTAAACTAAGCATCTGTATATTATGGAAGTCCTGAATGGACTTTTAACTTCATGACTTCTCAATTCTGACTTCCAACTTCAGACTTCCAATTTCTCGTGTCTGATTTCCAGCTTATTTCTTCTGAGCTCCTATTTCTTATTTCCGACTTCTTAATTTAACTCCCGACTTCTTATTTCCGACTTCTTGTTTCTGACTTCCAAATAAGAAGTTGGAAGCAGAAGTAAGAAGTCTGAAATAGGGAGTCGGGAGTTAGAAATAGTGGGATGTCATGAAGTTAGAGTAAAAACTGAAGACGTTGGAAGTAGGGCGTCATGAAATTATAGTCCCTCCAGGGCTTCCATAGTGCTTCCAGTATGCTGTAAAACACATACTATTTGTGGTATCAAAATTTCGCGGTTTAAAGAAAATGACATATTGGTGCATGTTAATTTTCGGGCGGTCTTGATTGTACCATGGTTCCAGATGATAAAGAAAATCTGTTGTAAAATTGTAAGAAATTTTCTTACTTTTCTGTTAGATTATACATTGAGGCATCTATTACTCATTTTTACCTGAGCATCTGTTGGGCTGTGCACCTGCATATGTAATATTGGCGGACGTACGTATATTTTAGTGCTCTGTGTCTGAACCGCCAATATCGCCAAAATTTAGTAACATGACGTCGCGCACGATGTTCGTCGTAAAACGTTACTGGCGTGCGACCAGTGGTGGCCGCGTACCAGTGGTGGCCGTTTGTATTTTGCACGCGCAATTACGTATTTGATCCGTCTCAGATTTGGCCAGTTTGTAAAAGGAAACAAAAGGAACTCCCACAAAAAAAGACTGGTTAAATTGTCTCCCCGGAAGGCAAAAGGTTAACAATTTCCCAAAGCTACCCTCATACCAACATTATTGCCTTGCCGGGGATCACAACCCTTGATACACACATAATTAAATACAGAAATAAACATGAACAAATTGCTTTATAAATGATTACCTATGACGAAAAAGGTATAACCTGCAACCAGCCTGCAAAAAACCATCTAAATTCTTGTAAATGAGAGCACACGTGTAACCATTATTTATGTTTGTTTTCGACGTAATGTAGCGTGCGCCTACGAAATGACTACGTCAGAGTTTTAAAGTCCGTTTCTGATTGCTGCTTATATTCTATCTGTGCTGAACGCGCTAAAACTATTTAACTCTGACAAAGACCACAGACTTACAATGACATATCATTAAAGTTTAAATCCACAACAAGGTTTTGAAAAATGCATCATTCAACGCATGGCATTCGTGACGGCCATCACTGGTACGCCGTGCTCGTATTTCAATGCGTTTTGGTGACCTAGTTTGAGGATCTGTCACAGGCACAAGTTATAGTCTATTTCAAAAAATAAATCAGTATTATAACGACAGTTACCCCTAGTTTATTAAACCAAAATATAGAATCACTAATCACTATATGTCCGTTACAAGATAAAAAGAGTAACAAAAAAACGGCCATCACTGGTCGCCAGCCAGTACACTCAAATGACGTCGTGGATTTTAGCAATCAGGCGCGCAAAGAATATTCATTCGTTCGTTCGTTTACTCTATCGTTCACATCAATATTTTTTTCACTCACTCATTCATTCATTCATATTTATTTACTGTGTGACTGACAGATTGATATACAGTTGACACTCGTAATCTCAAACACAGATATCTCAGAAATAAGTCTTCTACTAGACACATAGTATCACTTTCGCGCACGGATAAAGTGTACCGGTCAAAGAGCAGTTATTAAACTATTCATTTTAATTAGAATTTTAAGGAATAAGTTTATCACTAGTTATTGCAATGCACGTTTTCTTGACCTGCAACTTATTTGAAAGGCGAAACGTTACCTTTTAAAAGAGTTGATTTGCTCCATTTCCATTGACGAGTCATGCCATCAAAGCCCGTCAGCAGACAAAGGCCTGTTACCGTTTGCCAAGTACAACCCATGTAAACGCACACCAGAGTATGTGTGTGTGCGCTTCGGTTCTTCCGGGGGCCTCTTAAATGACAAGAACAAACTAATCACTTTCAGAATGTTTACAAATTTCTGTGCCATACTAGAAATAAACAGCCCAATGAAATCGTTGAACTTCAGCAGTTCCAGACAGGTCGTGCGCCGAATACTCAAAAACAACAACAACAACAACAAAAAATATAATTTCAAAAGTTGACAGCTTTGTATCGGTCGATATCTTATGATTTCAGAATTTCACAAATTCAAACCGTGCGTGTGGAGTCTGATGGGCATACTTGTAACTTTTTAAGTGATTTTCAATGCGAATTGAAACTGAACTTTATTTTGCATGATGCAATTTCCAACTGGGTACACAAGGTTGAAACAAAGCAAATAAAGATCTAGGTGCATAGGAGAGTTGATGGCAATCGCAACTGTCCAAAAGTGGTCAGTGTTAAGGTGTACCGGTGCACCTCCACGGTGGTTCGCCATTTGAGCCACTTCATGTTATTTGAAAAAGTTTGGCGTCGGTGACAAGTAAAGGCGCTGATCAGAGCCTTCACTTGTCCCATCAACCATAAATGGAATTGGCCCAAAACATACAGCCAGCAGTGAGGCCTCTATAGACCCGGTGTTAAAGATAAGGATGTTCTGAATATCACATGACAAAACTGCAACAGTGTTAGAAGTCACATGATGTGGTTCATTTTGTCAAAGGTACACAAATTTCGTGATTTCCTGTTTACTTCCCTGGACGACGAAACCTTCCAAAATTGGGTCTGTTCTTTAAGGAAAGTATCTGCTCCTAGGATAGTCAGAGTTGACCCTAATTGAAAAGGCAGGCAAAAATGAAAATGAAACAGTTGCTTCCCCTGAACGGTTACTCTGGATTTGGAAAATCTAGATGTATTCACACCTTACCCAGGTATTCTGTAACGAAAATTTACCTTTTCAATTTGGGCCAGGCCATTTATCGTTGGATTTGGTATTAACATGAATTGATTGATTGATTGACTTGATGCTTAACGTCCACGATAAACAGCTATGGTCATGTCGGGACGATCAGTTAACCTAACCACACTATTCCTGGGCAGGCTTAGACTTCCTAAGCGGTTAACCAGTACTTTCGCCAGTAACTGACAACTGCCCTTCTTGAATCAGCGGAAGGAGAAACGAAAGTATGTGGTCAGACCGGGTTTCGAACCCAGGACCTGTGACTTATGAGTCAGGTGCCCTACCAATTGCGCTACGCGGCCCTGCTATATTAACATGAATGACCATTTTCAGTTTTACCTCTCTTCTCAATCGGAGTCAATCAACTACGTATTAGAGGAAAAGAAGCAAAAGCTTTCCAGTGAACTCCTCCCTCTAAGAGTAGAGATCTTTTGGAAGGGTTTCATCTCCCAGAGATGGATAACACGATTTTACGTCCTTTTCAACAGTATTTCAGTCATATCAGGATGATGGGAGGGTGATAATGACAGGCTGTGTGTAATGGAACCTCGCTTACGATTGAAAGCGGGAATTGATTGATTGATTGTTTTGTGCTTAACGGCCCTATGGGATAGTGTTTCAGTCTAAATCGGGCTGTCTCTCAGAGAGAGGGAGAAAGAAGAGAAATGACAGACGAGAGAAAAAATGTCCAAACAATCCCCTACCCGCACCTATTGCAAACTCGGTAGGCCCTTGCCCTACAATGTTCCAAATCAGTAGGACGCCTTGGCACTGGAAGTTATACACAGCACCATCGCACCACCCTACCACCCCCGAAAGCGGGAAATCGAATCCGGGACCGGTAGATCAGCAGTAAGCACTTAACACACTGAGCTACAGGGGGGCCATCTCCCAGAGAAGCAAACAAAATGTACCAATGTACTTTTAGGGGGTGATTTAAAGGCCCCATAGTCCTATCGGTGGTAAAAATCGTCGAAGCACAAATCCTTATAAAATTGGTACAGCCTTCAGAATTGATGATAATATGTCGGTTGTTGTGTTTTTTGTGTCATATAAATGGCTAAAAAGAAGGTCTAAGGCATTTTAAAAAGAAATGTCAAGTCTCTACGTAAAAATATAGTTTTCGTTTCTGGTTCCCCGTAGGGCAATTAACTCACACAACAGCGAGACAAGAAATGAGATCCTTCCCTCGCATTGTATTTTTATCAACTATCAAACGACTGTACATTGTATTTTTCCCACCTGTTCCTTGTATTGTTACCCCTTGTACCTTGCATTTTACCATGTAATGAAACTTGTGAAACCGAAAGTAGGTCATTTTAGTTGCCAACTAAAATGACCTAGATATTTTTCAAATCGTTATTATGAGAAACACAGGAACGTTTTAATTTTTCAAAGCCGGTCAATCACGATCATATACAATGAAGAAACTGTAGTGAGAAGCTTGCAACGATACTTCACGATGAAATATTTCATGCGGATAGAGCAATGGCCCCATTGCTCTATCAGCATGAAATATTTTATCGTGAAGTATCGCTGCAAGCTTCTCGCTACAGTTTCGCCATTTATTATTATCGTGATAGGCCGGCTTTGAAACGTCAAAACGTTATTGAGTTTTCCATAAAAAAAAGATTTTAAAAATAACTTTGTCAACTAAAATGACCTACTTTCGATTTCACAAGCTTTATTACGTGGTAAAAACACAAGGTACAACAGGTAAAAATACAAGGTACAGCCGTTTAACAGGTGATAAAAATATAATGTACAAAAAATGTAAGGCAAGGAACCCACTGATTGTGCCGCTGTTTCATTATGTTATTGCTTAACGGGGAACCATAGACGAAACCCGTATTGTAATGGAGAGACTTATCGTTTTTTCAAAATACCTTGTTCTTTCTTTTTTGCCAGTTATATGATACAACAAGACCTGTCCGCGTACAGGATAGCTTGCCTGCAGTGCTTTGCCCATCCATGGGTTAAAATATAGGTCTTTAAAAAACTTTAAACAAAACATCCAGTTCGGACGCCGACGCCGACGCGAACGCCGACGCCAGGGTGACAACAATAGCTCTTCCTGCACTTTCGTTCAGGCGAGCTAAAAAGGCACTTAATCGACATATCATCCATTCTGAAAGCTGTACATATTTTGTAATGAATTGTATTTCGACGATTTTTACCACTGCTAGGTTTATGGAGACACTTTAAAGGATAAGCATTGTATACAGATTTGAATATCAATTACTGTAAATGTAAAATAAAATTGAATAAATAAATAAATAAAGAACTGTCCGCACAGCTTTGCTGCATTTTGCCTGTTACACGGCCGATAATATAGCATGAGCTGAAATGATTTTCTGATTTTCCTTGGTTTCTTTTTACGCATATCGGCGGAATTGCGTAGAGCATCGTGACAAGCCTGTGAGATATATTAGGGGCCTACACCTACGAGAAATGATAAAATTTTTGTTTCATATTTTGAACTCGACAAATTATGTCAACAACCAAGCCTCACTAGTTCTGCAGTAGTCATTATTTCTTTGCTGAAATCTTTATCGCCAACCGCCTAGTAAGGCTTAATCAGAAAACTACCTTTATAGAACTATTTTTATTAGAAGTCAATAATGATAATTAGGACGGATATGATGTCATAATAATTAGGACACGGATATAATGTCATTTTTCTTGTGAAAAGATAGTCTACGCAAAAATTGCGTAGACTCACTTCTCACGATAGAAAGAAGCCCCCGCCCTTGGCTAAAGCTTTATTATTGCACACATTTTTTCAAACATCAGCTTTTGTATTTCCATAGACTTTTGAAAATATGCTATTAATTATATGTGAAAACAGTTTGAAACAAAATGGATAAGAAGAAAATGTACAAATCGCGAGGGACATATACATGCAGACAATTTCGGGTCTGGAAGCTACCATGATGCCAGCTGTGTGTTACGAAGAAATGATCTTATAGCGCTCAGTGTATAAAGATGGTGAAGACTCAGCTGTCCCTGTGCACCCACGCAGTCTGATCAGATTCCTCCATGTTCGCATCAAGAATCTGAATAACCAGAGGAATCAGTATAGGGAACAGAGGACACTGATCAGTCTTAAAAGTTTGCCCCTTTTCTCACGACCAGACTCATTTACGTTTTATAAACAAATTATCAAGCTTGAGATACCAAAAACAAGACGATAACAACCCCATCTATCTTGTCAATACGAGTCAAATCCACTTCACACTAATTTGCCCGCTACCAAAACACTGGATAAGGAAAATCACGCCCCACAATTTAAAGAAACCAGTTTAAGATTTGATGATAGGTGTTCTAGATATCCAGAGATTAGTCCAAGTTATTCACCCAGTCAGATTTCAAATTTAAAATCTACAAGTATATTAAGCGAGATAACGCAAGATTACGTTAATTCTATCCGTCCAATCGAATTCCGGGCTCACCAGCCACCCGTATGACACATGTAGCCACCCAAATATTTGACATTATGACATTTTAAACAGGGATAAAACAATTGGACTACTAGGATTATAGCCACTTGTTGCAAAAGTTTGAGAAAGTTTACCCGAGTTTGCTTTATACTTGATCAATATTTAAAATATACAGTTATAATCATGCAATGTTTCAGCAATGAGGATTTTGTTTATGAAAAACAAATCAAATCTTATTTTTCATAATATTTAGAAACAAACAGTCTTAGGTTTAAGCCTTAATTGGATTCTTTGATAAACAAACTATTGTTCGTCGTAACAAGTTTTATGTGTTTGACTTGTTTTTTGAGTGAATAAACCATGCATTACCCTAGTGTTTCAATGCAAGGAGGCCATTTTGATTCTGGAGGATACCAGAGTGGACTTTACGGATCATTAAACTATGATGCGGGTACAATCAAACTCCATCACAGCCATTACCCAGAATCACCAGAAAATTATTATTCCGGATACAGCTCACCAACATCAGCAACCGGAAGTTATGTTTCTCGTGAGCCACCATCGTATGCTGAGTCGACAGTGTATCAGCCCGGTTTTGTCCACAATCCAACTTCGCCGTACTACAAAATGCCAAGAAACATGGACGTTTCTGATTATGGAGTCGTTCGAGATTCCGTATTGATGAAATCGGAAATTGTTGATTCCGGTTTGCAGGATGCTGGGATGTCTCCTCGATATGATACAGGTGAAAACAGAATGGTTCCTAATGTGGCTGTGAATAATATTTCCGTAACAACTAATGAGCATGAAAATTTAAAACTCGAGCACGGTGTTTCCGATTTTAAAACTGATTTATCTTTGCATGAAACAATATCACCAAATACGTCTTCAGACTGTCTATCTTCACCAGCTGACATAAAAGAAACAGACTCTTCTATAAAATCAAGTGACAATATTTCCGATACTGAGCGGGAAAATGCAGACGAGGATAAAGCTCGCGGAAATTCAGAAATTAAGCCTGCTCTTTCATATATCGCCTTAATAGCCAAAGCAATATTAGAATCGAGTCAAAAGAGACTAAGTTTAGGTTCTATTTATTCTTGGATTGAAAAGAACTACCCGTTTTATTTGAATAAAGGTCAAGGTTGGAGAAATAGCGTAAGACATAATTTGTCTTTAAATGATTGTTTTATTAAGGCGGGTAGGTGTGAAGACGGAAAAGGAAATTACTGGGCGATACATCCGGCGAATATTCAGGATTTTATGAGAGGAGACTTTCGGCAAAGGCGAAGGTCGAGACGCAGAGGTCGAAAGAAGGAGTGCGATTTAGGAATGTACCATGTGACAAACGGATACCTAGGGGCACCATCTCCTCTTGGGCCAGCTATTCCATTCAGCCCTAGTCCTGCTTTAAGTACTGTATATTCCCCCTATACTGAAGCTGAACGTAGGGCATACAGACTGGATGACGCCCTCCTGCGTCAAAGTATGAACAATCCGTTTATGAAATGGTATCATAGCAACAACGGGTATGGCGGTCAGCAGGCAGGTTGTAATACTGGAGTCTATGGAAACACCTCACCCCAATGGCAGACAGGGTACACGGACCAGGGAACTCAAGGAGTCTATCCAATAAATGCATTTTCTTCCAGGTTGGTAAGATACTGAACAATGTTTAAATCATGTGAACTATTGATAGCTGCTTGGTGTATAGGGAAAGCATACTACGTACAATATGGGTTTCAGAAAACCTGTAACTATTTACGCTAAAAACAGTATTCAGTTTGCAACTGTAATCGTGTTGTCATGTCGCATATACGAGTGTATACTTATAGCGCAATTAAGAGTTTCCAATTCTAAACTATTTAGCAGGTTAGATGCTTCTTTTTCCAATTTATAAGAATTCTGTGATATTTGCTTTAAGTACAGATCAAGAATTAATAAATTGTTTGACCTGGTGGGGAGTGAGCAGCAACGCAGTGAGTTGTAGAATGTCTGTAGGGTTATATGGTCCGAGAGAGTCTGTATACATGTAATTGTTTTGGCTTTGTTCGGTTTTCTGTTGTTCCTTGTCGGGTAACCAGAATTACTTTCATCTACTATAACTGAAGCATACGAAATAGACAGACTTTACTGACATTCGTCGTTGCGTAGCTGCGAACTGATGAGTAAAAATGGCAAATTTAAACTATTGAAACTATTTAAAATAGAATAAACAAAAAATAAATAAACAAAATTCCGTAATGCAGCCAAAGATAAATGTGAAAGTATTCAGTAAAGCAGACAAAGAACAAAATTTATAATAAAGAATTATTTTAAGACAAAAATAATACACAGGCATCATTCAAAATCAGGCCAAAATAAAAAAATGTTGCTCGGTATACATTAGTAACCATTTTTATTTATTATTAAGCATTGCTTGTCTAATTATTATCGTTATCGTATACAGTCAACTCTCGATATCTCCCAAACTACTGATATTTAAAAGTAAATTTTCTGGGACAAGAAAATTTACTTTGAGATAGATATCAGTAGTTTGAAATAACAGTAGCTGAATTTTAAATAAAGAATAGAAAATGTGTCCAAACTATATTCTTTGATGTAAGAGGGTACTTTGAGATAACTCAGTGTTCGAGATGTCGATAGTTGATTGTAAAATATTCAGTTAGTGTTAAAACAAGTTTTTGTAAGTTAAAAAATATTTAGAAAAGCGCAGTTATCCTAACTATTCTAAATTATTGTGAACAAGTTGACTAACTATTCGCTGCTTCAAAACTGCTGGCACTTGATATAACCTTCAAAGAACAAATAGATAACTTATTAAGAATAGCAGTCACAAAGAGGCTGGTGATTTTAAACATGTTAATATAACAGTCAAAGAATAAATATAAGAATATATAAATGAAGATATCCACGAAATACACAAAATAAAACAGGAAGCAGAGAAGAGCTGCACAATGCTAGAAAAGAAATGTTTAATGTATATAGTATGGCTTTTGATAGTAAAATAAGGAGACTATTGCTGTGTCATGATGTTGTGGAAGGATTGTTATATATTGATTGTATACAGATTAAAGTATTGTTTACACTATGAATATCATGTGACTATTACGTGAACGCAAGTCAATATACATGTAACAAAAATAAAAAATAAAAATAAAATAAAATAGAATTATGATCTAATATTTTCATACAACAAAAAATAAATAAATGAATAAATAAATAAAAAAATAAAAGTAAAATAAAGTAAAATGATGATCCAATATTATCATACAAAATTGTGTAGGAACAACGTAGCATATTGACTGTAAGAGTCAAAGGCTAATGTATTGGAAACCCATCAAGTTATTGAGAAATAAAAATAAAAAAAAGTGCTTCATACAATGTCATCCCTAAATTGGTGGAATGATTGCTTTATTCAACGAGAGTTACTCTGTGTGCATGTCCGATCTTCCATACAACATATTGGATAGTGATAATTTGGTAACTGTCAAGTGCTGAAATGGCGAAGGTAGATACTCTGTACATTGCAAAATTGATATGTTTTTAACTTTCATCCATTTTATACGGTTACGTGAAAATATTTACACTTGTCGCTGAATTTTCTAAAAAGAACACATTTATAGTATTTGGAGAATTTTCACCTTATCCATCTGTCTGTCCGTCCCTCCGTCCGTCCGGATTTCGTAACCCTTTTAGAGAATTTCCGTCATACTTTTCTCAGTAACTGAAAAAGCTAGAATCTTCAAATATGGTAAACAGATAGACAATGATGTGTTGCACCGCAGGTTTTAGACCCTGGTTTCTGGCCTTCATTGTTCACAGTATTTGTCCATTTTCCTTTTTTTCTCCAATATTTGGATCCCGCAACACTTTTTAGAAACTTCCCGTAACACTTTTCTCAGGAACCGCAAGAGCTAGTATTTTGAAATATACTATACAGATAGATAATGAGTTGTTGCATCGTGAGTTTGATACCCAGCCTTCTGGCTTTCAGTCATCTGTGTATTGTTCATTTCTTTTTCTCCAAAACTGGGAATATCGACAATAGTTCATTCAAACATAACAACGCAGTAGATATACGAAATTGGATAACACGCTTTACAACTTTTAGACATCTTCCGAACATGTACGTAGATAGACAATGAGTTGTTGTATCGTGGGATTGAAACGGTGTTTCTAGCTAATGTTCTTCCATGGATTCATCCAGTTTTCTTTATTTCCATATTTTTAAAAAAGAAGTACGTCACACTTTCGCAGTAACCTGAAGAGCTAGAGATTTGTATCGTGGGACTGAGATTTGGGCTGCTGGCTTCCTTCCTCCTTAGCATTTGTTTATTTTTATTTTTCTCCAATTGTAATATTGAAGGGGGCGGTCGGGTGGTTCGATGGTGCTGCGTGTAAGCTCAGTGCCGGGGCGTCCTACTGATTTGGATGATAGTAGGGCAAGGGCCTACTGTGCTTGCAGTAGGTGCGGGTGGGGTTGTTATATAGACTGAAATACTGTCTCAAAGGGCCGTTAAATCCAAAACAACCAAGCAAATGTAACATTGAACTCTTGTGCCACATTTGTTCTCAGCAACCAGCTAAAACAGGATGTGCATTTCTGATATTTAGTTAGAATAAGAGTTGTTGTATCATGGGTTTGACAACGAATTTCTCAGATCATGTTCGTAGCTGTACTGACAATCTTTCTTTCTGTATTTTGAACACAAAAAAAATTACGTCATACTTTTCTCAGTAACGGAAAAGCTACAATCTTAAATTTGTTAAACCAATAGACAAGAGTTCGTGGAATTGAGATCTTGCTTTCTTTATCTCAGTCTTCCATATATTTGTCCCTTTTTTTCTCTCCAAAATTGTAACATTGAAATTTTGTGTCAGAGTTTTCTCAGCAACTATTCAAGGTAGAATGCTCATTAGTACGATGGTAGAAAATAAGTTGTTGTATCGCAGGGTTCAAAATGAAGATACTCAATACTGGCTTTTATTCTTCCCTTGTTTTTTTTTCTTTTCCATTTTTCGGTCATTTTAATCCAAAAGTATCCGTCACAATTTTCTCAGCAATAGCAAGAACTATAATCTTCTAGATTTACCGACAGACAATGAGTTGCATCAAAGAATAGAGAACTGGGTTTCTGGTTTTCATTCTTATTTTTTAACCAGTTCCTATTTTTTCTCTCTCTAAATTTGTAACATTGATTTTTGTCACAGTTTTCTCAACAACTAGAGGATGAAATATACATATTTGGTAAATTGGTAGTTGTTGCATTGAGGGATTTAAAGCAGGGTTCCTGACTAAGGTTCTTCTGTGTGCTCGTCCATTTGTCTTCTTTCTATATTTTAACACAAAACGCATTGCACTTTTCCAAGGTACTACTTGGTATATGATAGACAATGAGTTGTTGTAATATGGGACGGAGAGTCAGGCCACAGGCTCCTGAGTATTTATCCATTTTTCTTTCTTTCAGTAAATGTTGAAAATTGAGTTTTTACGAGACAGTTTTCACAGGAACTTATTATGATAGAATGTTCATATCTTAGACAATGAGTAAACGTGTATGGTCGCCCTTTTACAATATATTCCCGATATTTGGATGCCCATAATTCGTTATAGGATATGTACTCCATTTTTGAGATGTCACAAAATAATATTGGATAACCTAAATTATTCTTGTCCATAATTTTATTTTCGGATATGCAAAAATCGAATTACGGATATCCATATTTCGATTGTTTGGATATCCGATAGTCATTTTAATTTTGCGTTATCCATTACTCGATTTATGGCTATCCAAAAATCGATTTATAGATATTCATTACTCGATTAATAGATATCCATAAATCGAAAATAGTTATCCTAAAATAGAATTAATGATATCCATTAATAGGAAATAAATAGTAAAACAACACCTTATATGATGCTCATTTTTTATATCTCCAAAATTTGATTTATTAATATCCATAACCCGATTTTTGTAGAGCCAATATTTACCAGATTTTTGGATATCCATAAATCGATTTATGGATATCCATTATTCCAATACTCACAATGATTTTGTCATATCAAAAATTCGATTTATGGATATCTATAATACTACTCCATTTTTGGAGATCCATAAATCGAAATTCGGATATAACAAAATCGAGATAAATATTGGATATCCATAAATCGAATTATGGATATCCATAAATTGAATTATGGATATCCATAAATAGGGAATCAATTGTAAAACGCCCCTCCCTCCACCCCCCGTAAACTTAATTGTATTTATGTAATTTATGTATATTTTAAAAAATGTCAGAAATTGCACCAAGATATTTTATATTTAGACTGTGAAATAGAAAAAATCATTCTCGATGCAAAATACCCCTCTCCAAACTTCTTGTCATCCATAGATTTAATTCGATTTTGGTCTTGTTTTGACTAAGTATATTCCTGGTTCATTCAAGTATCGTAAATGTTCTCTTATCATAAAAACTTAAAGTTTAAGTAATATAAGTCGATAAAGGAAAGTGCTTTGCACAGTTCGAAAAGGGTAAATGACAAGCTTCTTGGTCTGAAACATTTACAAATTATATTTACATGTATGCATCTGAAACCCAGTGTAAACGTATCAAAAATTGTCCAGTTATCATATCATATTTTTTTTTCTCTCTCTCTCTCTCCTTTTTTTAAATCAAGGTGTCTTTATTATTTCTTTTCATTTTTTAGCTTTCCGATAACAAATTTAGGACCACTTCTTAAATGAGTCGCGCCTATTTGACGTTTCTGAAAGAGTCGCGCCAATTTGATGTTGCCTGAATCAAAGATATTATGGAATTACGAACTATATTAATTTTGGTCGCAAAGGTTCATATAAGGCTTTGCACTGGAAATGGTCTGCAAGAGTTGCGCATTGTTCTGACTGGCTCCAATAATGTAGCTCCGGCTGCTAGTCGGACAAGGTTTTACTAACACCTGTGACAAAAAAACAACAACAATTTATCGTGAGGTGGTGATTTTAGAGAAATCAGACTGCTGAAAAGAAATGTTCATTTTTAGGATTCTACAAAAAAGCAATACCATTTGCAACCCTGGGTTAATGTTTATACCTGGCCTTTTCCATAGTAAGTGAAGCATGCCACGCTGTTGTTATACAATATTACAATACAATACTTTTATTTTCAAAGCTCAGATAACATAAGTTACGTATGTTAATAGGATCGAGTCGTGTGAAAATCGTTCCGTCGAAGCCGGTGCTAGGGTTGTTGTGTTGTTGCTTTACGTCCATGGTGAATAGCTATAGTCATGTCGGGACGGTCAGTTAATCTAACAACACTATTCTTGGGCAGGCTTAGACCTCCTAAGCGGTTAACAAGTACGAAGTGCACATACTTTCGCCAGTAACTGACAACTGCCCTTCTTGAATCAGCGAAAGGAGAAAAGGGGGCATGGGCAATATTGCAACATAACATCACTGCATATGAACAGTCTCCATTAAACCGAGACTGCTGTTTTCGTTTCTCAGACTCTTGTGCGTTCCTTACTTCCGGAGGATCTTCCTTCATAATTAATTGATTTTGTTTATTTTTTTTTATTTATTTGCATTTGTGTGCTATGTATATCCGACTAGACTGAAGCGAAAACAAAGTTAACTACAGTGAAAACTCTTTTCTTTATTTTTAATTTTTTATTACTCTCAGTTTACTACAATATGTAACAACATGAGGAGCAACAAACGTTAACAATAACTTTAATTCTGTGGCAAAACATATTTTTAGAAAAGATAGATTTGAAGCAATATCATTACATATACATATAATCACCGCACTACTCTATAGGTGTTCCCATTGTTGCGACTGCCTTTTTTAAGCTATAATACTAAATGGGAATATTGACTGGATTGCAAACAGTGCAGATACGGATCCGAGTACCCCCTGTAAATGGGCAGTCTGGCCAGTTCTGCATTGTTTGCGTAAGCATTTCCGTCCGTTCCGTTTCCTCTTAAAGGGACTTACATGCTTAATCCAAATTTTCTTCCAACATCGCTCTATTTTGCGGCTAATCGGACTTTTGAAGAAGATAAAAAATTGGATTAAAACTTACTGATTCACACCTTAAGGTTTATCGTCTGTTAACTAATTGTTAAATCATTTTCCAGAGATTATCCATATCTGCGTCTGTCAACAAATCTGTGACAAAAAGAGAGATAATCCGCGGTATACTTTATTTTTATCAGGCTGATATTGTACGCATATGTATAATACTGTTCAGCGGACAGGTGTAATGATAATGTTAGTTTTAGAATGACACCTGCTGAACATGTAAAATCGTAATGCCATCGAGCTACATGTAGAAATCTATTCAGTATACATCTGCAAATAACGCACCATTTCCATTTGAAAATTAAAAATTCAATTAATACAATCGAGCTTCAGCGGTTAGTATGTCAAAGTATAATGACTCCTATAATACAAACATATTTTAAAATACAAAATTTCAGCTTGGTAAAATATAACGCCTGCAACTTTCTACGCCACTTGCGGTGACGTGTGAATTCTATTGGCTATGCTTTGCGGTCAGCATAGGAAATAAGGATGCTAATAAAAATGTAAAGATGACGGCACTGTTTTTCTTCCTATCTGAATAAAAGATATATCAATGAAATGCTGAAAATTGTATTTTTCAGAACGAACACGGAAAATGATCATTTTATGAAGATTAAAAAAAGGCAAAGTCTTTGATCAACGTAGAACAAAAGTCATGATTTACTATACATCAACTTAAACTATAAATGACCGCAGTATTTCTTATGCGATGTTTTCAAAAATATATATTTCTAAACAAATACGGAAAACTGATGTGAATATAAAGAAAAATAAAATTTAGAAGAAAAGATGAATGTCCCACATCTCTATGTGTATTCCATTACCTGTTCGATTCCTGAATATTGTTTATGGATTTTGAAGAGTGGCGTGAATAGTTATCCATGACCGACATTTGGTTTGGCCATTCCCAGGAGTTTCGTGATACATCCAGCAGCCCCTTTACTTCAAGTAAATGGTGTGCTAAGATAAGTTTTACATACATATTAGTCGAATAAAATTGTTATATTTGGGCTAAATATTTGCAAAAACTTGAATTTTTAATTTCCAGGTGGTAATGAAATCGCGCGTTTACCAGGCGTGAAACAAGTCTGCAAATGCGTCAGTACTCAGTATGATGTAAAAACTCTTTTAGCATTCACATTCTGCAAACCAAACACTAATATAGCCTATGCATCATGATCATGCGAGAATATAAAACAAAACAAAAACAAAAATGAATAATAATTAGATGTATCAATAAACACGTGAATACGTGAAACCTGTAAAATTTTTGCGTTAGGTGCATTCTGTATTATTACTAAATGTAAACAATAAATAGAATCTACTTCAGCTGCATGCTTAATACTAATATAAAAAACTACTAAATAGAATCTACTTCAGCTGCATGCTTAATGCTAATATAACAACACTAAATAGAATCAACTTCTCTACTTCAGCTGCATGCTTAATACTAATATAACAACACTAATGAGAATCTACTTCAGCTGCATGCTTAATACTAATATAGAAAAAAAAAAACACTAAAAAGAATCTACTTCAGCTGCATGCTGAATATGTATTTTTAATTTTTTTTATTTTGCATATACCCCTTTTTCTAAAACGGTACAAATTCAAATGCTTCATGTGAATTAGATTTTGATATTTATATATACTGAGACAGAATATTTATTATGCTGCCTGCATGCAAAATAATTCTGGCAACGGAAAGGCTTTTGAATATAGGTATTTTTGTATTAACTTTGATTATACAATGTGATGAATAATTGAAATGCATTTTTAAGCTAATGGTGAAAAAATTCAGCTGGTCAACATCGGTGCTGGTGTACATCTGATCTATTTTACTCATTTATTTAATTATTTTAGTTCCTTTTGTCTTTTTTCGTTTTTCTACAACAAAAGTTCGAGTGACTATTTTGCATAAGGACAGCTGAAATTCAGCTGTTGACCATTTAAAGTTCTGCAAAGCATTCCAATATCATGGATCTCACACCCCGTCAAGATATTGTTCTATCAATATACAATCAGTATGGACACGAAATAGCTTAGTGGTGATTAACTCCTGTTTGACAAGGATTTAGGCGTTATCCTTGTCAAATTTTCCCGCCAAGTCAAGAGTACTTGATGGAGACAGTCGTCTCTCGCTGCATTAAGGCATCAAAGCCTATAGGTTACATAAGCAGCGAATACATGTACACGGCTCCTGGTCATACTCTGCTCTGTTTGCTATTTAAAAGTGATTCATGAAAAACCTCACTTAAAAAAGATATGGAAAAACTTAAAATTGCATACCATTCCACGTTAATGTAAATCTTAATGTCAAAAGAAAACACGCGTTTTAGAATCAGCTGCCTATGAAAAAGGAGAAACTGCATATAAACAAAAGCAGGTACTTTCACATTCTGATATGACATGCAGCTCAAAACAAAGTCCAACTATACGTAGATGGGGTAAAGATAATATGAAGTTAAAATGTAACAGAGAAAAAAGTAGGTCCCCACACAGTTTAACACAAATTTATATGTTATTCCGTTGCAAGATACTTTATTAAGCAAATACGATATATAAAAAATAATCAAATAAATAAATAAATTTCCAAACAATCGTGAGCAGACAAAATGGGCCTAACTGTTTGTTGTGATCGGCTGGAAAATAGGAACAGTAGTTTTTCATTCTGTTTTTTCTTTACGTGCCGAACTCTAAAAATTGTTTCCTTTTTTGTTTTTCAGGAACTACACAACGCCAGCAATAGTGTAGAACAGGAATACGAAATAAGGCTACTTCTTGTCGGTCAAGCTAAGCAGAGTGCCAAATCGGGATATATAATATTAACAAATGGCATGTAGCTTCAAAAGACCAGAAATACAAACTTAAAATTTACGTATGCGAAACCTGGCATGTGAATATGAAATCACACTTTTCAACATGTTACGCAATGTGTGTATTCCGATTTGTTACGAAATGACGAATTGTCTTCCACAGTGTCGTCTTCCACAGATTGTAATACCAGGAAATGTCATACAGACTGCGAAAGGCCTGGCATTTCAACTGTAAAATATGCAAAATCCGGCATGTGAATATGAAATCAAACATGTTTAAGCATATTACACAAAGTGTTTTAAACAACTGTTTGCAAAATGTGAAGCCACTAGACTTCAACAGAACGAAAAATAAAGGCATTTAATGTAAGTAATGTCATGTGACGGCAACAGATGAGCAATTCAACACTTTCTTCAAAATCTATCTCGTGAAGATGGATACTGTTTAAACTTCTCTTTAGGAAGATGCTAGGCACTGTCTTCCACGGACACGCTCAGTAACAAGCAGGAACATGACGTCAAAATGACGTCGCCCTGACGTCGATGCGTATTAGCTTATTAAGACAGAATTTCTCGGTGAGGGTCCATTCTTAAATGAAGGAATTTTCTCCTCCTTCTAAGAGAAACTTCATTTTTTAAGAGTAGACTCCATTTCGGAGGGACCTGTTGTCCAGGAAAATAAACAGGAATCACAAAAGGTTTAGCCCTTCGTAAAAATAACTGAAAACGTAGAGGTGAATCCATACACATTAAAAGGATCTGACTGGGAAAGCGTAGTGTAAAACTGGAAGCATTATGCTAGAAGCATTATGCTAGGATTGCTCACGGCAGGACTCAAACGGTGCTAAGTTCGTTTTCACATCGAACAGAGTTGGTATCAGAGTATAATTTTGTGTAATTTTCTGCAGACACTGTTTACAATTGATGTTTTAATACAATTCGGAAAACAGTAATCCTTTCAAGTTGATGTTGTAATATGAAATGCACATGTCATTTCATTTTATTTCTATTTATTTACATTTTTTCTGCGTTTGACCTTAGCTGAAAACGAAATAAAACAGTTGCGGTTGCATTAATTTTTTTGCTGAACTTGCCTCTCTACTAAATGATGTTGAAAAAAGATTTGTGATTTGTAAATATTATTGAAATGTTATATATTTAATAAAGAAATTTAAGAACAGACTGTGTTTAATATTATTAGCAGTAATAGGGGAAAACTTACATGGACACTGTCATCAGTAAATGAGTGTAGTGCTTAAATTCCCATAAAATACAGAATACACGCGCTTTCTAGTTCAAAACATATACAGTGCTGTAGGCTAATTCTGCGCATCTAAGCATTTAAGCTGGAATTAAACAAGTTAGCTGGACAACATATACATTTTATTTGTATCAGAGTAATGACTGGTCATTCTTTTTATAACAGATATAGTTTCAGTAAGATACGTTTGGTAAATTTATCAAATAGTGGATTTCAAACTTCATTACCCAGTGTTTTGGAATTATCAAAAATGTCTGTCAATCCTGCGCACCATTTTGAATTTGTCCACCACCTTGAATATGGAGAGTAGAAATGAAATGTGAGATACATTTTTGTGTTTGCTGATCATTTCTTTGTAACATCCAAAGTTTGCATTATTGTTAATGATAAATGGCCTAATTGCTATGTTAGGGTAATGGTGCTTCTGTTGAAAGTAAAAACCACATTTTCTTAATATTTGTGCAATATTCTTTTTTTTTTTTCAATTCAAAATATTTTTCATGTATACTTTTTGAATGAGTTAAATCAGCTCTGGTTCGTGACATCGCTTTTCAAAGATCTATAATACGAACGTTCTTAAAAGAGTGTAGATGAAGAAAATTATAGACGCCGGTAGAAATGTTGAATCACTCTTTTCAGGTGACGCTTTGAAATGTGTAAGTCAGTGTGCGGAAATCCAATTAACTTTACGTGGAAACATTAAGGTACATCAGACGTTACGTCACGAAAATACAATGACGTCAGCGTAAAAGTAATATTCACTGACTGGCCGGTGAATATTATACAATTATTGACCTTTGTTGAGGTGAATATTCAGTTTATTGACCTGCAAACAACATAATGACCGACGCGAAGCGGAGGTCAATATGCTATGTTTGCAGGTCAATAAAACTGCATATTCACCGAAATAAAGGTCAACAATTGTTTTATTATATGATAATTCTAAATACAGTTTCCTTTAGTATGAGGTAAGTAGTACTACATGGTATTATCTCGCGACGTTACGCCAATAACATTAAGATACATCAGACGTTACGTCACGAAAATACAATGACGTCAGCGTAAAAGTAATATTCACTGACTGGCCGGTGAATATCACAAAATATTGACCAGCACGTGACGTCAAATTAGCCAATGAAATTGTGTGTTACATCTTGGTCATATAATAACGCAAAATATTGACCGGCATGAGACGTCAAATTAGCCAATGCAATTGTGTGTTACATCTTGGTCATATAATAAGAAGTGGGCATCAGAAAGAGGGTCTCATTTTCACGTATCCATAATTCTATTTATCTCAGGTATTCAGTGGCTCAGTATAGTTATATCACAAAATCTACAAAACACCTTGTTTTATGCAGGCGTCAAACTGTCCCGATATTGACACCCGATGGCCATACGATAATGGAAATGTTCAAATTCGGCTCTGATCGTACTAACATCGGGTCATTCGTGAGAACATCTAAACCCCCATCGTATGACCGCCGGAGGATTTTCTCATGCTTCGGCAGCAACTTCGTGAGTGGTGGCGAAATCTTTGGCATGCAAAGACACTCCGAAGGACATTGCGAAGGTTCATTTTCGTGTTGAGTTCGTGTGTCTATTTTGCTTTCGTAAGGCCATCGTAGGGGCATCTTGTCAAATCGTGTCATCTTCGTCTTTACTTCGTGTGATCATCGGTGCCATCGGGCATTTTTCGCCTCACGAAGGCATTTCAAGAAGCAACCCGATTGTCTTCGGAAGGCAACACGACTTCGTAAAGCCCGCGTAATGCCGGCGTGTAGCAATCGAATTGTAGTACGATGGCATCGAGATGGGACCACGGTGTCGTCGAAGACAGTGGCATTTGAATAGTTCAAGCGTTTCTTATGTGTCATGATAACGTGGACATATATAAAGGGCAGCCTCGGAGCATCTTCCACAGTAATGTGTAACTTCCAAGGCTATAATAACAGTAATTATGAACTTATCGGCAATCCATTGTTACAAAGCTATATGCTAAAATATATGACATCTAATATAAAAAAGTATCTAAAATGATGTATCAGATATCTATCCCTAAAGAGATATCTTATATTCTATATTAGGTATCTTATTTAACATATTAGATGTTTTATAAGTTGAATAAGATATCTAATAAAGCAGATAAGATATCTGTTTTGAGAAGTAAGATACCTTATATTGTATATAAAGTATCTCATATGGGATATAAGATATCGGATACAATGTATAAAATATCTTATTTAAATTAAACAAAGAAATCTTATTTATAAACGAAGATATCTTGTGTGGGAATTAAGATATTTCATTTACGAATGAAGACATCTAATATGTTGAATAAGATATCTTGCATATATAAATATTCAAGGTATCTTATTTAATTAATCAGATGTATAAGATATCTAAGATATTATATCAGATATCTTATATGATATATAAGATATCTTATAAATGATATCAGATGTCTAATATGTAATATGGCAAATAAGGTCTCGTATTTCTAAAAAAGATATCTGATACGGTATATAAGATATCTTATTAAATATAGAATATACAATATACGTCTCATATAATGTAGATATCCGAAATACTACATAACATATCTGATACATTATATAAGATAATATTATTTAACATGTCTGATATCCTATCTAGTATATAAGTTAAATAAGATATATCATTTACTTGGAATAAACAATATCTAAAATCTTTTATCAGATATCTTATATAGTATATAAGATAGATAATATTACAGATAAGGTATCTAATTTGATATATTAGATATCTAATTTAACTTTTAAGATATCTTGTATTTTAAATTAATGCAAATATCTTTTATCTGATATTCAATATTAAATACCTTATATACTGTACCAGATATCTTATATGTAATATTAAATATCTTTTAAAATATATAAGATACTTAAATTAGGAAATAAGATATCTTATATAGCACCTATATAACAGAATAAATAGTAAATAATAAAAGGGCTTGCCATATGTTTTGCTTATACCATTGGTAGGTCACGTGACGCTTTCGCAGCCTAGTTCGTATATATCGTACTCTCAGTCCGACGTTGTGTATGACTAAAAAAAGCATTGATGTGTACCAATACGCCGCCCAAGTATATGCTTCTAAACGCCAGGGGGCGTATTCATAAAACGACTTAAGTGGTTGCTATGCTGTTGCTAAGGCTAAATTCCTTTGAAGGAGATTCCCTACAACTATGAAATTGGTCTGGAGGAACAGTCTTACAAAGACTGTTCCTCCAGACCAATTTCATAGTTGTAGGGAATCTCCTTTATAGATATTTAGCCATAGCAACCGCATAGCAACGACTTAAGTGGCTTTATGAATACGGCCCCAGGGATCAGATGAGGCCTGGTTATGGAATCAATTCACTCTCGTCAGAAGCTAGGCACCATTTGTTCAGCGTCAAAGTTTAGGAATGTAATGGAACAGAATCAATAATTTGACCATAGAGGTAGCGTCATATTTTCGCCCGACATTACATGCACATGTAGTTAAAGTCCTAAAGAACATAATAGGAAGATAATTTTGAATTAACTTCTCCACTTTAAAAAATGTAAAAAAAAGTAACGGAATTCGTTTAGATTCAAATGAAAGTAATAAATTTATGTTTAGTTTAAAACTTTATTTTTATTGATTAAAAATAAATTGATCATTTTCATTTGTATCTAATTAAATTCCGTTACTATTTTACATTTTTTTAAAGTAGAGAAGTTAATGTATATGTCAAAAGTATGTTCCTTCTGTTCCACTACATTCTTAAACTTTCGAGTGAAATTAGATTCGAACTAGTTACCAAAGCGAAAGAGAAGAACATTTTGCAAGTATTTTATTTAATTAAGGAATGAATTTCATTTGTCTGATGTTTATCGAAGTATAAACTACATTGGGTCGCGTGCAAAGTAAGTGAACCCCGAAGGGGTTCATGTAAACTTTTGCTAGCGACCCAATGTAGTTTATATTTCGATAAACACCAGAAAAATTAAGTTCATTGCTTATATTTACATTCTTTTCTATCTATTAATTGGCTATAAATTTGCGACAGGGGCTACAGTTGAAGGAGAAAAACATTTTAACGCAGTTTTTCTACTAAACGCGGAAGAGAAACTTCATTTTTTAAGAGTAGACTCCATTTCGGAGGGACCTGTTGTCCAGGAAAATAAACAGGAATCACAAAAGGTTTAGCCCTTCGTAAAAATAACTGAAAACGTAGAGGTGAATCCATACACATTAAAAGGATCTGACTGGGAAAGCGTAGTGTAAAACTGGAAGCATTATGCTAGAAGCATTATGCTAGGATTGCTCACGGCAGGACTCAAACGGTGCTAAGTTCGTTTTCACATCGAACAGAGTTGGTATCAGAATATAATTTTGTGTAATTTTCTGCAGACATTGTTTACAATTGATGTTTTAATACAATTCGGAAAACAGTAATCCTTTCAAGTTGATGTTGTAATATGAAATGCACATGTCATTTCATTTTATTTCTATTTATTTACATTTTTTCTGCGTTTGACCTTAGCTGAAAACGAAATAAAACAGTTGCGGTTGCATTAATTTTTTTCGCTGAACTTGCCTCTCTACTAAATGATGTTGAAAAAAGATTTGTGATTTGTAAATATTATTGAAATGTTATATATTTAATAAAGCAATTTAAGAACAGACTGTGTTTAATATTATTAGCAGTAATAGGGGAAAACTTACATGGACACTGTCATCAGTAAATGAGTGTAGTGCTTAAATTCCCATAAAATACAGAATACACGCGCTTTCTAGTTCAAAACATATACAGTGCTGTAGGCTAATTCTGCGCATCTAAGCATTTAAGCTGGAATTAAGCAAGTTAGCTGGACAACATATACATTTTATTTGTATCAGAGTAATGGCTGGTCAATCCTTTTTATAACAGATATAGTTTCAGTAAGATACGTTAGGTAAATTTATTAAATAGTGGATTTCAAATTTTATTACCCAGTGTTTTGGAATTATCAAAAATGTCTGCCAATCCTGCGCACCATTTTGAATTTGTCCACTACCTTGAATATGGAGAGTAGAAATGAAATGTGAGATATATTTTTGTGTTTGCTGATCATTTCTTTGTAACAGCCTAAAGTTTGCATTATTGCTAATGATAAATGGCTTAATTGCTATGTTAGGGTAATGGTGCTTCTGTTGAAAGTAAAAACCACATTTTCTTAATATTTGGGCAAAAATCTATTTTTTTTTTCAATTCAAAATATTTTTCATGTACACTTTTTGAATGAGTTAAATCAGCTCTGCTTCGTGACATCGCTTAAAAGAGTGTAGATGAAGAAAATTATAGACGCCGATAGAAATGTTGAATCACTCTTTTCGGGTGACGCTTTGAAATGTATAAGTCAGTGTGCGGAAATCCAATTAACTTTACGGGGAAACATTAAGGTACATCAGACGTTACGTCACGAAAATACAACGACGTCAGCGTAAAAGTAATATTCACTGACTGGCCGGTGAACATCGCAAAATATTGACCGGCATGTGACGTCAAATTAGCCAATGAAATTGTGTGTTACATCTTGGTCATATAATAAGAAGCGGGCATCAGAAAGAGGGTCTCATTTACACTTACCCATAATTCTATTTATCGCCGATATTCAGCGGCTCAGTATAGTTATATCACAAAATCTACAAAACACCTTGTTTTATGCAGGCGTGAAACTGTCCCGATATTGACACCCGATGGCCATACGACAATGGAAATGTTCAAATTCGGCTCTGATCGCACTAACATCGGGTCATTCGTGAGAACATCTAAAGCCATCGTATGACCGCCGGAGGATTTTCTCATGCTTCGGCAGCTACTTCGTGAGTGGTGTCGAAATCTTTGGCATGCAAAGACACTCCGAAGGACATTGCGAAGGCTCATTTTCGTGTTTAGTTCGTGTGTCCATTTTGCTTTCGTAAGGCCATCGTAGGGACATCTTGTCAAATTATGTCATCTTCGTCTTTACTTCGTGTGATCATCGGTGCCATCGGGCATTTTTCGCCTCACGAAGGCATTACAAGAAGCAGCCTGATTGTCTTCGGAAGGCAACACGACTTCGTAAAGCCCTCGTAATGCCGGCGTGTAGCAATCGAATTATAGTACGATGGCATTGAGATGGGACCATGGTGTCGTCGAAGACAGTGACATTTGAATAGTTCCAGGGTTTCTTATGTGTCATGATAACGTGGACATATATAAAGGGCAACCTCGGAGCATCTTCCTCAGTAATGTGTAACTTCCAAGGCTATAATAACAGTAATTATGAATTTATCGGCAATCCATTGTTACAAAGCTATATGCTAAAATATATGAGATCTAATATAAAAAAAGTATCTAAAATGATGTATCGGATATCTATCCCAAAAGAGATACCTTATATTCTATATTAGATATCTAATTTAACATATTAGATGTTTTATAAGTTGAATAAGATATCTAATTAAGCAGATAAGATATTTGTTTTGAGAAATAAGATACCTTATATTGTATATAAAGTATCTCATATGGGATATAAGATATCGGATATTATGTATAAAATATCTTATTTTACATTCAAACAAAGAAATCTTATTTATAAACGAAGATATCTTGTATGGGAAATAAGATATTTTATTTACGAATGAAGATATCTAATATGTTGAATTAGATATTTAATATGTAAAATAAGATATCTTGCATCTATAAATATTTAAGATATCTTATTTAATTAATCAGATGTATAAGATATCTAAGATATAAGATATCTTATAAATGATATCAGATATCTAATATATAATATGGCAAATAAGGTCTCTTATTTCTAAAAAAGATATCTGAAACGGTATATAAGATATCTTATTAAATATAGAATATACAATGTATGTCTCATATAATGTAGATATCTGAAATACTACATAACATATCTGATACATTATATAAGATAATATTATTTAACATGTCTGATATCCTATCTAGTATACAAGTTAAATAAGATATATCATTTACTTGGAAAAAACAATATCTAAAATCTTTTATCAGATATCTTATATAGTATATAAGATATATAATATTACAGATAAGGTATCTAATTTGATATATTAGATATCTAATTTGATATATTAGATATCTAATTTGATATATTAGATATCTCATTTAACTTTTAAGATATCTTGTATGTTAAATTAATTCAAATATCTTCTATCCGATATTCAATATTATATACCTTATATACTATATCAGATATCTTATATGTTATATAAGATATCTTTTAAAATATATAAGATACCTAAATTAGGAAATAAGATATCTTATATAGCACCTATATATCAGAATAAATAGTAAATAATAAAAGGGCTTGCCATATGTTTTGCTTATACCATCGGTAGGTCACGTGACGCTTTCGCAGCCTAGTTCGTATATATATCGTACTCTCAGTCCGACGTCGTGTATGACTTTAAAAAAAAGCATGGAGGTGTACCAAATACGCCGCCCAAGTATATGCTTCTAAACTCCAGGGGCCGTATTCATAAAGACTCCTAAGTCGCTGCTATGCGGTTGCTAAGGCTAAATATTTATAAAGAAGATTCCCTACAACTATGAAATAATGTCTGGAGGAACAGTCTTTGTAAGACTGTTCCTCCAGAGCAAATCTCATAGTTGTAGGGAATCTCCTTCAAAGAAATTTAGCCTTAGCAACAGCATAGCAACCACTTAAGTCGTTTTATGAATACGGCCCCAGGGATCAGATGAGGCCTGGTTATGGAATCAATTCAATCTCGTCAGAAGCTATGCACCATTTGTTCAGCGTCAAAGTTTAGGAATGTAATGGAACAGAATCAATAATTTGACCATAGAGGTATCTGTAGAGAGAGAGAGTTAGCGTCATATTTTCGCCCGACATTGCATGCACATGTAGTTAAAGTCCTCTAGAACATAGAAGGAACATAATTTTGAATTAACTTCTCTACTTTAAAAAATGTAAAAAAGTAACGGAATTCGTTTAGATTCAAATGAAAGTAATAAATTTATGTTTAGTTTAAAATTTTATTTTTATTAATTAAAAATAAATTAATCATTTTCATTTGTATCTTATTAAATTCCGTTACTGTTTTACATTTTTTTAAAGTAGAGAAGTTAATGTATATGTCAAAAATTATGTTCCTTCTGTTCCATTACATTCATAAACTTTCGAGTGAAATTAGATTCGAACTAGTTACCAAAGCGAAAGGGAAGAACATTTTACAAGTATTTTATTTAATTAAGGAATGAATTTCATTTTTCTGATGTTTATCGAAGTATAAACTACATTGGGTCGCGTGCAAAGTAAGTGAACCCCGAAGGGGTTCATGTAAAGTTTGCTAGCGACCCAATGTAATTATATTTCGATAAACACCAGAAAAATTAAGTTCATTGCTTATATTTACATTCTTTTCTATCTATTAATTGGCTATAAATTTGCGATAGGGGCTACAGTTGAAGCAGAAAAACATTTTAACGCGGTTTTTCTACTAAACGCGGAACAGCGTCAACGACGTAACAGTGACGTCATAACGTCGTCTACGTCCAATCAGATAGGAGAACCATGGATTATTTTGACGTCACTTAACGTCATGTAACGTCGCGTGAACTGATATAGTTACTGAAGTGTAAATTACATTACGTATTAATGGTTTACCATAGGGCTTTTCAATGACTGCACGGATAATGCAAATATATAAGCATAAATACATTTACACACATTTCTGAACACAATATTATTTCATACAAATGGGATTCAGAAGAAAGTCAATTGACTTTTTCAGATCTGTATCCCAATCTTGCAAAACAAGTAATACTTATATAAAAAGTGATTTGAAATGGCAATATACAAAGTTAATACAAACATGAAGAATCGTATGGTTTTACTACTATGCAATATGTATTTCGAAAGAAAATATTTATGTTTCACCTATCTATTAAGATACCTATATTAAGATTGCTTGAACTCAGAAAAAAATGCTTTCAACTTATTCTCGGGGGTCTGCAAATGTAAACTTTATTTATTTTACTTCGATTGCATTGAAAGCTCACGCGAACTTATCAAATATGATAATCAAAAATTAAATTAGATTTGAACGGAAACCGTGGTTATTTCTTGATGTAATGTACATTTCGTAGCCATTCTATACAAATTCCTAACATTCCAGCCGAAGAGCTTTCATGTTTTCCAACCCAAATTGTTGAAGACTGAAAACTTCAAAAAGTACGATGATGCATTTTATAACACATTCCATAAAAGAAACGTTCTAACAAAACATTTATTTAGGGTAATTTGTGGAAATATGGAGCACTTAAGCACACTGCAATAAGTATTTTGTGGGTTCATATATCTAACCAGCATCATGATAGACACAATATTTCTTTTTACATATTGCTTTTTCAAATAAAATTAGTGGGTGGACCATACAATCACAAATTTAGGGTCAAATGGACAATTCTTATAGGTGAAACATTTTTAATATGCAACGTCGTGTTATATTGCCAATAAATTTGACATAAATTGATGTTCTCTGCATTATATCTACATTTTACAACACACACAAAAAAACAACAACAATATATTTTGATTCAAAAAACAGATGGGCGAAATCTCAGACTATAAATTAAAGAAAAGATTCAATTGTTTGATGATTTTGAAGTTAATTCATTTTGTACATTTATTTCACATTTGAATAAAGTTCTTCGAGTGAAATTAGATTCAAACTAGTTACCAAAGCGAAATGGAAGAACATTTTGCAAGTATTTCTAACAAACAAGATACAACAGAAATACAAGTACCTAGAAAAGATGTTTGTAAAACACTATGCCCCAACCATATGCTTGTCCCTAAAAGCCACTGATATTTACTAAAAAAATGAACAGAATTTTTCAAAAGTTAATCAGTTGATCTACTCATCATCTCGAATCAGCTGTCAAAGTTTCAAGTCTCTCCCTCAAATACTTTTCAACATATCTTGCTGACAAGCTTAAAATTCTAACATTTTCAACGGGCCATAACTCCTACAAATATTGACAGAATTTGTTCAAAGGTTAATTTGTTTCACCATCAATCAGCTATCAAAGTTTCAAGTCCCTTACTCAAATATTTTTTTTAGATATCTTACTGACTTGTTTAAATTCCAACATGTTCAAAGGGCCATAACTCCTACAAAATGGACGGAATTCGTTCGAAAATCAACAATTATTTTACTCATCATCTCCAATTAGGTATCAAAGTTTCAAGTCTTTAGCTCAACAAGAGCATGTGAGCAGGGGCTCACGTATACCCCCGACCAGTGCCACCGCCTAAATAAACACACTTAAGGTAGACGAATACTGAATAGAAATATTGGCGGGGCATTCAAACCATTATACCGTCTAAATAACCCAAAGAGCTATAAAACATTTGGGTAAGAAAAAAACAATTTTCACCGTTTTGTTTTCCTAAAAAACAATATTTTCTATTTCTACATATTATTTTCAAACATTTTCCATTAAAATTCATATCTCTAGCACATGAATGCACTTTCATTTCAGCAAATCATATAATCTGTAATATATGATATTTGAAACAAACTGATAACAAAAAATTGCAGTTTTCTTATTAATAAGTATATTTTTACATTCTTTGAAAAAATGCAAGAAAATTGAATTTCATGAAAAACGTCATGAAAAATATTATCAATCGATGGGGCATGCTTATGCGTATTATTTTAGTAAAACTTACGTCGTATGTTAAAGAACAAAACAAAACAACAAACATTTCACCGTTTCGTTTCCTAGAAAAACAATGTTTAAGTTCAAAATATCCCCAAAACAGACTGCCCAAATTCTGCACCTGCTGCAAGCACAGCCGGTCCTTGCCCTATTATTTATTTTCCTGTTATTCGGTTCTACCATAGAGTAATGTCGACAAAAATGCGCAGATGGAATGGAAACTGTGAAGATCTTGATCATTCTGGTTCCTAAGGAACAGTCTGATCTCAGTTTCCACTGTTTGTACAGACCTATGTGCCCGAAAACTTAGGATCTTTACGGTAGATATTGTAAGTGTATATTATAACTGTATTTACTCCACAGTTAGTCGATTTGATGATGAACAATAACTCTGTTTGTTTTTTAAACAAGCAAGAACAGAGTTCTTCCGGGATCGTCCACCTTAATACAAAACTTTAAAGCAAATGTTAAATAACAGACAGATGAATTGACAATCTATTACAAATCCAGTGGAAGGCCTATAGACAAATACACAATGGTTCCATTAAAACATGCAAATTATGTAATCAAAAGAAAATACAAATTTAACACAAGATTTCAACACAAGCTGAAACTTCTATGTCAATGACCTTGGCGTAAAGTCAGCAGCAGCATCCAGATAATGTCACCAAGTCAATTTTAAACTATACCTAAATCTAGTCATATAGCAATCTGAGAAATCATGGACATAAAATTTCCCATTTATTCCATTGGAGATAGAGATTGAGAAAAGGAAAAAATGCAAAAGAAAGCCAGAAGAAATCTTAGCATTTTGATTTTCTTTTCCACAATAAACTTGGCCATTTTCAAGATGTATACAAAATCTGAAGACTATGGCTCTCTTAGAAACAGAGAAAACTGTGACAAAAATCAATTGGAGAGAAAGAAAAATGGATATACAAAGGGAATAAGCAGGAGGCTGATACTCTCTTACACCATACAACTAGTCATACCCAACATTTGCACCAAATTTCAAAATCCTAGCTGTAGTGGTTCCTGAGAAATCTGTGACAGAAAAAGTTTAATTTTATAGGACAGAAAGAAAAAATGGACAAGCAAAGGGAATGATAAGCAGGAGGAGCCTGATGCTTTCTTACACGATACAACCAGTCATACACAATGTTTGTTACAAATTTTAAAAACCTAGATGTACTTGTTCCTAAGAAATCTATGAAAGAAATTTAATTGGAGAGAAAAAAAAAAGAAAAAAAAAAAGAGACAAACAAAGGGAATGTAAGGCAGGAGAAAGCTTATTGTCCCTTACGGTATATCTAGTCATATCCTACACCTGTACCAAATTTCAAAATCATAGCTGTTGTGGATCCTGAGAAATCTGTGTCAGGAATTTAATTGGAGAGAAAGACCAAATGGACAAACAAAGGTAATCATAGGCAGGAGAAGGCTGATTGTCTCTTACACGGTACAACTAGTCATACCCAATGTTTGGACAAAATTTTGAAATCCTAGCTATTGTGGATCCTGAGAAATCTGTGACAGAAATTTAATTGGAGAGAAAGAACAAATAGACAAACAAAGGGAATGATAAGCAGTAGAAGGCTGTTTGTCTCTTACACGGTACAGCTAGCCATACCCAATGTTTGGACCAAATTACAAAATCCTAGCTGTTGTGGATCCTGAGAAATCTGTGACAGAAATTTAATTGGAGAGAAAGAAAAAATGGACAAATAAAGGGAATGATAAGCAGGAGAAGGCTGGTTGTCTCTTACACGGTACAACTAGTCATACCCAATCTTTGGACCAAATTACAAAATTCTAGCTACTGTGGTTCATGAGAAATCTGTGACAGAAATAACAAAGGAAATGTTACGCAGGGGAAAGCTAATTGTCCCTCCATACGGTACATCTGGTCATATCCTACACCTGTACCAAATTTCAAAATCCTAGCTATTGTGGATCTTGAGAAATCTGTGACGGAAATTTAATTGGAGAGAAAGAAAAAATGGACAAACAAAGGGAATGATAAGCAGGAGAAAGCTGATTGTCTCTTACACGGTACAAATTTTAAGAGTAACCACACCTCAGGAACTGACTGAACCAGACCCCAAATCCCATCCCCAACACCAAAGGGAAAGACCGACAAAGACATCCCAAAGACAACTAGTCATACACAATGTTTAGACCAAATTTCAAAATCCTAGCTGTTGTGGATCCTGAGAAATCTGTGACAGAAATTTAATTGGAGAGAAAGAAAAAATGGACAAACAAAGAGAATGATAAGTAGGAGAAGGCTGATTGTCTCTTACACGGTACAACTAGTCATACCCAATGTTTGGACCAAATTACAAAATCCTAGCTATTATGGCTCCTGAGAAATCTGTGACAGAAAATTAATTGGAGAGAAAGAAAAAATGGACAAACAAAGGGAATGATAAGCAAGAGAAGACTGATTTTCTCTTACACGGTACAACTAGTCATACCCAACGTTTGCATCAAATTTTAAATCCTAGCTATTGTAGTTCCTGAGAAATCTGTGACAGAAATTTAATTGGACAGAAAGAAAAAATGGACAAACAAAGGGAATGATAAGCAGGAGAAGGCTGATTGTCTCTTACACGGTAAACTAGTTATACCCACCGTTTGTACCAAATTTCAAAATCTTAGCTATTGTGGTTCCTGAGAAATCTGTGACAGAAAAAATGTTAACTCACACACACACACACACACACACACACACACACACACACACACACACACACACATATTAACGGAAAACCCCAAAACTATATACCCCCTATATACTTCGTATATCGGGGGTATATATCTTACTGACAAAGCCAAAATGCCAAAATTTTCAAAGAGCCATATAACTCCTTTAACAATTGACTGAATTCGTTTAAAAGCTAATCAGTTCATTTACTCATCATCTCCAAAACAAGTATCAAAGTTTCAAGTCCCTTTCTTAAATACTTTTTTAGATTTCTTGCTGACAAGTTTAAAATGCCAAAACATTTTAAAGGGCCATAACTCCTACAAAAATTAACAGAATTTTTTTAAACGTTAATCACTTCATTCACTTATATCCTCCAATCAGCTGTCAAAGTTTCAAGTCCCTCACTTATTTTTAAGATACTTTGCTGACAAGTCAAAATGCCGAAATTTTCAAAGGGCCATTTCTCCTTCAAAATTGACAGAATTTGTTCAAAAGTTAATCAGTTCATTTACTCATCATCTCCAATCAACTGTGAAGTTTCAGGTCCCTCGCTTAAATACTTTTTAAGATAGCTTGCTGACAAAGTCAAAACGATTAAAATTTTCAAAGGGCCATAACTCCTGCAAAAATTGATGGAATTCGTTCAAAAGCTAATCAGTTCATTTACTAGTAGTCTCCAATCAGCTGACAAACTTTCAAGTCCCTAGCTTTAATACTTGTTAAGATATCTTGCTGACAAAGTCAAAATGCCGAAATCTTCAAAGGGCAATAATTCAAAAAAAAATTAACGGAATTAATTCAAAAGTATATTAGTTCATCTACTCATCATTGGCAAAATTTCAAGTCCCTAGCTTAAATGCTTTTTTGAGATATCTTGCTAATAAGATTTCATGAATTTTCCCAAGGGGCATAACTCAAAAAAGGGAGACAACTCGAACAGGAAAAAATACATGTCAGCTAATTTTTTATGACAAATCCATATGTGAAATTTCAAAACTCTAGCATGCACTGTTTCTAAGACATGGTAGCATGACGAACGGACGCTCGGAAGTTTGGGCGCACAGACGCCTGGATGTACGGACGGACAACGCAGAAACAATATGCCCCCACAACTTCTTCGAAGTTGGGCACATAATAACTTCATAGTTACTTGTGATATAGTTATGGTTCTTGCACTCTGCACATTTTATCATTGCCCGCTATCAATGTACCGGGTTTCATTTGATTTCCCTTCAAGACAAGAACTCTTGTTTATGGGGTGCCATCCAGTGAAACTGCTATTTCATCAAAGAAAATACCTCATTTTATGTAGGTAACCTTTTTTCTGTAAAAATTAGGAAGGGGAAGTATTCTTTATCATATGACGTCGCATCCGAGAGTGTAATAAAGCCATGCATTAAAAACGATAATCCACTAGTGGATTAAATATGCAAATTACGTCGTAACGTGATACACTGACGTCCATAAAAACGTCGCGTTTTCTAATGGCGAAATAGCAACGTTTTAGTGCAAATTTTGCTAATAAAATGCGATTTTAGTGTCATATGATAAATAGAATCTTGCATTCGTGCTCCTGTATTATTGAATTTATTAAACTCGTTGGGGAAACGATAAGATGCTCGGCATAGCCTCGCATCTTATCGTTTTCCCCAACTCGTATAATAAATTCAATAATACATGAGCACTCATGTAAGATCCTCCATGTAATTACTTGTGATAGGGTTGTGATTCCTGCACTCTGCACTTAAACTCATTTATTCTTTCAGAGATATGCTCCGGACACGCTGATCATTGCAAATAGAGATATGCTCCGGACACGCTGATCATTGCAAATATTAGGCAGGGAAATAACTGTAATTACTTATAGTTATAGTTATAGTTCTTGTACACTGCACTTTTTTCTCACTGTATGCTGCTCTTGTGTCAAGTTTCAACAAAAATCTCGCCACTGAATTTGGAGTTAAGCTCAGGACAAAGGTGTTACTGATGAAGGACTGACCATGACTATTACCGTATTCCTTTGCCTTCGGTGGTATAAAAGTACAAATACATGAAACTACAACCACAAATCACAACCCACCCAAAACGCCGAGAGAAGAAGAGAGAAACACTTACGACAAAATGGAACAGTATGTTTTCTATAACAAACCAACTCAATGCAACAACAAACACCAAAAGCCATTTAAAGCGCATAAACCAGATGAAGCTAGAAATGTGTCCATAGGACACGGGTGCCCCAGCCTAGGGTCTTGAGTAAGATGGTGCCTTGTTTAAGAAACTGGCACTTGTCATATAACTAGGTTCACATAGACAGACTTGTATAATATGAAAAATTAGCATGCGGAGACATGGTTTGTTGCTTTCCTATGGCAGATGTATCACGTGTGGATCCAGAGCAGGGCAGGTGGATGGGGGTATGGGGTTCTGTGATATCGATAGATTTCTATATCCTACCATAGAAGTGGATTTCACGAACTTTCCAAGAGATACAGCCCGGAAACAAGTAACTTTTCGAGAGATATAGCCTGGAATCAAGCATTTTGCCATAAAAAGAATTGAAAAAGGGCAATCATTGAACTCTCATAATAATTGGTGGATCTTTCCCTAAATCCAACCTGACCTACAGTTTATGAGTATATACCTGTGCATGAAATATAAATCAATTCCACCAAGCTTTTCAAAACTTTTTTTTTTGCACAAAATAAAGTTGAAAAACATCCATAACGACCATAATGACCGGTGGATTTTATTCGAAATATTTTATGATTATATACCTATGTATAAAATATGAATCCAATACACCAATCTTTTCAAACATAATGAACGGAAACCATTTTTGCACAAAATGAAGTTGAAAAAGGACCATAACTCCCATCATGATAGGCGGACTTTTCCCAAAATCGAACTTGGCCTGTATTTCATGATTATATACTAATATGATTCCAATACACCAATCTTTTCAAAATATATCGAACAGGAACCATTTTAGGGACATACGTACGGGATGGGACGTACGTACGAAGAGGGGTGATACCACTGAAAATGGCGGGGGCATAACAACCTATTTTCTCTTTAAACCTTAACGCAAAATGGAAAGCTGTGGACAGCTATATAAATAACTACAACATAAAGAATCTGCATCAGAAGTTTCCGCCTTGGTTGGGATGTAGCATAATCTACTGTCTCAGGGGAGGGGACACGGGCTGAAACAATTAATATGCAGCGACATATAGAAAATGACACACTCTCTTGGTCTCCACAGGTACATAGAGGGGAGTTTTCAAGCCAGCCTTATACAGATGTTCATCAAAGAAACAGTACCGTGTTCTCAGCTGACTGATAACCCGTTGAGTCTTGATTTTTTTCTACTGGGTTTGCTCTAGTACTCACTGATTTTTTCAGGTCAGTTATATGTCTTCTTGTTGAGGCTGCAATCCATCTTTGTTGCCATTTCAGTTTACAAGAATCTTTCATTGCTTTTTGTTTAATGTGGTAGCTGGTGCTATATCTTCCATTTCTTCATCTTCTTCTGCAGATCTGCCTTAGTCAGCTTATCAGCTATCTCATTGCCGGAGATGCCAGCATGACCTGGAGTCGAGCATAAATCCACATCTAAGCCCTTGCATCTAAATAAGCCTATCGTTTGCTGAATTTCTGCTACAACTGATCTGTGTGATTTGTTCTTCCAACCTAAAGTATGTATTCCCACTGCCGACTGTGAATCGAAAAACAATAAACACTTCTTCACATTCCTTTAACCTATTTCTAGTCTGATGCTGTCTAAAGCTACTTTAAAAGCGACAAGCTCCCCAAGAAGTATGGATGCTCTTCTAGATACTGGATTTTCAATATCAACGCTTTCTTGATTAGGTAAGAAAAGACACACCCCAGCTCCACAGGGACCTGGGTTTCCCCTACATGAACCATCTGTGGAACCATAGCTCACGTCCTTTCCAGCTGCCATCATTATTCCTCCTACTATGGTTCTTGCCTCTTCTTCCTGCACTGTACTTCTGGATTTGAATGATCTCAGGTTGTTTCAGTGTTCAGGGCGTTGCATGGAGGATTGAAGATGTTGAAGGCTCAATTGTACTTATGTCGATTCCTGTATTGAAAATGTGTCGCTGACTGAAAGCTGAAAATAAACGCACATTGATAAATATTGTTTATCGTCCGCTTTGTCCTTAAAGGCATCAAAGCACGTAACAATCTCCTCATTTTTACTTTTCGACATGGTTTTGACAGTATCTCTTACCGCTAATTCTTCACGTCTCAGATGCAAAAGCATAATTGCGGATTCCACTTTGACTGCGCGCTCATGATCTCGCCAATATTCTTCACTGTAACACTGATAAAATGAATGTTTTTCTGACGATTTTATAGTGAAAATATACCTTATACCGTCTAACATCAAGGCCAAAAGTCACAAAATCGTCTGTTTAAAATTGCCAATGACGTCAGCAATTATTAGACTCATGCGCTCCGAAACAGTGAAATGTTGCAGAATATTACCAGAAACCTTTTCATTGCTTCTATAGCTTCTTATTTCATTCTACTGTAAAAGGTATCAAGGTAAATTAAAAGACATGATTGAGACTTTTGGAAGCATCTGATCGCCAGTCTCCATGACACTGAGCTATTTCAGAAGGAAGCTCCACCTCTTCTGAACGAATGAAATGTATATTATGTTAAATCTGAACAATTTTTCTTCTTCTTCTTCTTGTTTCATTTCTCGTAACAATGGTCTTTTTCTATGTTAGTGGCTCATGCTTTTAGAATGAGGCAGCGCATTCTTTGAAGTGAACTTCTTTCTCATTTGGCTTTGACGGCTGGATATGTGATCTGATAGTATCAGTTCCTGACCCTTGTCTGTCTTTTTAATTTGTCTCCCGATGGGGCAACACAGGTGTACGAAGGTCTTTCAATCGGCAATCAGAGATACACATAAAAAAGGTTAATTTCAAACTCTTGTAGCTTTTTTAATGCTTGGTGTGAAAAAATCTAAACGCTAAAATATTAGGTGTTATATTAATGTTTCAGCCCTTGATATTTTGCAGAGATCAATTAAAAAACTGTGAAACATAATTGGTATTAGAAATTGGATGGAAGCAAAGGACCTCTGACAGTTTCAATGCAAATTTGCCTATTTTTCGACAAATTACTGCAGCTTCCATGGGAAGCCAGTGTTGATGATTTTAGCATTAACATGTAGACTTATGCATTCTAAAGTAGTTTTCATATTGATTTTGAAAAAGTATCACGTCTGCAGACTAAATCTCACTGACTTTCTCAAGAGGGGTAAGTGGAATTTTCGGTCATCCAAAATACATCAAATTTTCGATTTTTCTTATTTTCTGAATTTTATTTTGTTAAACATGCTTGAAATAATGTAAACACTACACCCGCATATAGCATGCATAAATATGTAAATAAAAAGAATGCTAGCCTGATTTTAAGATGCAAAGGGTCTAATTACCCCGCCAACTTTTCAGTTTTTCAACTGTAGACTATCATTCCCCCCGTGCATCAGCTTGCCACTCACACGTAATGTGTATATTGACAGTACACACATACATGCAAAGTGGCTAGCTGAGGCACGGGGGGGGGGGGGGGTATGTTTATAAAACTTTTCCTATTTTTCATACATTTAATTATAAAAACTTGCATTTCACACCAAAACTCTCAGTCTATGTGTTTAACCGAAAAATTGTTTTTGTGCCAATTAAAGGAAGTTCCGAGGAAAACATTTCAGTGGAAATTTTGAAGTATACCAAAAGTTCATTTTTGATCACTTTATAGGCAAATTTACATTACAACTGTCAGAGGTCCTTACTAGATCAGTCACCGGTCACAAAAGGTCAATGCCACATTGCCTTTGGGCAAAGCCGCTGGGCCAGATTCTATTAATAATCGACTTCTTAAGGAGCTTGCTCAGCCGTTATCTTTTCCTCTGTCTGATATTTTTAATTACTCTTTGTCTACTGGCAAGCTTCCTAGTATTTGGAAAATGGCCAATGTTACACCAATTTATAAAAAGGATGACCCTTCAGATGTATCTAACTATAGGCCTATCTCTCTTTTAAGTACTATCGGAAAAGTATTAGAGAAAATAGTACATAAATATTAATTAATTTCTTCCGTGATCATGAGGTCATTACAACTCTACAATCAGGTTTTATCCCTGGAGACTCGACTGTTAACCAACTAGTCGATGTCTACAATATCTTTTGTAAAGCTCTAGATGAAGGAAAATAAGTACGAGCTATCTTTTGCGATATAAGTAAAGCCTTCGATAGAGTGTGTCTTTTCAAACTTCAGTCTGCTGGTATTTCTGGTTTGCTTCTTCAGTGGTTTACAGACTATTTACATGACAGAAAGCAAAGAGTAGTTTTGCCTGGAGCGAATTTCGACTGGACATCTGTTAATTCTGGAGTGCCTCAAGGCTCTATTCTTGGCCCCCTGCTTTTCCTTCTATATATTAATGATATTGTAGAAAATATTAATTCATTTATAAGGTTGTTTGCAAATGATACAAGTTTGTATATTATTGTTGACAGTCCTGTTGAAGCTTCAAACCAGTTAAATTCTGACCTATTAAAAATCCACCATTGGGCCACAAAATGGCTTGTTAAATTGAACCCGGCAAAATCAGAATCAGTAATTTTTTCCAGAAAACACAACAAACCATACCACACCCTTGTTTTATTAAAACAAAAACAAGTAAATGAAGTAACTTCACATAAGCATTTAGGATTAGTATTTTCAAATGATTGTACATGGCACGAACATTTGGATTATATAAAAGCTTGGAGTCGTCTAAATATCATGCGGAAGCTAAAATTCAAGTAAGACAGGCGATCTCTTCAGACTATCTATTTTTTCTTTTATACACCCCCTTTTGGAATATGCTGACGTGGTATGGGACAACTGTACACAATATGAAGTGAACGATCTTGAGAAAATTCAAAACGAAGCTGCTCGTATAGTTTCAGGTGCCACTAAACTTGTCTCTGTTAATTCTCTCCTATTAGAAACTGGTTGGGAAACTCTTTCGTCCCGAAGAAAAAAGCATAAACTCCAATTACTTTATAAAATGCAGAATGGTCTATCTCCTGACTTCTTATCCTCTTAAGTACCACCAACAGTTGGAAGCACTTCAACGTACCCGTTACGTAATTCAACAAACTTTCATACTATACGTGCTAAGTCACAACTTTACTCTAACTCTTTCTTACCGTCTGTTATTCACGACTGGAATGAGCTTCCTGAAGAAATACGTTCCTCTGCTAGTCTTAGGGCCTTTAAGCATAAATTAAACAGGGATATAAGGATCCCTCCGAAATTTTACTATACTGGTAAACGGCTTGGCCAGATATATCATGCGAGGCTACGAACTAATTGTAGTTCTCTAAATCTACACCTGTTTTCAAAAAACTTAATTGAAAGTCCTCTTTGCCTTTGTGGTTCAGTCGAAGATACATATCACTACTTAATCGTATGTAATCGTTATAGGAATTTAAGACAAGAATTATTCAATACAGTTTCGATGATCTGCAGACCGAGCCTAAATGTACTACTTTTTGGTAATGACGAACTTTCCACGGAACAAAACAAAGATATTTTTCTGGCTGTTCAAAACTTTGTCCTAAAAACTAATAGCGTTTTCAAATTAATTGAGTGTGCATCTTTACAGCTAGTGTGTTTTAAAGCATTTTCACTCCTTAAACAACAAGGCATCAACCTGCTACATACTATTTCTTTTCTTTTTTTTTGTCACTGACCTCGATTACCCGTAAATATAGCCCAATTCATTTAAAACGGTGAAATTCATATACTTAAATTTGATTTATTTTCGTATAGATTCAAACCTATTTTAACATGTATCATGTTGTTTTTTTTTTTTTTTTTTTTTTGTTTTTTGTTATTTATCTCACCTTGACGACTTGTACATCTCAAACTCAAGATGGTATGAGAGTGTGGACGACTTTTGAAATTATTTTAATATTCTCCTATTCCCGTGGAGCCAAGGATGTGTGCGAAATGGAAATGTTTTCTTTTGAAATACATATTGTATAGTAGTCAAACCATAAGATTCTTCATATTTGTATTAACTGTGTATAATGTAATTTCAAATCACTCTTTATATATATCATATATAAAGAGTCATATTGTGTTTCAGAAATGTTTGTAAATGTATTCACGTTTATACAAATAAAATAAAGTTTAAACTAAAAGGTCAATCCTTTCCAAACGAGAAATGTCCCCTAGCGGTCTATTTATCTATTCTTTGTACAAGGATTTTCACACATTTTCTTTCAAGATCTGAAATTAAAATACATACGGTTTAAAATTCGAAATTTGAGTCTCGCCACAAAAAAAACTCAATACCCATATGACATACATTAGGAAAAAGTAGAAGAGACAAGTAGCATGTAAAGTATTTTAAACAGAATTTGAAACTAGGGATAAAGTCTTTGAAAGCATAATCCCCGAACATGATTTTACCCGTATAAATTTCGCATTCTGGCACTTAAGTACATATTACATATCGAATAAATCATCGAAAATTTTCTCTGCTACTTTTATTTTGTTTTCATTTTAAGTGGAAAATTTATTTTTTCTGTTCATCTGATTGAAAACAATCTGGTTTTAACATAAATAAGCCCCATTGACAATATGTATTTACATAGCTGGTCTCAACGTGAAAGGAAAGACACCGTTTTGGCTAATATTCTACTATCATAAACCGCAGAAAATCGTCACAGGGGGATTTCAAGCGAGGTGGGGTAAATAATCAGACTTTAACACAGGGGCACTTGAATGTAATAGAAATTCCATATTGGCAGAACGTTGGGGGCAACTTTGAGGTGTCGTGAGTATGTTGGCTTTTAGGTTTTATATCTCTGTTACTGTTTAAAAATATGTTATCTTTGTAATCATCATTTTTTACTTATTTTGTTTTGGGGAGACTTATACTATTTTATTAATTATTTTTTAATCATAATTGTATTTTATTAATTATTTTTTAACCATAATTGTAGTCATGATAATAGTTAAAATGTATTAGATCTAACCCTTCCGCCGCCAAAATTCAATAAAACTCCCGCAGATGCGCAACCTTGCGCTTTTTCAGAAAGGAAAACAAACTTCTGCGGATTTTTTCTCTTTCTTCTGCGGATTTTTTTCTCCTTTCTTTGGACATTATACGAGAAAACTTAGAACTCCAACTACAGAAGTGAGATCGTTGACAGAAAAAAAAATCACAAAAAGATGTTTAAAATCAAACTTTTGTCCACCTCAACGCTTTCTGAATCAAAACATATGCCTAAACTTTTGTTCAGATTAAAACAATTTCACGTACAAACAAGTTGATGAAGGATTTGTGTTTAGAAAGGTTACCCCTCAATGCCGACTTAAACCGCCGGGTCGATATCTGTAGCATACACAACGGTGTTAAGGACTGAAGAAATTACGACCATCAGTATACAGAAGGAAGCCATTATAATAGTACATGTCCTAATGTGCAATCTGATTTGTGATTTGAATACTAAGTCCAAGATATAATACTTTAGTTGTTACACAGATTTAAAATCAACTGAAGTCATTCCGTTCTATATTTTTCTTACATTTTTAGATGCGAACTAAGTCTTACTGAAATAACTAATGTAAGAGAATAAAACGTTTTACATTGTTACTTTTACAGTCATGTTTTCGGAACTGCGAGCTCCATAACGAATGAAATATATAATTCATCCACGATTAGAGAATGATCAAATTATAACCAGATAACAGATAATTTAAACATTATCATTAACACAACGTATTTGAAAACTTTTGTTCTTCAATTCAAAGTACGAATATAAAATATATAAACAGCTTATTGACACTGCAGTTCACAATGGAGATACAATTCTTTTTTAAGTTTTAATGATAATAATAAAGACTTTATTTTCAGTGGGTAACACACTTAGCTATAAGCTACTCTTCCTTTCTACGAACAAAATGCTGTTATTATGATAAATGTAACATGCACGAATGTGAAAATTACCTTGGCATAATAAAATAATTATAATTGTCTTATAACTTTACATTCTTGATATTTTATACTAAATGGATAGGTGTGGGAAACAACAATTTTCATGTTATACGAGTATATTGCAATTTGCTGAGCAAGTGTGACATTTTTTATTTGAAGTAATAGCTTTCCCAGCTAAATTAAATTAACTAATGAATTTATTTAATATCTGCATCAGTTGCCCACCATATTTATAAGATCAGTTATATCAGCGCAAGCAATCTGTGTACCATATTTTAACTTAACAAAAACATAAAATTCTATCAGTCAGTAACTTTTAAAAATTCCACCTTTGTCAAGCACGCGGAGTAATCTTCTCCAATGAACAGGTAGCAGAATTAAGTTCCCACGTACGTCAGTTCAAGTGTTGACAGTTAGTGAAGACAGACTGTCTACGATTTCCACTCTCACCCTGCCTATCAGAATACCGACCACATAACATCAATTTATCATTTCTCCCGATTAAATGCATAAATGTAATACCAAATATAATCCGCCTTTTCTGCTATTATTTAGATAATTTCATTTTCATATCCTTTGCAAGACCATGTTTTGTAAGTTCTGGTATTGGCCCTAAAAGACCACTCTAAACATATATGTTCAAACTTATAATGGATCTTGTAGCCCATTCTGGTATACAGAGAGTTCGCTTAGAAGTCTAGACAAACTTGTACGTTAATTAGTGGTCATGAAAAGACATACACACACACACTAAAAAAATCTCCTGTTTACGTTTATTCTCCTTGTGTACGTTGCTTCCAAGGAATAATATTTCAGAACTTTTTTTTGTTTCTTATAATCAAATAACAACTTTTCAAGGTAATACAGAAAATTTGGCACTGAAAGAAAGCTGATGATTACAGAGGTACTATACATTTTCTTTCATTGAATTTTATTTTACTTTATGTACTGCGTTCTGTTTTTTTCATCCTGTCGTTTTTATTTATTTTACTTTTCTTTTTTCTTCTTTTTTTCTTTTTCAGTCTGTTTTAATACTATTTATTTATTTTGTAAAATTGTTCAACATTTGGATATATAAAGTTAGCGTCTGCTGCCCGTATGGCCACAGGGCTTCTGGAAATATGTATCTTGTTTTATTTTTCTAATCAAGAGTTTTGAATTATCTCAGTTTTCTAATATATATATGAAGATACCCGGAAAAAAGCAACAATCACAAAACACAACCCACCCAAAACAACAAAGCGAAAAGGACAAAAAGTGCAGCTCCGATAGCGGACACACCGGTCCCACACAGTCATTCTGTACATAAATACAACAAACATCAGAAGCCATACAAAATATATAAAACATATTAAACATCTTTTGTTATATATTTTAAACCACAAAATAAGACAGGAAACAGTGTGGACTGCTTTACTAGTGGTCACAATACTAGACATACAGCAAACAGGGCCCGCACTAGAATGGACAGGAGCTTGGATTTGCCACTAAAACTAGTTTTATGAACGCAGCCTAACAGTCTCTTCTGAAATAAAATGTAGGTGTTCAGGCTGCATAGAGGACTCCAGATTCATCAGTAAAACACATAAAATCGTCAGAAAATATGAAGCAATGTTTAGGATTCTGTGCAATCTGAAGCGAGATCCAAAGTACACTAATTAAAAGAGATTTTTCCTACTTAACTTTTGATGGGCCGTACCCAAAACACTTATGGACAGGCTCCAACCTTCCGTAACAAATTCTTTCTGTAATACATTTATCAGGTGCCGTCACTCAGTCGGAGCCCCGACTCGCGGTCGTTTAAGTTACGAGGAAAGCAACGCTGTCAACCCTGATAAGGTTACCCATCATGCATGCAGTTTGTTGCATAACATCAGTATTGTGGCCTTTATTTTTGTATCGAACTATAACAGCTTTGAATTGCTGCGAAAACCAGGATTGTCAGTAATCTTTCTGAACGTGTACATTAAGTAAGTCTCCTTCAAATTCAGGCCCGGATAGGCCTTGCTGAAGAAGTGAACTATTAGCGAAACCATCTAGTAACGTTAAAGATATCATAAGAAAAAAAAACATGACAGAAAAAAAAGAAAACAAATATAGTTTCCATAATAATAATAAAAGTAATAGTAATGATAATTATACTAATAAAATGAAGATGAATAAATGGGATGAAAATAAAAGTAAATACTTATTTATAAACCATTAACCCTTTGAGAAATTGAAAGTAGACATCTGTGAAATTTGTTGTCCACTGCGTAATACGTTGTTGTAACAAACAAACGGATCTTGGGAATATATAGACTTTAAGACCATATTACAGTGTTGTGAATGTTTAGACTAAGCAAGCTGAATAGGGTGGAATGTTTGGACTACAACGGTTGATTTCTGCAAACTTAAACTTTGTGTCATCGTATATGGTACTAAATTGCTATATTATGTCGGTGTTTTGGTTTTTCAGTAGGGAAAACTAGAAACACGGGTCTTATAAGTGTATCTTAGGGGAGGGACAATTTAGGAAAGCCTTTATACTTACAAATATACAGTCTCAAAGAGATACATATGTTGATACCCCGTGCTGAACTTAGTGATGTATTTTATCCCAATTTTTATTGTCCTCAGTCTTATCATAGGACATCCGTCAGTTCGTCGGTGCTGAATTTCAGTAAAATGGTTCGCGTTGTGCTCAAAACTATAGGACTATTGTCCCTCGATCGAGCGATAAAGAGTTTACATTGCGTTCGTAGCTACTGGACTTTCATCGGAACTTCAGTATGCTGTTGTTTATTATACATTGTGTTCGCAACAATACTTTGGGTGTTTAAACTGTGCAGACTTACTATTTCGTCACATTCTTGTGTCAATATAACTGGGTTTTTTTCTCACTCTCTCCGTATTTATACATGTTAAGCAGAATCTTTTTGTGTGACGCCGCTTTTGTGTTAGCAATATGCATTGGAAAAAGTCTTCTTGTCCTTTTGCAGATTGTTACTAGGTATTTTTCTTAGTCTGAATTTTCCTAAAACTTTGTAATGCCTGAACATTTGAAATACTCTCAACAAACTAAATTTAGGACCAAGAGTTGTAATTAAAAAAGCTATCGTTGGATGTTGTATATTTTTCTGTGGCCAATGAAATTGGTCGCAGAAAATACACCGTCTAATGACCAACGGTCACCAATGATTTCAACTTCTCTGCATCATGAAGCTGAAACAAAATGATTCATTTGTGAGAGCAGTATCCCAAAATTCTGAATTCAAGAGAACATGAATTTTTAAAACAAAACTGATTTAACCCCCACAAGAAATTTTCAATAATGATTCAAAATTTCCTTTCGAAGTTTTATGTCCAAAGTAACGTCGATTAGGCAACCACACTCATGTTTTGACTTGTTATAAAGTGGTGCGAATTGATGGTTGCAGCATCGAATGACGTTATTCCTTTAATGAGTGAAAAGTATTGCTGTTCTACTGCTACTTCTGTGTTTCAAAAGGCAGCTACAAAAGTATCTACAGTACATCTGAATCTATTTCTTCGTCTGGACGTAAATGCTTGATTATTCCTGAGAATGGATATTGTTTGTCATATAGAACGGAAGGACTTCTTCGATTAAGACGAGGATTTTCCCCATTAGACCGGCGCGACAGGTCCGAATTTTCAAAAGTATAAAGTGTGCAAATTTTTCATAGCGGAGCTTCCACAAATATGTAAGCCGTATGAAATCAGATCATTTGTGATTCAGACCCAAAGACATGGGGAGATAATCCAGTCTGACCCTACCTACCCTTAATTCAAGGTTTTCGCATACCTCAATTTTTGAGGTAATAAAAATATTGAAACCAGTCATTCATTTCATACATTTTTGTCATAAATGCATGCTAAATACATGCATATCATAATACAAAGTAATGATTTTCTTCTTGTTACGCCTGACTGGCATTTAAACATGCAAAACCACAGTTATACTTCCGGTCAAAGCGGCCAAAAGAGAACGCTTCACTATAACTAAGATACAAGTACTTTCCCCCCGTGACCGAGCATTTCCTTCATGCAGCAGACTTATGCGATGCAAGTACTCAATATATATGAGTGGGAAGCTGGGTCACGGGGGGAAACGATACTCAATAAGCCAAAGAAGAAGAATGGTCAACAGTAGCACTGTGATCTTCAAGGATTTTATTGTGTACCATGACCTTGAAATGAGGTCAAGGTCACATACATATAGTCAAAACTATCCAGTGTTGTCTGTTATGTAAGTAATGTAAGTCAAAAAAGGGTGAAATGTATACAATAAATCATTATTTCAATGATCAGTTTGAGGATAATTTACAATTTACCTCAACAATGACGTCAACGTCAACGTATGTTTAACGTACTTTACATAGACAAAACCACTTGAAAATTCATTTTCCATGCAAGTTACATGTCATAGTCATAAATGCAAAGCAAAAGTCAGTGATCCGTATAACTTTTAAATCATGGGGAAAATTCACGCCTTAAGCATAGAAGTCCTTTGCATTTAGGGCCTACTCTTGTGTCCAGTAAAGATCGCCATTGGGCGACGTTTCATCCCATGTGATAAATGGTGTATTTAAATTCCACCAATTAAAATGTTCATTTAGTTTTATTCCTTAGATAATACGTGTTTTCTGATGGTCTCTGTAAAATTCATTTGATTCTAGTTAACAGTATATTGGTATTTTGACCGTTTGCTTATAATCATTCCTTGCTTTGAGTTTTTTTTTATTATTTTAGCTCACCTGAGCACGAACAAGGTGAGGTATTGTGACGGACTTTGTCCGTCGTTCGTGCGTCCCTCCGTCAACTTTTGCTTTAAACTACTTCTCCTCAAAAACTGCTGGACGGATTTTGAAATAATTTCACAGACATGTTCCTTGAGAGACCCTCTACCATTTTTGCTCAAACGGTTCCGCTCCGCCGAACAAGATGGCTGCCAGAGATAAAAGTAATGATAAAAAAATCTTCATGCAACTTCTCCTCCTCAACTGGTGTAAGGATTTTGAAATAATTTCACAGAAATGTTTCTTGGGGGACCTTCTACCAAAATTGCTCATGCTCAAACGGTTCCGCTCCTCTGAACAAGACGGCCGCCAGAGCTAACAATAGAAGGAAAAAACATTTAAACGACTTCTTCTCCTAAACTGCTCCAAGGATTTTAAAATAATTTCACAGGAATGTTCCTTATGAGACCTTCTACCAAATTTGCTCAAACGGTTCTGCTCCGCTAAACAATATGGCCGCCAGAGCTTAAAATAGAAAACACCACTTCTCCTCCTAAACTAACGTAAGGCTTTTGAAATAATTTCACAAAAATGTTTCTTGGGAGATCCTCTACCAAAATTGCTCAAACGGCCCAGTCCAACAAGATGGCCGCCAGAGCTAAAAATAGAATTTTTTTTTAAACAATTCTTCCTCCTAAACGGGTAAAAGGATTTGAAATAATTTCACAGGAATGTTCTTTGGGGACCCTCTACCAAAAATGATCAAACGGTTCCGCTCCGCTGATCAAGATGGCTGCAAGAGCTAAAGATAGAAAAAAAACTTCAAATGGCTTCTCCTCCAAAACTGCTGGACAGATTTTAAAATAATTTCATAGGAATGTTCCTTGAGATACCCTCTACCATTGTTGCTCAAACGATTACGCTCTGCTGAACAAGATGGCTGCCAGAGCAAAAAAATAGAAAAAACCTTTCAACGACTTTTCCTCTTCAACCGTAGTAAGGATTTTGAAATAACTTCACAGAAATGTTCCTTGGGGGACTTTCTACCAAAATTGCTCAAACGGTTCCGCTCCTCTGTTTAATATAGCCGCCTAAACTAAAAATACAAAAACCTTTAAACTACTTCTCCTCCTTAACGGGTGGAAGGATTTTGAAATAATTTCACAGGAATGTTTTTTTGAAGACCTTCTACCAAAAAATACTCGAATCTATCCGCTTCGCTGAATAAGATGGCTGCAGAGCTGAAAATAGAACCAGAGGGCCATTGGTCCTGTAGCTCACCTGAATCCATTCATCCTCAGCACTCTAGGATAAGTAACTCTAAAGCAACTTGTACAATATGGTCTAACGTCGAATGCGTCTAAGATTTTATGCTTGTCGACAGCATTTCCATATCATAAAGTCTCATAGCAATGAAAAATGCACTTTTCAGATTTTCCCATTCAAAGCCTTACAGACAAAATTTGACCTTGCCGTAAAATAGATAACGGTCAATCTAAGGTCATCATTTATATAAATTTTGTAGCACTACAGTCCCAGATGTTACATACCAAGTCTGAAAGCAATCGGCCCTGTGCATCTAGGGAAGAAGTTTTTTTTAAGTTTTAGTCATATATGGGCATGATGGCCATCTTGGCCATGTAACCTGGACCAAATATATAAACCTTCTTTCCCCCTCTGTCTGAAGGCTGCATACGAAATTTTATTGAAATTGGCCCAGTAGTTTCAGAGGAGAAGTCCTTTGAAAATGTTGACACACTACGGACAAGTGACCTTTAGCCAAGGTCACTAAACAACCTTGACCTCTAGAATTCCTAGGGGTTAAAGTTGACTGCATTTCCATATCAAAGAGCACTATAGCAATAAAAAATGCACTTTTACAGCACAGCTTTTCCCATTCAAAAGCATTAGAGACCAAATTTGAACTTGCGGTAAAACAGGTCATGGTCAACCCAAGGTCATCATTTATATATACTTGGTAGTTCTAGAGTCCAAGATGCTACATATCAAGTTTTAAGGCAGTTAGCCCAGTGGTTCTGCAAAAGAAGAGTTTTAAGGATTTTGCCATATATGGGCATGGTGGCCATCTTGGTAATGTGACCTGGACCAAATATATAAACTTTTTTCCCACTTTGCCTGAAGGTTGCATATGAAATTTAATTGAAATTGGCCAATTATTTTCGAGGAGAAGCTTTTAAAAATGTTGTCACACAACAAATAAAAAAAAACTTGGCCAAGGCCAAAAAATGACCTTGACCTCTAGTATTCATAGGGGTTGACGATGGCTTCATTTCCATCTCACAGAGCACAACAGAAACAGAAAAATGCACTTTTTCAGATTTTTCCATTCAAAAGCCAAATGGACCAAATTTGACCTTGCCATAAAATAAGTCAAGGTCAATCCAAGGTCATCATTTATATAAATTTTGTAGTACTAGAGTCCAAAATGCTACATACCAAGTTTCAAGGCAATCAACCTAACGGTTCTGGAGAAGAAGATTTTTTTAGGTTTTTGCTTTATATCGGCATTGTGGACATCTTGCTCATTTGACCTGGACCAAATCTATAAACTTTCTTACCTCTCTTTACCTGAAGGCTGCATATTAAATTTAATTGAAATCAGCCCAGTAGTTTTAGAGGAGAAGTCCTTTCAAAATGTTGACACCCAACGGACAAATGACCTTTGGCCAATGTCACTAAAGGGTGCAGTCTGCTAAATATTCATGAAGACTTGTCCCGCCTTTTACGGGGAGAGCATTAGGTTTACATTGTAAGAGATATGACGTCATCTGTCAATCATGCATGCTAGATTTTTTGGAGTATAAAATGACCGAGAAATGATATTTACAACTATAGCAAGTGAGCAGGGGCTCACGTATACCCCCGGCCAGCCCACCACCTACGACAACAAACTTTTAACAAACAGACAGACAGACAATCAACGTCATACCTAGTGATAGACCCATGCAGTCATATATCAATACATTCCATTCCATCCCAAGATTTTGCAATAAACAAAACAAGACAAACTAAAAGTTCACTTTTAACACAAATGTTATAAATTTCAAAGTCTGTGACCTCGACTGACCATCAGCAGCAGCAGCCAGATGATGTTACTGTTTCAGCCTGCAAGTAAATCCAGTCACACAGCAAACGGTTCCATTCAAGTATATTGAAAATATAAGCAAACAGGAACAACTTAATGCACAGCTTTTACCACTAATGTTATACAAATTTTAAAGTCTGTGACCTTGACCTTAGGTCTGCAGCAGCATCCAGATGATGCAAACTAATATGTATCCATCCTGTAGTAACACTAAGCACATCTGAACACATTCCAATAGAAGCACTCAGAAAAACAGAGCAAAACAAGAACTTAACCCAAACTTTAACACAACTGTTTTACAAACTTCTAAGTTTGTGACCTTGACCTTAGGCAAGCAACAGCATGCAAGTGATACAAACTGATCAGTACCTATCCTGTAGTAAGACTAAGCACTTATGACTTAACGCAAAACTTTAACGCAACTGTTGTACAAATATCTAAGTGTGTGACCTTGACCTTAGGACAGCAGCAGCATCCATGTGATGCAAACTGATCAGTATCTATCCTGTAGTAATATTATGAACATATGAACAAGTTCCTTTGAAGACTTTCAGCAAAAGAGAGGAAAGCAAAAGATGAAACTTAACGCAAAACCTTAACGCAAAAGTTAACGAACGGACGGACAGACGGGCGGACTAAAGGAAAAACGGACGAATGGACGGAAAGACGAAAACTATATACCCCTCGACATACTTCGTATGCCGGGGGTACAAAAAGTCATATTTAATTGAGAAATGTTTTACCAGATTGAGATAGGGTTCATTTTGGTAAATGACCCCCTGGGAGAAAAACATGCTATTTTCTGGGGTATGAAATGGTGGTTGCCATACTCCGTCCAGCCTAGCGGTTCAGTGAGTTGGGAAGGCAGTGGATGTTTTCATCTCAAATTGATAGGCTTGGATGACACTTTAAAGCAAGACAGGTTTGGAAAACTTTGTATGTACAGTTTTGTAATTAAATGACCTGACGTTCACATTGTTGTCTATGGAAAATTAATAGTGCAATGCAGCCTTTAGGGTATAGTCTATTAAATATTCATGAGGACTTGCCCCGCCTTTTTCGGGCCCCATGAGTTGGGAAGGCAGTGGATGTTTTCATCTCAAATTGATAGGCTTTGTATGTACAGTTTTGTAATAAAATGACCAGATGTTAACATTGTCGTCTATGGAAAATTAATAATGCAGTGCAGCGTAAATGACCTTGACCTCTAATATTCATAGGGGTTGAAGTTGACTGCATTTCTATATCACAGAGCACAACAGCAGCAGAAAAATGCACTTTTTCAGCTATTCCCATTTAAATGCCTGAGGGGCCAAATTTGATCTTGCCATAAAATATGTCAAGGTCAACCCAAGGTCATCATTTATGTATACTTTGTAGTACTAGAGTCTAAGATGCCACATACCAAGTTTAAAGGCAATTGGGTTAGTGGTTCTGGAGAAGAAGATTTTTAATCAGAATGGTAAATTGCTGTCTTAGAGTGGAACAAATGGCACATCAGAGCTCTGCATTACCAACTTTTTGGGATTATTCTTTTTTTTCCATTTTAATATTTTATTTTTTAATTTTTCTTACCCCAGTATTTCTTTTAAAAAATCAACATAATTCTAGATCCAAAGTATTCAGTATTGCCCCTAATGATTTTTCACAACATAGGTTTTTACAGACAATGACACAAAAGTCATTTCTCTCTCCCCCCCCCCCCCCACCCCCCCCCCCCCACACACACAAATGTTTTGCTTATCTTTATTTAGCTTTGAGCATAAGAATATACCACAATCAGGTCATGAAGATCTACATGTCACGGTCCACTGACTTCGAACTTCGGCTAATTTGGCAAGGTTAAGATTTTTGTAAGAGGTAGATTTTAGGGTTTCGATTGTTGTAGGAACCTGAAATTTTGTATGAGGAGTACTATCTATAAGTACAACAGGAATATCAACAATCAGGTCATGGAGATCCGTATGTCACAGTCCACTGACTTCGGACTTAGGCTAATTTTGCAAGGTTAAGATTTTTGTAATTTTGCAAGGCTAAGATTTTTGTAAGAGTAAGATTGTAGGGTACATATTGTTGTAGCAATTTATAATTTTGCATGAGAATTTATATGTATAATTACAACAGGAAAATACAACAATCAGGTATGTCATGGTCCACTGACTTCGGACTTAGGCTAGTTTTTGCAAGGTTTAGATTTTTGTTTTAGGGTTTCTGTAATTGTAGCAATTTGAAATTTTGTATGAGAATTCATATCTATAAGTACAACAGGAATATACAAAAATAAGATCATGATGATCTATAAATCATAGTCCCACCGACTTTGTGTCTAAAAAGGTCTGTAAAACACAATTTTTACTATTTTTGGTCATACAGTGACTCTGTAACTGTATAAAGGGTTGCAGTTTGTATCACATTTCAAATTTTGGGTGACGCTTGGCCAATGGCCTATTACTTTATACAAAGCTGTCTCTATGGACCTATTTACCCTACAAGTGCCAGTACCTTAATGAAGGCGCCTTCTTATTCAGGGCACTAGGCGGGGGCATCCGTGTACTTTGGACAAATTTCTAGTTTTTATTATTATTATTATACATTTTTTTAAACAAATATTTATCTCTTTTTTTTGTCTTATTGATATTGCATATTCATAATTACACAAACCTAAGTACTGAGCACAGTTCCGCTTCGCATAGCATAGTGGATCCCGGCTAAGGGTCAAGAAGTACAGGGCCCAGGTTCACAATCACACCTTAAGAGATAAGGAAAACCTTAAAGTAAGATTTTACCTTAAAGTGCTTAAAAGTGAATCTTTACAACACCTTAGCGCTAAGGTATTCCTTAACTTAAGGAAAAATCTTAAATTTTTTAAGGTTGGTCCGTATCAACTTTAACTTTTTAAGGAACTCCTTAACTCTTTATATATGCAAACAATGGCGAATGACCCTTTTAGCTGTAAAAATAATAAATGAAATATTAATACATTAAAGTCCTTTATAGTCTAGAAAATATCTTTAAAAGCGATCACTGCATGATTTATTTCAAGTAATTAGCTGAGGCCTATATTTTATTATGAACTAGAATAAATAAACAGAGGTTTACGTATACCCCTGGTCTTATGGCCATTGCCTGATGACACAAAGCTTTAAACACGCATCTTTGGCACAGATATGATACAAATTTTGAAGTATGTGTACCAGCATCCAGATGATTTCAATTTGTCTTCTTTAACCTATCAATAAACCTTATATTTAACGCTTGAATTCAGAATTAACATTTGGTTTGTCAGCGTTCATCGTGTGACGAAGACAATGGGCGGAGCTAAAATTTCATGAAAGGAGAAGCTCTTCTTGTAGATTTTAGCGACAACCACTGGCTTCTTCACACGATGAACGCTGCAAATTTTATTTTTACACTTTATCTTTAGAATCTTTCTGTGCCATTTTCGTGGTAATTAAGTGTAGAATATGCCAAATATGGACCGAAGAAAAATTAGTAATAACTAGCTCGGCCATTACGTTAAACAGCCGTCGCCATGACGTGGCGTCAGTCGAACGTTACGTAGACCAATCAAGACGTTTATTTGACTTTGACGTCGCTTGACGACAACGTCACACGATCAATTGTCGTTCATCGGTGTATGAGGCTAGTTGCTGTTATAGGTTTATCTAAGGGAAGGCAGTGGCAAGTGTTAATATATGAAGGATATTGGAGATATAAAAACATTAAATACTTATAGCAGAAGTTTCATCCAAATGTTTAAGTATGTAAAACTGACCTTATATGTCAGCAGCATCCAGATGCTGAAATCTGTTCCAACCAAGAAGTAAACCAAAACACATATATCTGTCTGTCTGTCTGTCTGTCTGTCTGTATGTGTCTGTCTGTCTCTCTCTCTCTCTCTGTCTCTGTCTCTCTCTCTCTCTCTCTGAGTCTTTTATTTTTGCACATGAAAAGATTTTAATGTTCAAAGATAGAGCCTTCTCAATAGAAAATCATACAATTATGAAACCACGGTCCTAGTGTAGGAAACCAGCAAGTACATTACGTCGGTATGTGTATGGTGTGTGCATGCATTATTACAGCATTGGCTTTGCAATTTTCACGCTCACACTTAAATGCCGCCCAGACACCTTCATACTCAGATTGCGTAGGCCGACCTGGATCGGATATACTATTGGTGAGATGTATGTTTTCGCGACCTCGCCCAGAACTAGATTATCTTACCAACAGAAGGCTCGGCCTCTGGAAACTAGTAAATTTACAGATTAAATTATAAGGAACATCCCGCACCCAGTTCTAAATGTTGTTATATGATGCAATGGTAAAGTTGCAAGTACAAACATTCGCACATGTATAAGGCAGTCGTCGTGGCTTTTCCAATGGCATTCGCCCACCCTCGTTTTGTCTGCAGCACGAACCCTCCCCCTCCCTCACCCCCACCCACACACAAAAAAAAATAAATAAAATAAAATGAAAATAATAAAAAATAAAATAAAATAAGAAAATAAGAAATCCTCTCCAGCTCTTAACAAACTACATCCAAATGAGTCTGGTGTTCGTTTTTTTATTTATTACTATTATTATTTTGTTCCTCTGTCTAGCGGTAATACAACGTTGAAAGTTTTCAGCAACATCTCCACAATGAGAGAGAGAGTATATACAATGGGGTTGGGCTACAAGTTCTCACAACATTAGTTACATCCCCCCCCCCCCCCCCTACAATATCAAACACAACAAGACATGGCAAGAAACATATTATTCAATTTCTTAACTTATCAAAAGTATAAATAAACTTGTATCAACACAACGGCAAGAACATCGTCGTCCCAATACCGATGGAACTTTTTAAGGCACCGGCACTGAGACGACGATGCCGCTCGTTATGCATGCAACAAAAATGTATAATGTCAAGAAGATATCAACAAGCGAGCTTAATGTCCCACCAACAACGAGGTCATATGGAGACAGGGTCTCGGTTTAAAGTCTCATCCGAAAGACCGGAGAAGCGGGGGATCGATCTTGTGACCCCTGAATTGGTAGCCCGGAATGTTATCCACAACACTAAAGCCGCTCCTAGATATCAACAAAGAGAAAGTAGGAAGAAAGACAAAAAGAAGTAAGAAGGGGGAAAGAGAGAGAGATAGAATAATGAATAATGTTCAAGCAATGCGAGCTATCATTGATCTGTTGATCTTTACTTGCCATTATGCCAGTCTTTAAGTGAGAATTCATGTTTCAGCGTTTTGATACCGACCATTCAAAGAATGGACTGAAATATTAGGTTTGACAGTCCGCGGGAACATAAATTGCCGCTTACATCAAGCACAAAATACGTTATCTCTCGCTCATTTCCGTCAGATTTTCCGTATGACACCGTATAATTTTCCGAAGAGGCCACCTTAGTTAAGTTGATGTTTAAGGTGTTGAACAGACGCACTTTTAAAGACACTCCTTAGTAAAGGTGTGACTTGGACCTTAAATAGTTAAGGTTTACCTTAATTTAAGGAATAATTGTGAACCTGGGCCCAGGACTAACACAAACCCAACGTCTTTTTCCTTCGTCTTTCTTTAATATACCAAATACAATAATTAAATGCTTTCTATATTCCGTCTTTCATATCCGATGAATGAAATGATGTTTTAACGGTTTTGAAAAATAAACACGCGTATAGTTCTTTTGCTCTAAAATGTTAAACGGTTTTCCATATTTTTTTCACAAAATTGGTGAGAAACCAAATTTTCGAATAGTTTGTTTTTTAAATTTCACCTTATTTATAACCATATCAGAATATTTCAGAAATATTGGGGTTTCCATAAAAAAAGTTGTTTGCAAAAAGGACCTTTAAAGTGCCGTTTTTATTTTGGAGAAAAGCCTTGCTTTTGAATTCCAGTTTAGTTTTATGCGTTATAGCATGTGCCAAGTTTATGTGCTATCTTTAGAAAAACAAACAAACTAGAAATGTGTCGAACGTATACAGATGCCCCCGCCTTGGGTTCCTCCTGTGTCCATACAATCGTGACGTATTGATCGTTATACCCTGATTCGTGTGTATTCCTGTTATTCTTATAGATATTAATCCTCATACAAAATTTCAAATTGCAATATTAATAGGAACCCTGGAATCTACTTCTTACAAAAATCTTAACCTTGCAAAATTGGCCCATGTCCGAAGTCTGTGGACCGCGACATATGGATTATCATACCCTGATTCTTTTATACTCCTGTTGTGCTCGTACTTATAGCTATAAATCTCAAGTTGCCACAATAATAGGAACCCTGAAATCTACCTCTTACAAAATCTTGACCTGAATCTAACAAGATCACGTATGTACATAAGGACGTACATGTACCTTAGATTACAATTATTGTACCTTAGATTGATACAGTGGAATACAGACTTGTATAAGTCTAATGACTTCTGAATCCCATTTGTATAACATAGATAATATTGTAATTTCTCTGATTTCTGTTTTGTTATATGTGCTTATACAAATAAACTACAATTTAAACCAAATACAGTAATCATTAGGGTAGGTTCCGTATTCCATATACGATGAATGAAGTAATGCTTTCAGTATGGAATCATGAATAATGATCACATGTATAGTCTATTTGCTCTCAAATGTAAACGGCGTTCCCTATTTTCTTTTTTCACAAAATTGTTGAGATACCAAGTTTTCGAATTGCTCATTCTTTAATTTCATCTTATACAAATTAGAATATTTCACAAATACGAGGTTTTCAAAAGAACGTTTGAAGGACTTTGGTCAGATAGGACATTAAAGATTTACACCCTCAATATTTCTATTAATTTTAAAATTTCTCACAAAACATTATATCCTAGGCATGATAATGATTGCTATTAAAAGTACATTTATCTGCCAAATTTACGATTTGTGATGGTCATTGAAAACAGGAGAATTTAAGAAAGTAAACAAAAAGAGCGACAATAGCGGGTCACCATTCCCGCCAAAAATGAAGACTGAATACGCCCAGCAATCATAGTTAATCAGGTTAAAGTTATATCATGAATACTTTAATCGTCTTCATACAGTTATTGGCTGAAAAGAACTCACGTGCACAGATTAGAGTTAATGCTATTGTAAAGTTATTTACTCCACCAATCATAAAATTCACATGCTTGCAGAAACGCCTGTGGGAGTCAAACAATTTATGACGACAAAATATTCGTGAATATTCAAGAAGGGTATGCATTGATATATCGTCTCTGCCTCCGTAACAAAGAGGATTTCGCTGAAGATTTTTGAACAAATCTTAATTATGTTGCATACATCTAACAAGTTTCATAATTTTGTGATTACTTCGTAATGAAATACGAGGGAGTATACCTTTAAGTTCTATGGACGGTTATTGTGTTTAACGACCTTTTGAGACATATTTCAGTCTCCCACAGAGAGGGAGAAAGAAGAGGAAGAAAAGATTGACGTCAAATGGAAAAGGCGGATCATCCACGGTACAACTGCAAGGCAAAACAACTTTTCATCGTAACATTATTGAAATTTCGCTGAACTTGCACAGTTTTTTTTTCTTTTACTTTTATACACTGGTCGCACCCATTAAGGTATCAAAGCATGTTAATCAACAATTTTATCACGTATTTTATTGCTTTAAGGGAATTAGAAATTTAGGAAAATGATTTTCTTTCATTTCTACGGTAATTAAAAAGTTGTATTATTGTTCTTCCGTTGAAACGCCTTTTCACACAAATGTTGATTCAAACTTATTTACTCATGTAAATTTCATCAATGCTACAACAAGACAATGCATGAAGGGATGCAAAAAGACACCAACTGACTGATCTAAGTCTGTCTCACAAATGTTGAAACATTTACGGTATTCAAGATATTCAGAGTTTCCGTAAGATGCTTTTTTCAGGCTTCAGGCTAAGAAAATAAAAACCAAAGTCGATGCTTCTGTTTTTGAAAAGAACAACTTGCGTAACCAGACATAGTGAACAAAGTACTTCGGCCAATGAAAAATATCTATTACATGTATTATTTTGCTATCTTTCCGGCTTCGTGGACATGACGTAATGATCACTATCATTATCGTGCGCAGAAATAGTTATAACAATATTCAGAGTAAACCAGCTTTGTCATAAAAAGTAGACTACAATATTTTTCTCAAACATTAGATTTTTTAGCTCCTATTAGGTGTACTGTATACCAATTCTATGTCATGACGGCAAAAAAGCATACGGAAGATCAGTAGATATCTGAATGCATATTCAGTGTATACCAGTTTGTGCTATGAAGGTGAAAGGCATTACTTTTATCCAGACATTGAGTTTTGACCCCACTTATTACGCTTCTTATATCAATAATAGATAAAATCACTTAAACGAAACTGTCTATCAAATTAATATACTTCCAACAAAAATTTAATCTTATAATATTCCATTAATTTGTGATAAATCCTGAATCAAACATAGAATCATTGATAAACAGGTCTCTTAATTTGAGCCGCGACACGAGAAAACCAACAATGTGGTTGTGCGCCCAGCGCAGACTCAGATCAGCCTGGGCATCCACCCAATCTGTTCAGGATCTTCGCTCTGCGCTTAAAGGGTAGCTAAGGGTCTAAGCTACCTCCATGCGCGCAGCGAAGACTCTGATCAGACTGGGCGGATGCCCAGGCTGATCTGAGCCTGCGCTGGGCGCACAACCACTGTTGGGTTTCTCGTGTCGCGGCTCATTTATTTTGAGACAAAGTTAAATCATTGGTCTGACACCGTATTAGACTGGAGCCCATTTCCGGATTCAAGGGAGGTAACCAAGGTGCGATATTAAAGCTAATTTGCATGTTTGGTTCTTTTGCGTAATCTTAATCCGTTGTTTTATAAACATGGTTCAGAATAAACATAGACATAATGCAAAGAACTGTGAACATTTGATAAATAATCTAATTTTATAGAGTAAGTTTTTCAGCTACATTTAAGTTAATCTTATAAAGATTATCTGACTAATGTCTTAAATCAATCTGCTTAATTGATTTACCAGACGAACTGGCCTTCATAAGGTCAATTTAATCTGCTAGAACAAGTAGGCTAGATGATCGGTCTGCATAGAGGCTTCCTAACTCATAAGTAAGGCATGAGCCGCGACACGAGAACACCGACAAAGTGGCATTTGCGCCCAGCAAAGACTCAGACCAGCCTGGGCTTCCGCCCAGTCCGATCAGAGTCTTCGCTGTGAAGGTAGGAGGTAGCTTAGACCTTTAGCTACCCTTTATGTCTGATCAGACTAGGCAAATGCCCAGGCTGATTTGAGGCTGCACTTGGCGCACAACCACTTTGTTGGTTTTCTTGTGTCGCGGCTCAATTATAAAACCATCAGAAAACTGTGCCGAAGTACAGTGAGGATTCCGTCAGAGCAAAAGAAAACCACTAGTTTCCACCGGGCACATGGAAACCGGGCACATGGCGGCGATGCCGGGCACATGGCGTCGATGCGACGTCATCACGTCGTCACTACGCCCTCATGTACCTGATGGGCTGGACCATAATGAGCAGGACCAAAGACATCGGTGGTCAGGCTCGGAACTTCCATAATGATTTAGGACGTGCCATCATTAAAGCTGAAGCCCCTCTCACCGTCGTGCAATCAGGGCTGTCAACCGTGAATTTAGCGGAACGGAACCGCTACTAGCCTCTATCCTCCCCCGTACCCCCTCTTCTCCCCCCTCTCCTCTTGGTTTCTCAAACTAATAATTATTGATTATTATAATAAAATTTGTTGCTAAATTTGCATATTATTTTACGGAATAAAGCGCAATGATAACCTCCCTTGTCAATCCTATAAATTAACATAGCGTTTTATTCCGTAAAAAGTCTATGTTCCATTCCGTTTCCGTTCCGCAAAATACCAATAGCCCAACCGTGATTAGGTTAACAGCCATGCATGCCGTTGTCGTATAACATCAGTACTTGTATCGAATTACATGATTAATCTTTTTATAATTGTTACGAAAATCAAAATTCAGGCTTCGATAGGCCTTGTATAAGATATTATATTTGAACATGAATTCTGAATGCCGGCGATAAGATTTGTGATACTTGTAAGATTAGCAGTTAAAAGTTTATTGCGATTATTAAAGTCATCAACTGACTCGTTGTTCATGCAAAAACTATAAGCTAGGAATATATTCAGAGTATGATTTTGCATGCAGAACATCGCCTTTTAAAACGAAAATAACAATTTCGAAATCAAAGCCATTCTGTGTGTCATATATTGATGAAAGATTGTTACTTATAGATAAATGTAAATCTAAAAGTGTGGTTTCGGTGTCAGGAGAATTTGTCTTATTAAGTCGGAGTTCTTTAGGATAGATACTATTTACTCAAAATAGAAATCAACATTAAACAAATATGGAGAATTTGAATTGAACGTTTCAAAATCATTGCGTTTTTCAGTCAGAGAAAGCATAAACTGTCGTCCATAACAAAATAGAAACAAATCTGCAACAAGTGCTGCACAATTTTATTCTCGCAAACGTTTTGACAAGTCCATGGCGTGTAATTTTCATAATCTTCAGAAGTAAATGTTATATGTTTTTCATTACACACAAGATATCATCAACCCAGTAAGTCAGTGTTTCAGTGCTGGCTCTGGCTTTTTAGCACAAATCCTGATTTAAAGCAACCTTATTTAATTATATCTTGTAAAATTTCTAAACTGTTCTGAAACTAAGACTGACTTGTCAGAACGACATAAATCTCAACGGAGTTTGGCTTCCATTCTTTTGGATTATTTTGGCTTGTTTCAGTTCTCTCGATTTTCCTGCTCAAAACAATATCCCTCTAAAGCCATCTGATTTGAAATAGGGACTGCGAAAGAAGCACTTTGCTTTCAATGTAATACTGCTCGTAGAAAATATCAACTTGATATGTTTTTTAAATTCAAAAAGGCATTTATTTTAGCTGAAAGAACAAGACTTCTATGGCAATTTAAAAAGACAGATATTTCTATTGGTAATTCCATGACAAGTGCACACGAGTCAAAGGAAAAGATGCTTGCCAAGCCTGTTTATCCATTTTAAAGTCTCCACCAGTGGTACAAATTGTCGAAACACAAATCATTATAAAAAGGGGAAACATTCTCAGGAACTGACTCAATTCAATTCCAGATCCAACCCAAGACACCACGTGGGAAAGAGGCAACACGAAACTAGTAATCACCAAAGACAACACCAGCGGCAGCCATGATAACAGCCGTTTTCTATGTATGTGGTCAATGGGCTAGCCGGAACATCACAAACAATATATCAATAACAGGCATGGCAACTAACAACACATAAAACAACCAAGAAGAACCAAAACAGAACCGCCGCCTTGGGACGGCCAGTAATGAAATTATTGGGTGGCTTAACCGGTTTGTGGTCGACCAACCCTCGCCTTTGTTCTGCCTTGGTTCATCAGATACTTAGTTGCCTTCAGGATTGATGATAATATGTCGGTTGATGTACTTTTTGTATCATATAACTGGCAGGAAATGAGGAACAAAGTTTTTTGGGGAAAAAACGTCTCTCCATAAAGTACACTTTTCGTTTCTGGTTCTCCGTTGAGCAATGAAATTACGCAGCAGAGAGACAATGAATGGGATCCTTGTCTAACATTGAATTTTTACCATCTATAAAAACGCCAGTATTTTACCTCTTGTACCTTTTAAGCTTATATTTTTACTCTGTAATGAAGTTTGTGAAATCAAAAGTAGGTCATATTAGTTGCCAACTAAACTGACCTATATATTTTTTTCAAATCTTTTTTATGAGAAACTTAAGGGCGTTTTAATTTTTTTAAGCCGGCCAAATACGATCATATGCAATAGCGAGACTGTGGTGGGAAGCTTACAGCGATACCTCACGGTAAAAAGAGTAATTAGCCTTTAATATTCATGTACATGTAAAGTTAATGGCACCATTGCTCTATCGGCATGGAATATTTTCTCGCTAGGTATCGCTGCTATCTTCTGACCAAAGTTGTGTCATTGCAAATGGCCCTGGTAAGCCAGCTTTAAACAAAGAAAGCATACCTGAGTTTCACATAAAAAGGGTATAAAAATTAATTGGGTCAGTTTAGTTTGAAACAAAACTGACCTACTTTCGGTTTTATTAGCTTGAATAAAATGGTAAAAATACAACATACAAGCCTGGAACCCCATTCATTGTCGTGTCTTTGTTTATATTGTATTGCTGGACGAGAAACCAGAGAAAGAAATTGTGTTTTGTTTAACGCTTTGACATTTTTTTTAAATTATGTTCTCTATACATTTTGCCAGTTATCTGACACAATATATATTAACATTAACCCACATTTGGTCACAAATCGTGAAAGCTGCGCCACTTTTCAAAATGATTCGTGTTCGGGCGATATGGACTGTGGAGACTTCAATTTAGTAAAAAGATGCATATGAAGCTAGCAACGAAAGTCCATAGACTTCGAAATAAATCCTAGAAGAAAGATCCTTTGGCAAAGGCGAAAAGAGCAGACTCCTTATAACACTGGAAAAAAATAAATAAATAAAACGCCAGAATTAAAATACGGTAGTTGAATTTGCGAATAGCGTAATTCCAGATGAGATGACTCTATTGTTTGAATTCTCAGTATGATATAGCTCGGACAAAATATTTTTGTTTGAAGATTTGCAGACGTAAACTTTGTTGTCTGCTTTTTTATTTATTTTTTGCGCTTTAAGTGCAAAAACTCCTCACATTTTTCTCGGCAAAAAATGAAGTTTTTTTTTGCGTACACTACGCTAACTAACGGCATTGTTCATTGAACAACTGGATCAATGGGCCGCCCAAAAGCCCTATGTTTCTCGGCATCTTTGCCTCTCTACCGCCCCAGACGAACCGAACAATATAAGAACCGTTTTGTAACCGTCAGCAGCCTCAAACTTTCGATCTCAAAACTGCCGAAGGACATAACTTGATTACAAGGTTTGTGCATGTGATTTGTACGTGTGGCACCGGCATTAGTACGAGGCGCACACAACCTCAAACTTCCGTTCCCAAAACTGCCAGAAGGTCATGATTTGACTCGAAAGGTTTGTATCTGTAGGTGACATGTTCTTCCGAAGATAAATCAGCTTGTTTATATGTAATGCATTAGTTTGAAGAAACGAGGAGAAGTAGGTAAACGAACAGTGGCAACAGAAACAGGGGCTTATTGCATCCGCGCATTATGGTCTGATTTCCTCAGGAAGCTTCAATAAATACAGTCAACTGTCGATATCTCAAATTAAAATCTTAAAGAGTTCCTTCAAAGTCGAGGTCCATCACAAACTATTGATATCTCAGAGTAAATTTTCTGGACTCAGAAAATTTACTTTGAGATACCGGTAGTTTGAGAAAACATGAGTTGAAATGTAAAGAAAAAAAGGGAATATGTCCAAACTATATTCTTTGATAAAAGAGGATACTTTGAGATACCAGTGTATGAAATAACGAGAGGCAACTGTTTATGTAGTGTTAGAAGGGACTTTCAGCAATGTGCGTACTGTAAATACTCAAATCAAATCGAAATCTCAGCAGTCTTCATTTTTCGCTTTTTAGATTTCCAAGTTGTCATAGATTGTTCATGCCAGCAGGAAAGACTGATCAGTCTGCAAGGATGCGCAGGTTGATCTGAGTTGATCTGAGTTTTTTTTTTTTTTTTTGTTTTTTTTTTTGCATAAAGGTTCTGAGTACTCCATACTACGAAAGAGAATACTAATCAGAAGCTTTAGTAGTTGCTTATGCTCAAAGGTGTCTTTATATCTTGGCATGGCTCAAATAATAAACTAAGAGTTAAGGGTGCTTCAAGTTTCTTTGAAGGAAAATGTAGAAAGTCAAGCGCAAGTGCTTTCAAAGAACCACTTTTGTAGCTCAAGTGATCAGCCTTTCTGTAATTAAAGTGAACTAAGAGAGTGGCTCGCTTAGCTGACTATGATGGCATGAGCCGAATACCAAACAAAAGGCTAAGAGTGCTTCAAGTTCGAGGGTTACGCTAAGGGCTTCAAGTTCGAGAGTTACGCGTGTATAACACCAGTCCAAGCCCCCAGTAATTTATTCCTGACCGTTCCAAGGCAATGTTTCTGTTGTGGTTTATTATTATTGTTATTGTTTGTCGGCTTTCTATTATAGTATCTACTTTTTGTTCATTATTTAGGATAGCCTTGTCGTCATCTGCTGAGAAAGAGCTTCGCTTTCTTGTTTTGCATTGCCTGCCTGGTTTGTTTCATATCTTTTCACGTTTGTGTCTATCTCCCAGAAATGATAAGCTTTATTAATAAATTCTGTAGAATTAATATGTTACAGCTATCGCCATTGAACAGAAAATCTCTTTTATATTTTGTGATCCTCTTGTTGTTTGCCTGTGTTGTAAACCTGAGAGTATAGAAATAAACGTGTAACAAAACAACAACAACAACAACAACAACAAAACAAAAAAAAAAAAAAAAAAAAAAAAAAAAAAGGTAAAATCGTAGGAGTACTAGTCATTCTCCGGTGATATTCCATTGTTATTTTCACAATTGTCTTCAGAACAGCCAGAAGGATCATTTTTGGCACCATTGAAAAAAACGTTTTTGTAAATACTTCTGAAAAATTCAGCATTTTTTTTTCAAATATACAACTGCAATTATCGTAGATTAAAAAATATAATTTATGACATTGAAAAATGAGGACGTAGGTACAATGGCATTATACTAGAAATGTGTCATATTCACATCTGCAAGCACTGCAAGACATGATAGCTTCAGTCCATTGGCGTGGCATTTTATTTCTGCAGGAAGAACATTTAGCTTATAAGTGAACAACAAAGGTTCATCTTTGCAATTAAATACGCATCTGTAGATTCCTAATGCTGCGCATGTTTGTCTGAGACTTTGCTGCTCGCATACACACTAACATTCGCGCAGCGTCACACTTAAGCAATGGACAACCAACCTGATCTACAAGTATTTTTGTATATTGTTTCTTCTTTCATTCAGTGGAAACTACAGTATAAAATCAAAGAGCGGGACCCGTACTCCCACTTCGCCTGACACGAGGTATCTAGCAATACCCATGTGCGTTTGACAAATAAACGTAATGCAGTTCGGAACTGGCCAACTATAGGGTATCAACAGTCTTTACAGCAGGAGAGACTAGTGGCCCAGCAAAGGAAAACTGATTTTTATTATGAAACTTTTATTATGCACACTAAAAAAGGGCGCTCAGACTAAGAGCTGGTTTTGTGAAAATTTGTCCATATTAGTTTGATTTCAAACGCCAAAATTAACTAAACCATGTTTTGCCATAAAAAAACCAAAGTGAATCTCTATGTTTAAGACATAATAAAGAGATTCACTGTAAGTACCTTAAAGCGGTTTACTTTAACATGCCAGAATTAATATTTTTTTCGGAAAAAAAATTCTCTGAGGCGATGCTTCAGAAAAATAGTATCACATTACCAATTTCCCGGTAAACACATAACGGGAGACGTAACGGGAGAAACAAAGATTTGGCATGTTTTCAACGTTGTGTATCTGCTTGGCAGCATATGTCCTGGGTAAACTGCTATGTAAAATGAAAAATTCCATCCTCGAATCTCATTTTAAATTTAAGATATTTGTTTTCAAATTATGTTTTGTTTTGTTTTTTTCTGTGCGTGGATTTCCGTGAATCTCCCCAATATTGATATTCATATTTCAAATTACGTGTAAATCGATATCCATAAATGGAATCATGGATATCCGTAATTCGAATGATTGGTGAGTATCTGTAATTCTAACTGTGGATATCCAAAATATCCATAACTATTTATGGATACTAGAAAGAAAGAATAAATGAAAAGATATTCACAAATGAAGATATGGATATTCATAAATGGAGTAATTATTATCTTCAATAGGGGAATATATCGAGCAATGGTACAAGATCCGGCAGTTTACAACACAAGTATATCATCTTGCCTCTGAAACACACCGGGTAGGCGGCAATCGAAAACGCTCGTGCAATCGACGAACGCGGATCAAAAACCGTTAGAAACAGCGTTTTCGATTGCAAATTGGCGACAATTTGCGATCGAAAACGTTGTTTCTAACGTATTTTGATCCGCGTTAATCGATTGTTCAGAGCGTTTTCGATTGCCGCCTACCCAGTGTGTGAAAGGTGTGATAAACCTTATCATCAGAAAAAAAGTGTCATCTATTTGAACCTTGATGGATCCAGATGTATGTAAGTATGCAAAGAATATGGTCCAGTAAAACGGATGTGCTATTCATTGACAGGTGACCAGAGAAGGTGTATGCTGGCTAAGATGTCATCAACCACGCCAGTCTCGTGGCAAAGATGAGCCGCGACACGAGAAAACCAACAATGTGGTTGTGCGCCCAGTGCAGACTCAGATCAACCTGGGCATCCGCTCTGTCTAATCAGAACCTTTGCTTTGCGCTTAAAGTGTAGCTCAGGTTCTGAGGTATCTCCATGCGGACAGCGAAGACTCTGATCAGACTGGGCGGATGCCCAGGCTGATCTGAGTCTGCGCTGGACGCACGACCACATTGTTGGTTTTGTCACGTCGCGGCTCAGATATAGTAGGGTCATGACAGCCACTTGACATTATCAATTAAGATACATTATCGTCTCATCACTTATCCCCGCTTACAATCTTGTTTATCCAATCGCCACAGGAGATAGCTATGATTAAAGAAGAAGAAAATATTTCTTGATATGAAATTGGCGACAATTCATATACCTGACGCCACACTGGCTGCAGAAATTAAACTAAAAACTGGTATGTGGCTGGAATTTCATAACAAAATAGGGTTTTGACAAAATAGAAATAAACCCTTCCAAAAGTTTTATCTCTGTTAAGAGCTTGATGTGTGGATGACTTGCGATTTTATGTCCGTTTTTCACTTTATTTCTGTCAAATCAGGACGACCGGAGAAACTGTGCAATGGAACCCCGTGTAAGATTGAAAAGATTACTTTCTCCAGCGAGATTCGAACCCGGAACAGGGGCTCCTCCTTTTGTTATGAGTCTTCGTCCGCTTATATGGTGTTATATAAGAGGTAATGGGAGTGCGCCCAGTGCAGACTCAGATCAGTCTGGGCATCCACCCAGCCTTTTCAGACTCTTCGCTAAGTGCTTAATGTGAAGCTTAGGGCCTAGGCTACCTCCATGCGGACAGCGAAGACTCTGATCAGACTGGGCGGATGCCCAGGCTGATCTGAGTCTGCGCTGGGCGCACAATCACTTTGTTGGTTTTCTCGTGTCGCGACTCACATATTTCTACAGTGCTTAACGCAATAAAAGGCGTTTCTACAAATTAGAACATTTTAAAACCCTTAATTCGATTGATTCAAAATGACAGTTTCAAGGGAACGGGATCTGGATCGTTTCATACTTAGCCTACGCCATGACAATGTATCAGCAATCCATCACGCATCAATATCGTCGATTTGCCGATGGTTTCCCTTTAACACGGAATTCATAATGACGTGACGTCGCCGTTTTGCCGAAATTTTGTCGCAGAACTTTGGAAGTCTGCGTCATGAAACCAATAGCCACTAGAAATGTGATTTCTCTGTTTTTTTTCCTTGTACCAGTAATGATAATGAGTCAGAGTAAAACTGACGCGCTAATACTAGGCTAAAGCAGAATCTTTCTTATTAATTTCGATTCGCTATGCGCCCATGTAAAAGTAAAAAGTATGCAAAGACCAGGAACTGAAACAATCAAAATCCAAATCCAGCCCTCAAACCATAGTTGGAAACAACTAAGATTACAAATAATCAAGATACAGAGAACATATGGCCAACCGAGTGAGCAGCTTGTTCCCAAAAGGTGGCCACTCAGCAACCCAAACCGAACCAAAAATAATAAGAACATACATAAGGTAAAACATCACAGAAACTCTGACACCAAAAACAGGCAACAAAGAACCACAACAGAACTACCGCCTTGGAACGGTCAGTAATGAATTACTGGGGGGCTTAAATCGATTTTACAGGCCCAACCTCACCCTCAGTTTCTGAAGTGGTACAAAACATTTAGTTGGTTGTTCGGTTCGCATGATAACCCTCTAACTCGTCAATGAATCATCACGGTAAACACATAAATCAAATTTCAACACCATGAAGAAGCAAAGACGAGGACTCAACAGATACAACGGGCCGTCTGACAGGTGGAGATCCCTGTAAGGTTTGTAACGCCGCTCTAAAGTCTCCATAGCCCTACCAGTGATTAACATCGTCAAAGCACAAATCATTATCAAACCGGTACAGCCTTCAGAATTGATGATAATATGTCAGTTGATGTTGTTTTTTTTTTTCTTCTTTTTTATAATGACATATGTAAACGACAAGACAGACAAACGGACGGAAATGTGGACTGCTATATCGCACTTGCTTCCCAAGGCAGGTCTCACTAAATTATATTATAGAATAAACAAAAGAGACATGACGTACCACAGCCATCTCGCAAATCCGTATCCAGCATAGATCTTTAGCCGTCCCTGTCCGACTAATCAGGAACTGCACGAATAACCTACCCTAATATATGACCCATATATGTCGTACCAACTCATTTATTTTCTATTTCATAGTGTTCTTAATCTCTTTAAGGCACGAGCTTCTCATCGGTCCCGTGGCCCAATGGATAAGGCGCCTGACTACGGATCAGGAGATTGCAGGTTCGAATCCTGCCGGGATCAAAATTATTTTTATGCAAGTTAAATATACCGTTTATAAAAAAGCTATTGCTTTTTTCCAAAGGTGGACATGATTTTTTTTTTCAGGTTGGGTATAAACAGGGTGGATGGTCACGTGCTTTCTCGCGTCATTTTCTTACGTCATTCTATCTATCTATCTTCCTTTACGTCTTAGTTTAAACATATTTTATTTCAACAATATCATACATATACACAGAAATGATATACACGATCAGTAGGATTAGAACGAAAGCGTATGCTTATTTAGTTCTTCTCCTTGAAATGGATACAGTTTTCACAAATAATGGCGGACAAAACTGTATGTACTGTTGTTGACAAATAACTATGTTATTAACATTAAAATGTTGACGTTAGCAAATTTATAAAGCATAATACATGTAACAGCAAGACGAAAATGGAAAAAATAGAAGATTTTGGTAGCAGAAAAGAAAAATAGGAAAATAGGAAGCCGTGGGTTGGTTGGAAGGGATTTGGAATTGTCAGTTAACCTACTTGGAAATGATAGCACTGGTGCTGGATGGCCTTTACGTCTTAACCCCCGAGGGGGACAACAGACGGGTTCCGGTGAACCAAGTGCTGAAGGGGGTTAGCTGGAACAAATGTATAGGAAAGTGTGTGAAAATGAGTTTGTACAGTGCGATAAAGAGTGTTAGTATAGTTAAAAGATAAAAACAGAAATTGGTGTTTAGGGAGAGACATGGATTACCTGGCAGACAGCACTGCTGAACTGCACCAAGGTAGGAAGGACCGGTATGCATTCTGAACAAGGAAACCCCGGGAATTCTTCATGTTTTAGTTAACAATTTCATTGTTTATGTATGCATTCTTTCGAAATGCAGCGCAGTGCATGTGTAGTCATGAGAACTTTCAGACGATATTCGCGATTTTATCGTGAGTTTTATAGTTTTTTAATTTAATCGTCCCCAGTTGGCCAGTTAAAAGTACTTACGAGCACGCATTCGCTGCGCTTCATTCTATAAAGCTGATTTGGCAACAAAGAAGTTATCTTGAAAAAACTGACCACGAATCAATCGTTTAACTGGAATGTCCTGTGACGTGAAAACCACGTGATCACCCACCCTGATAAAATTAGCCCAGATCATACCTTTTAATACAAGGAGATGCAGTACACAACCTCGTACACTTTAGCCATAAAAAACACTTTTTGGGTCCTCTTTTGAAACAAGTTTCCATTGACTTCAAAGGCGACGTCGCTAAAAATTGGACCTAAAACCCAAACGTAAAAGTTAAATTCATGCTGTTTAAGTACTCGTATCTGTTGAATGACGGTGAAATAAAATAAATATATTGCATACATTATTAATTTTGCCTTCTACCAGTACTAAAATAATCGTATTCCATTCAACAGAAGTGCCGAAACATAATTTCCAGTAAAAATGAAAAAACATTGAAGTCCTTGGAAAAATCAGTTTTGTGGAATTATTTTTGACCCTTGACTGTCGAAACGGCAATAAGCAGGGCTTACAAAATAATCCCTCCCCCCTCCCCCTCCCCAACACACACACACACACACACACACACACACACACACACACACACACACACATTCAGCCATTAGGCAATACGTTTGGTTGCAGCGCAAACTTTCCATGTTCATACAAAACCGCTAAAACCACTAACGATCATGAAGTCCAATGTGTAGACCGAATTGACTGGAAAGAATAATAATAATAAAATAAAGAGATAAAAAAAAAAGTAAAAAAATGTATCACCAGATTCCCCGATAAATTTCGGCGAAACTTATATAAAGGAGCATAATTCAGGAGAAACGAAATGGAACTTAACTCACTTATCTCAGTGCTCATCTTCTAGTATCAAGTATATATAAGCCGCGACACGAGAAAACCAACAATGTGGTTGTGCGCCCAGCGCAGACTCAGCCTAGGCACCCGCCCAGTTTGACCAGACTCTTTGTTAAGTACTCAAAGGGTAACTAAGGGTCCAAGCTATCGCCATGCGCACAGCGAAGACTCTGATCAGACTGGGCGCAGGCCCAGGCTGATCTGAGTCTGCGCTGGGTGCACAACCACATTGTCGGTTTTGTCGTGTCGCGGCTCATATTAAAGGGCCGTATACACTATCATTTTTTCTTGTACAAGTTTATTGTACAAGAAAAACTGACCAAGAAAAAGTGACAATGATGAGGTGTATACACGTAGCAAGAATTTTACTCTGCTGTCAAACATTTTGCGGGAAATTACACAATAGTAGCAATGGAGACAGAGGAAGATTATGTGGCATTTGTTTTGTGCATTTTATGCATTGTGATTTTGCGACGGAGATTAAGCACCAGAAACAGACATGTGTGGTCGCGAGATTGGTTACTGCGGAGACAGCAGCATAGTGCTTATCATACACTTCTACAGGAGCTTGATCGTGAAGATCCTGGTGAATATGCAAACTATTTGCATATTCCATATAATTTCATTTTCTTCTATTAGGTCAATGAGTCTTGATGTAACTGTGTCTGTCCAAATAAAATCTGCCATGATATCCTCTTGCAGCAATATCCCCCCCCCCCCCACCCCCAAATATTGGCCATGTGCTTTTGTTTACAATGCTGCTGCTACAAATTCTCTTGCTTTCGATTGGCTATTTGATGGCAAGTTTGATAAGTTATCATTGAAAATAGGATGAGTTTCTATTCATCAGTTTTTCTTGTACAATAAAAAAACTGACCATTTTCTACTGTATACACCATCAAATTAAATGACAGTTTTTCTTGTACAATAAACTTGTACAAGAAAAAATGATAGTGTATACAGCCCTTAAGTCAGAAGCCACAGTTTATTTGGAGCAAATCTCTCACACGGTCCAGGAGGAGTAGCAAAAACACACACTTTACGAAAACTTCAAACAGGCATAACTCGGCCCTAAAACCTTCCGGAAAAAAAACTGATAATTTTCTGGACAAATTTTGAAGAAAAAAAATCGGAGCCAAATGGACAAAAAAGTCAGTACAACATATCTAAAATGGGTATAACTAAAAAAAAACGGTGCAATCGAACCCCATTTATAATTTTAATGCACGTCCTTATACTATTATGTGTGCGCATAACTCATTTAAAAAAAGTCCGCCTGACGGTCTCGTAGCAATTCCGATAAATTTATTCTTTTTCGATGACTAAAAAAGGGCAAAGCTCAGCCCTAAATCCCTGACGGGAAAACTGAAATTTATGTGTCGACTCTTTTTCTTTCGCTGCACCCGTGGAACAATTTTGACAAAATGGAGCAAACATGGATGAAAACAATTACAAAAATAAGTAAAAATACCAAAACAGAGACATAACTCAGGAAAAAGGGCTGGTCCTGAATCCCCACCCTTACGTGTGTCATTTTTTTTCTCTCTCTCTCATATTGGATCTAATAACCAAAATTGAAAGAAATAGAAGCAAAATTCCTGACGGACGGACCCCCCCCCCCCACAAACACACACACCCCCTCACCCTTTTCCTGTTTTCCATGCACTTTCACGGGTGGGGTTGCGGCGGTATACAAATGAGAAATGCCGTTAGCATTTGAGAGCAAACAGAATTTATGAAATAGCAAAATAACGGAATCGATGTTGTACCATGTTGTAATTTTTTTTTAATGAAAGAAAACATACCTTAACAGATGCCACTTCAAATAATGTATTTTTCTGCATTCTCATCCTTTCTCTGTGCTTCTTGTTGGCGTTTTTTTTTTTTTTTTTAAATCTTTCTCAGTTAGCATTTTGATTGTTTTACTTCAAATCTTCTGAATTTAGAATGAAATTTTTTATCGCTGAGTAATATCGTCTGCAACTGTCAAATGTGTTCTGGTGACAGATGAAATTAACATGATGTCAGTTTAAAAATACTTTTCATGGCAGATGAAATGGACATGAATACGCGCCATGTCGAAATCGGGAAGTCTAAGTTTATGAGGCTGTGGTAGTTTTGGGCCTGGCCGTACGCAAACTTCTGAAAGAAAAAGTGCGAATTTCAGGAAATTTTCAGAGGGGCGGCGAAAGTTTTTGAGGCCAACTTTAGAGGTTTCTGTGCACCCTGTTTCTGGCACAGACGCTTGGGATTTGGACTTTGGCCAACAGAGCCCCGATGAAGTCTTAATTTATACAAGATATTAATCTTCAGTAAGCAAAACTGTGCATGAGCCTGGGAAACTATCCCGTTTTCTCTCCATAATCAGTACAAACCTGTTAGTATTTGGTGTCCTTAGATTCACCAGTCATTTCTCTTTACAATGAGATGCATGTCATTGCATGAACTTGTCTAGTCTTTACAAATTTATTCAAAACAATTCACTGTCATGTGAAAAAAATGTCCATACACATAATTTCCCAGTCAATTTACATAAATGGTTCCCCGTTTCAATCTCTGTGCATGGAGACCTCTTACACACTAGGAACCATAATAGGGATTCCAGTCAGCTCTAAGGTTGCACTCCACAGTTTTTTGGATAGCTTGGTGACTCCACAGGGGGTCAGCCAAACAAAGTGACATTCCAGCCTGATTGAATGCATAAATCATTCTTTCTTCTCTTTGAATGAGCTGTACATATGCCTAAATACACTTTATAGCCATTTATAACCCCTATAAGGTCCTTATATGAATATTGTTGCAGAGAAAATGACACCCCACCCACTTTATGGGGCCAGAAAATTTCTTCAAAAATGGCATTATTACCCATGCTCTACTCAAGAGCAGGATCATTGTTGACACCTTAAGCTTACAGGTTTACCTAGAGGGCTTACAGATGATCACTGTCAACTGCAACTGAATACCTGCCAGCCGTTTAGATTTTCTGCTATTCTTAATTGAAAATGAGCAACATCATTTTGACAATTTATATTTCCCGCTTTATCAGTGCAGCCTTAGTTTCGCATCCATGCCGCACAGTGATTGGATGGTTTTCGAGTTGGAAATAAATTCAGTTTTTACTTTCCTGACACATGCTCACTCAAAGGGAGGAAAAGTTTCCTGCATATAAGGAGCCAAAAAGAATTTATAGCCCAAGATACAAGCCTACCCCCAAATATATGCATTTTTGTCCCCGGCCAAAAGTGCGAAACTGTGAATGGCAACCTTAAAGCATAGATTTTCTATTCAATCCAGGCAGAATTTGGTTCAGATTTATAATTTAGCATGTTTCTGAGCAAAGAGAATGAAAGAAAGGGTGCTGAGATGCAATCTGGCAAAATTATTGCTGATTTTAAACTGTACCCTTTTTCGAAGTCTGAAAAAGCGTCGCTTTCAAGAAATGGACCGTAGCTGTAGCGCATTCACAACTGTGCAACACTGAAACCCGAAATGCTCTGAACCATTTTGTTTCTTTAGTCGGTCAATGTTGAGGAATCCAAAACATGTTTTCTAACTGCCTCAAATGAAAACTGAAAATCCATGATGGCCCTTTATGGTTGCACTCCACAGTTTTTTGGATAGCTTGGTGACTCCACAGGGGGTCAGCCAAACAAAGTGACATTCCAGCCTGATTGAATGCATAAATCATTCTTTCTTCTCTTTGAATGAGCTGTACATATGCCTAAATACACTTTATAGCCATTTATAACCCCTATAAGGTCCTTATATGAATATTGTTGCAGCGAAAATGACACCCCACCCACTTTTTGGGGCCAGAAAATTTCTTCAAAAATGGCATTATTACCCATGCTCTACTCAAGAGCAGGACCATTGTTGACACCTAAAGCTTACAGGTTTACCTAGAGGGCTTACAGATGATCACTGTCAACTGCAACTGAATACCTGCCAGCCGTTTAGATTTTCTGCTATTCTTAATTGAAAATGAGCAACATCATTTTGACAATTTATATTTCCCGCTTTATCAGTGCAGCCATAGTTTCGCATCCATGCCGCGCAGTGATTGGATGGTTTTCGAGTTGGAAATAAGTTCAGTTTTTACTTTCCTGACACATGCTCACTCAAAGGGAGGAAAAGTTTCCTGCATATAAGGAGCCAAAAAGAATTTATAGCCCAAGATACAAGCCTACCCCCAAATATTAGCATTTTTGTCCCCGGCCAAAAGTGCGAAACTGTGTATGGCAACCTTAAATGGTTGCACTCCACAGTTTTTTGGATAGCTTGGTGACTCCACAGGGGGTCAGCCAAACAAAGTGACATTCCAGCCTGATTGAATGCATAAATCATTCTTTCTTCTCTTTGAATGAGCTGTACATATGCCTAAATACACTTTATAGCCATTTATAACCCCTTTAAGGTCCTTATATGAATATTGTTGCAGAGAAAATGACACCCCACCCACTTTTTGGGGCCAGAAAATTTCTTCAAAAATGGCATTATTACCCATGCTCTACTCAAGAGCAGGATCATTGTTGACACCTTAAGCTTACAGGTTTACCTAGAGGGCTTACAGATGATCACTGTCAACTGCAACTGAATACCTGCCAGCCGTTTAGATTTTCTGCTATTCTTAATTGAAAATGAGCAACATCATTTTGACAATTTATATTTCCCGCTTTATCAGTGCAGCCATAGTTTCGCATCCATGCCGCGCAGTGATTGGATGGTTTTCGAGTTGGAAATAAATTCAGTTTTTACTTTCCTGACACATGCTCACTCAAAGGGAGGAAAAGTTTCCTGCATATAAGGAGCCAAAAAGAATTTATAGCCCAAGATACAAGCCTACCCCCAAATATATGCATTTTTGTCCCCGGCCAAAAGTGCGAAACTGTGAATGGCAACCTTAAAGCATAGATTTTCTATTCAATCCAGGCAGAATTTGGTTCAGATTTATAATTTAGCATGTTTCTGAGCAAAGAGAATGAAAGAAAGGGTGCTGAGATGCAATCTGGCAAAATTATTGCTGATTTTAAACTGTACCCTTTTTCGAAGTCTGAAAAAGCGTCGCTTTCAAGAAATGGACCGTAGCTGTAGCGCATTCACAACTGTGCAACACTGAAACCCGAAATGCTCTGAACCATTTTGTTTCTTTAGTCGGTCAATGTTGAGGAATCCAAAACATGTTTTCTAACTGCCTCAAATGAAAACTGAAAATCCATGATGGCCCTTTATGGTTGCACTCCACAGTTTTTTGGATAGCTTGGTGACTCCACAGGGGGTCAGCCAAACAAAGTGACATTCCAGCCTGATTGAATGCATAAATCATTCTTTCTTCTCTTTGAATGAGCTGTACATATGCCTAAATACACTTTATAGCCATTTATAACCCCTATAAGGTCCTTATATGAATATTGTTGCAGAGAAAATGACACCCCACCCACTTTATGGGGCCAGAAAATTTCTTCAAAAATGGCATTATTACCCATGCTCTACTCAAGAGCAGGATCATTGTTGACACCTTAAGCTTACAGGTTTACCTAGAGGGCTTACAGATGATCACTGTCAACTGCAACTGAATACCTGCCAGCCGTTTAGATTTTCTGCTATTCTTAATTGAAAATGAGCAACATCATTTTGACAATTTATATTTCCCGCTTTATCAGTGCAGCCTTAGTTTCGCATCCATGCCGCACAGTGATTGGATGGTTTTCGAGTTGGAAATAAATTCAGTTTTTACTTTCCTGACACATGCTCACTCAAAGGGAGGAAAAGTTTCCTGCATATAAGGAGCCAAAAAGAATTTTTAAAGCCCAAGATACAAGCCTACCCCCAAATATATGCATTTTTGTCCCCGGCCAAAAGTGCGAAACTGTGAATGGCAACCTAAAATAAGAATAGCTCACCTGTGTACATAATCTACCTTGGTACCCGGATACTTATTCTACAGGTTTAAAAGCTGGGAGCCATTTGTGTAATTAATAGGTAAATTATGTGTAAGGACATTTTTTTCACATGGTAGTGAATTGTTTTGAATAAATTTGTAAAGACTAGACAAGTTCATACAATAACGTGCATCTCGTTGAGAAGATAAATGAATGGTTAATCTGAGGATACCAAATACTAACAGGTTTGTACTAATTATGGAGAGAAACCGCGATAGTTTCCTGGGCTCATGCACAGTTTCGCTCGCCAAAGATTAATATCTTGTATAAATGTATAAACTGAGACTTCATTGTGGCTCTAGGGTCTACTGGCCAAAGTCCAAATCCCAAGCGTCTGTGGTTTCTGGCACAAAACAACATGATTTTGAAACAATTTCCAAATTATTGGAACGTGCTTTTCTACGGGCCTAAATGCTCTGATAACTTGGCATACATTAGACGGAGCCAAACGGCAGAGAGTTGACAGAAGTGTTCGTTAAATCGCGACGTTACCATTGACTTTAATGCATTTTATCTTTTAGCGCAAAAAATATTGTGAGAAAAGTATAATAGATATTTACAAGAAAACTGCACCAATGTCTAGCTACATTATTTGTGCAATGTTATTAAATTTCTTACTTTCCTGATACCTATAGTTTCTATTTGGCATTTAGGTATTTTCTTGCGGTAAATTTTGCTAACGTCACCACTGACGTAAATGGAAACAGGGTTTTCTAAAAATTTACGCGATCTTTAAATAATAACAACTTTGCAACTAGAGATCGCAAACGGACAAAAATATTTTGTATATTGCATAAATCATTTAGCTACGCATAAGTATAATTTTCATGATGGTATATTGTATGCTTCTCATGTAATTAATGTTTCAGCAAAAGTGGAAATACACTGAAGTTAACGGCAACGTCACGATTTAAATAACGAACACTTTTGTCCACCCTCTGTATAAGGAAATGTATATTACCCGAGCCGACAGAATTCATTCAACCATCTCTTGATGGGGCAAGTGGACTCGCCCCAATCTAAATTAGCATGGTAATGGTAGACGGGCACATAACTACCTGCAAATACGCAGGTGTGCTTTTACAATGTAAAGGTGGTGATAATCACTGATTTGGGGCAAAGACAAAAATCTGCATAATAATCTCATAATGAGCCGCCTCATCTAGATCTACACTGTTTGCCCTCTAGTCTCTGAATTCTCAATATAAAAAGTCTTGGACAAGGCATTTTTTTAATTTTTGCAGACGTAAATTTTGTCGTCTGCTTTTTGGTAGTGAAAGAGTTAAAGTCTCCTAAATGCTGATTAGTGCCCCAAAGTTCGTCAGAATGCGCGTATTAGCTGAACTATCGGGCCTATCTTGAAAAGGACTCAACTACGCGCCTTTTAAAATAGTCAAGATGTCCGTGTCCATCTGCTTAGAGTTTTTGTGTGAAGATATTTAGCGAAGAAAGTAGAATTCGCAACAAACAACTTGTCACTCAGATAACGCGCTGTCAGGCTGGAGTCAAGCTTCCCCACCACTTGTGGTCAACCGTCCACTAATAGATACTATGTTGGCTGAACCAACTTTCTCAAGTACTTAAATACCAGTATCGCCTACTTGCTCGTGAGAAACTTCAGTTATTCATTTCAACACCCGGGTAGCACTGGAACGCTGACATCGTTGTCTAAACCGCTAAAAAGACATATAATTTGGAGATAAATGTTGAATTTAAATCTACTTAGCACTGGACAAGAGTGCTGCGCTTTTTTATTATTATTATTTATTTTTATTTTTGTTCTCTCTCAAAATGTAAGCAATCGTAATTATAGGTCTACAGATCCTTCAACAGATGTGCAATGAGGAAAAGTAGCGTAATGCGTGTGCACACGATAAATCTGCACATCCGGACACTCGCGCAGTCTTAATCAGTTTTTTTTTTATTTGTATTTGTCGGTTGTTTGTTTTCGCTACTGTAAAACACTTAATATTTGCGGTGTCAAAATTTTGCGGTTTTATGAAAATGACATATTGGCGGATATTAAATTTGGCGGTCATGATATACCAAGTCTGAAGACAACAAAGAATATTTTTGATGTAAATTTGTAACAATTTTTCTCTTACTTTTCCTTTTAACTATGCATTGTGGCATCCATTAGAATCACCTCGATGAGGCGATTCTAATGGATGCCACAATGTATAGTATAAAGGAAAGGTATATAAAAATGTAAAATACAAATACTCCTCTTCACCTGAACCTCCATTATGTTGTGCGTACGCATATGTATTTAATGTATGTAATATTTGCGGACATATATTTTAGCGCTCTTGGCCCTGACCGCCAATATCGCCAAAATTCAGTAACCGCCAAAATTAAGTGTTTTACAGTATATCCATTCCTCGGGATCGACAGCGACACGAAGGCTATTTTCTTTATGAGTTGGTTTTTTCCCTAAAATATATGGAATATTTATGAATGACTTTGGCAATTTTTAAAGATGTTGGAAATGATGTGGGAACAACTGTGGGTGAAAAAATACATTAGACAGACACTATCAGGAAACTGTCAGACACAATCTGTGGTCATATTAAATTCGCAGCAGGGTCCACTATTAAACCGCGAATAACCTATGTCAGTATATAAACGGTAATAAGCATCGAGTCAGCTATGTAGCCTATCTCGGTTAGATTAAGATGAACCCCACTTTCCCTGATTGTAATACAAGAGATTCCAAATAGAGGCGGGATTGTTTGTTTAAAGACCAACTAATACCCGAATAAGATAGCAATTGCCACTCAGAAACTCATCGATCACATAATATCGTATGATATAGACGTTAATTGGTGTCACATCAATTGTGACGTAATGGCTACTTCTCGCCGTTTATCTTCATCATGTAACGGTATAATGGATCATGCCCTATCAGCCTGACGTCGTTGGAGACAGGAAAGAGCGCACAGCTGTTTGCCCTTGCATGCTCAGGATAAGTTAAAATCCTCGTATGAAATGGAGACATATACTCTGTTGTAATATCTGGTTTGGTTTAAAAAGACCTCAGTATGGCCATGTGGCTCCAAAATCTAAAAGTACGATTCGAATTGCATAAGGAGAGATCTTGCATGCGCTTGGAGGCAGCCTCTGATAATGAATCCATGATACTTTGACTGTGCTTCGATAGACGATTTACATGTATATTACACGTCAGATATCTTTCCATGTTTTAAGAGAGACTTTGGTAGTGAAGAATTTCTGTATTGAGAAAACTTCTGTAAGTAGGTACGATTTATCCTTTGAGACACTTTCGGACAGTAAATGCAAGGTATTGAATGCTAGACCTATTTCTGTATTTTTCGAAAGCCTGTGTTAATGAATTCCCGGAGAACATTTCAACACTCTGAGATGGCCTCTGACAATAATGCAAGTTATCTGTGCTCTCCAAGAGCCTCTAATGGTGAATGCCAGGGGGTCGTATTTATAAAACGACTTAAGTCGATGCTATGCTGTTGCTGAGGCTAAAATTCTATGAAGGAGATTCTCTACAACTATGAAATTTGCTCTGGAGGAACTTTTTCAGACTGTTCCTCCAGAGAAAATTTCATAGTTGTAAAGAATCTCCTTCATAGAAATTCGGTCTTAACAAACAGCATAGCAACCACTTAAGTCGTTTAATAAATACGACCCCAGATCTCTTTCTATGAACGAGCACATGATAGTTTATGCCAGATGAATGCATCTGTTAAGGAACGCCAGAATATTTCTGCACTCAGCAAATAATGTAGGATACATGCGCTTTGGGAAAGTCTACAATAGTGAATACAAGATTCTCTTTGCACTCACGGTGAAAAAGCTCCTGATATTTGTAACAGACATCTTTCTGTGTTTTTTTGAAAGCCTCTTGAGCCTCTGACATTATGCAAAATATGCTTTGTGAAAGCCTCTGATGGTGAATGCCAGATATCTCTGGGCTGTGAAAGAGCTTTTGATAGTTAATGTCAAATATCTTTCTGTGTTTTTCCAAAGCCTCAGTCTGTTAATGAATACAAGAACATTCTGCACTCTGACGGAGCCTTTGACGATAATACAAGATAAATGTGCTTTGAGAAAACCTCTGATGGTGAATGCCAGGTATCTCTGTGCTATGAAAGATCTCCGGATAGCTAATACAAGACATCTTTTTGTGTTTTTCGAAAGCACCTGTTAATGATTTCCTGAATGCTTCTGCACTCTGAAAGCGCCTCTGACATAATGCAAGATAAATGCCTTGTGAAAGCCTCTGACGGCGGATGCCAGATACTTTTGTGCTATGAAAGATCTCCTGATAGTAAATGCAAGACATCTTTTGTGTTTTTGAAAAATCTGTTAATGAATGTTAGAATATTTCTACACCCTACTGAGAGAACCTCTTACAATAATGCAAGATATATGTGTTTTGTGAATGTCTTCGATAGTGAATGCCAGATATTTCTGTGCTATGAAAGAGCTCCTGATAGTAAATGCAAGACATCTTTCCGTGTTTTTGGAAGCATCTGTTACTGAATGCCAGAATATTTTTGCACACTGAGATAGCCTCTGACAATAATGCAAGATACATGTGCTTTGAGAGAGCCTCAGATAAGTGATTGCCAGAAATCTCTGCGCTATGACAGAGCTCCTAGTAGTAAAAGTCTCTCTAGTCCTACCAGTGGTAAAAGTCGTCGAAACATAATCATTATTAAACACATACAGCCTTCAGAACTGAAAATTATATGTTGGTTAGTGCTTTTTTGTATCATATAACTCACTGGTTGGGAGCGTACAGTACATGTGCACCGTTGTCCGATGTGTATAGTGGGCAAATCTTTGTCCGTTGTTATGACCTTCAGGGTGTGTTTGTGTGAAATGTGTTTTCTTTTATTGTTTGGATGTAAACCACTTGGTAAGAGTGTTTTCTCTATTTATGTTTTCCATTATGGTCATCTTTGGAGATGGCTAGATGTTGCTTTCTTTGCTCTAAATTCGTATTTTCATCTGCAAATCACTGGTGTTTGTAATCAGATCACGTTACGTGTATCCAGAAAATCGGCCGAGTTAGCGTTTAATTCGAAAAAAAATGTTAGTTAGTCCCTTTTTAAGATAGATTAATGATCTATTAAGAGATTTACCCATGATAAGTATCCTTTAAGTACGGGACAAATCCACAAGACAAGCAAAGCTGAGCATCCCCAAATTTTTCTGACTGTATGGGATGTCTCACTGACAATCGGTTTTACGACCCACGATACAGAATAGTGTTTGACCCCTCTTTTGTTTTCTTTGAAAATAATTGCCCTTACCTAGCATGATATCTAACAAGATTAATTAATCCTGAACCTAAATACACCATAAAATATTTCTAAAGAAAACACGGTTGTTTCATATACAATTGATGGCCAATTTTGAAGAAATGGTACCGGCGCAGATTTCGAAATCGAAAGTAGAGTAGTGATTTTCTCAAATTAAATGTGAAAATAAAGCATATAATAACAATTTACAGAAAATTAAGGTGACATGTCGAAGAGATCTGTATTAAGGCTTGTCGAGCAAGCTGTTCTACCTACACTCAAAAATTTTAAAACACAAAAATAAACAATTTTGAAACTTACCCGACATATTGGGACAAAGATGCGTCCACTATACAGATCAGGACAACCGGTCACTTGTACTGTACGCTCCCACCCAGTGTAACTGCCCAAAAAAGAGGAACAAGTTCGTTTCTGGTTCCCCATTGAGCAATTAAATTGTGCAGCAGCGAGAAAATGATTGGGATCCTTGCCTTACATTGTATTTTTACCATTTATTAAAACCCTGTATCTTGATTTCTTACTTCTGGTACCTTGTATTTATACCATGTAATGAAGTTTGTGAAATAAAAAGAATGTCATTTTAGTTGCCAACTAAACTAAAATGACCTAGATAAGCTTTTCAAATCTTTGTTATGAGACACTCAAGGACGTTTTACGGTATTTTTTTTCAAGCTAGCCAATCATATTCAAAGAAGAAAATAACATCACCAACAATGACTCCGTTGGCAGATATTGGAAAATTTTCCGCAGTAAGAAGATGTAAAACGATGGTGAAATTAACAAGTCGATGCACAAAATTGAAAAAAGGACCAAAATGTTTTTATTTTACATCTTTGAAAAGGGTGCAAGACGATTCGTACCCTGGACATTTCGTACCCGAGTCCATTCGTACCCTATCCTGGTCGATTCGTACCCTGATCCTGGTCGATTCGTACCCTAGCCCTGGTCGGTTCGTACCCACTCCCTGGTCAATTCGTACCCCTACTCTATAAAGTCCCTGCATAGGTATCCTTATTTCAGTTAAATTTAGAATGTTCAGACAGAAAAAAAGTTAAGTACTTCAAGATATAATAGTAGACTTTTATGAAATATATTTCATGTACGATGCCCCCGGGTCTTACACCATATAGTTAAATGCCTTATCTTTGTTGCCAGTTATCCAGGGTATCATTTTTCATGTATGATATTCCCGGGCCTGATGCTTAATGCATTATTTTTGTTGTCACCACATGTATGTAGGTATGTATGTATGTATGTATGTATGTATGTATGTATAGTCGACTGGAATCTAACAAAAACCATTACTACCAATAGATAACATGGTTACCGAGCCAATATTCAAAATGATGATGATCATTATTAGATCTAATTCAACAAATCTTTATGTATTTTGTATTTTGCCCCTTAACTGAACATTGCATGGATATAATGATTGCAGTTATATGCATTTATATATTAACCATGTTTACTGATAAACTTCATTGAATTGTTTTTTTTTTCTTCTTCTTTTTTTTTTTCTTTTTTAACTTTTCTCTAAATGTCAGTCAGCATGAACGGCAAAATTAAATTGTGTTATGAATTGTAATGTACTGTCTGTGATGTACAGCGACTAACTGAAGCCCCTGAATTAACTTGCGTCGGAAATCTTAGTCTGCTAAATTCATATGAGGCTGATTGGTTTTCACTAACTTTCCTCATTTACTTGCACACCAAACACATACATAACAACCGTTTTAAATTTGCATGAAAACAATCCCAATATAGAAATATTTCGACAAGCATACATCATAATCTTTTGGGTAAAGCTGATTGGCAAATTAAATTTACTAGTACTTATACGACTTTGGGCATGTAATACTAAATAGGACCAGGGTACGAATCGACCAAGCACAGGTTACGAATCGACCAGTGTCAGGGTACGAAACGTCCAGGGCTGGGTACGAAACGTCCAGGGTACGAAACGTCCTTGGTACGAAACGTCTGTAAATCCTTTGAAAATTATGCCAAATAACGCAGAATTAAAATGTGCATATAATCCCATAAGCGCCTTAAAATAATTCTTTCATATAATCAGACAATCATTGTTTGAACACAGGAAAGATAATTTCAGCACTGGCATTCCCATAGAAACAAATAGGAGCTATGGTAGTGTTCTTGATGTCTAAAAAGGACCAATTTAACAAAAAAAAGAAAATGTTGAAAAAATGTTCTTTAAAAAGCTGAAGAATTTTTCTTTTAAAAGCTATTAGCGCCTTAAAGGCCAGGATCGGGCACATCGGGGGTCCATATTATCACCAATTTAATAGGCTATCATTTATAATTGTTTCATTACTTCCCACCAAGGTGGACCGCCTGCTACTGGTGATAAGTATGTTGTCTGTTCTACAAAGAACTCAGAGGAAAAAATTAGAAGTGCATTATACATTTTTGTTTTGATCCCTCTCTCTCTCTCTCTCTCTAACTTTCTGCTTTTTGAATATTTGTTTTCTATCATTCTATCATCATAGTGTGACACTTTATTTTAGCATCAAACCTTTTACGTGTATACTCATACAAAAAGAATAAGCTAGGCATGTTCCCACATTTCCATTTAGATGGGTCTATCTGCTCTTGTACAATTTTTAACAGGACATTTATTTTCAAGTTTTAAGGGTGTTAAAATGGCAGTCAGTTCATGTAAATTCTAAGAAATATTAAGCACCACACACGATAAGATGTCACATGTGTTTTGGGACCATTTGTATTATGATTAAATGAAAGGCACATAACTGAACCTTGTCATGAGAAACAGAGTTTCCGACCAGGTCAGACACAAACCAGCCTGCATAGTCACAAAGACGAGCTCGAGTCTTGCAATTTAAGATTTAGAAAGTTCAGCTATTAGACAATCCATGCAGCGAAAAATAAAGGCACTCATCAGTTTGCATGGATGTGGTACATATAATTTACTTGTGCAAGTGCCAACTAGATAAAAAGTTTGCACTCGTTTTCAAAAGAAACTTTGCATGGGCGAGGAGACAGTCAGAATTCTGTCTATAAAACGAGAAATAGTGTTTTTATTGGTTAATTTATATTAGTTCACTATTAGCCCTAATGCAAAATAAATTATCGGTTATTCGGGTAGACAAAAATCCATTGTTGCATATGGTGGGAAGCTTGCAGCATACCTCACAAGCTATATGCCCTTTTGTAGATTTCGTAAGAGATTTGCTTTATGCTACTTCTGGAATACCAAGTGACATTTGCTCATACATCACAAAAGTGACTTCTTTCTGTCCTGTTAAAGCATGCCAGAATGTGTTTGCACTCTGAGAGAACCTCCGACAATAATCAACCCAGCCTAGGCTGAAAGGCCTTACTGTAACAGCTTACATGAACTTACAGCCTAAGACAATTTCTGTTTGCTCCATGATAAACATGTAGGTTTGAAATATCAAGACATAAACCAACTGTTTCATGAAAATGATTTAATTTCCATTGTCATGTAATGTATAAGTATGTAGTAATAATGAGCTCCTGAATTCTAGTCTTGAGAAGAAATATAAACAAACAGAATATACATAATGTACAGCCATAATTACAGAGAAACTCTTACAATACAACCTAAAATTCCAATAACCATATAATTTTACGAAGGTATTTCTAAACCCCACTATGTACCAAAAATTGTGGATGAACATGTTTCATTTTATTTTATTTTCTTGACAAACATTCAGTGGACTTCTGTATTCTGTGCAAGTTTATAAAATACATGTTTACAATTCTTGGTTAAATTTTACCATTCTGGGTTGAATACCATTTTTGCTTTAATTGGCCATGATTTCTTTGAAATGATCCAAATAAAGTGGCATTGCTTCTGCTGAATTTGAGAATATTACAAAAAGGCATGATGTGAATTCCAGGAAACTATCCTGATGGCTAGCATGTTTAACACTTTAAGCGCCAAAAAGCAGACAACAAAATTTAAGTCTGCAAATTTTCAAAAAAACGTTTCGTCCAAGCTACATCCATTTGAGAATTCAAAGACTTAGAGAACAAACAGTGTAGATCTTGATGAGGCGGCTCATCATGAGCCGCCTCATCAAGATTAACGCTGTTTGCAAATTTGGCTGTTTTTGTCTCCGGCACTTAAAGTGTTAATTTTGATGACAAGTGTGTTGATGACTCCTGAATTAAATAGAGGATCTTACATGAGTGCTCATGTATTATTAAATATATTAAACGAGTTGGGGAAAAAGATAAGATGCGAGGCTCTGCCGAGCATCTTATCGTTTTCACTAACAAGTTTAATAAATTCAATAATACAGGAGCACGAATGCAAGATTTTGTTTATCATATGATGCTAAAAAGGCGTTTTATTATTTTAAATTTTTGCACTAAAACGTCACGATTTTGCCACTAGAAAACGCGTCGTTTTATGGGCGTCAACGCATAACGTTACGATGTAATTTGCATATTTAATCCACTAGTGGATTATCGTTTTTAATGGCTTTATTACACTCTCAGATGCAACGTCATATGATAAAGCCAGTTTCAAAAACATAAAAGCTTCTCTATAACTATTTCTGTGCATAAAACCCTGTCATAGGAACATGTGCACCGGTTATTACGTCATAGCATTCATGAAAACATTCAAAAGGAAATGTGCCGCGACACGAGAAAACCAACAAAGTGGTTGTGCACCCTGCGCAGACTCAGATCAGCCTGGGCATCCACCCAGTCTGATCAGAGTCTTCGCTGTCCACATGGAGGTAGTTTAGAGCCTTAGCTACCCTTTAAGGGCTCAGCAAAGAGTCTGAGAAGAACGGGCGGATGCCCAGGCTGATTTGAGTCTGCACTGGGCGCACAACCACTTTGCAGGTTTTCTCGCGTCGGGGCTCAAATAAGATTACTAGTGTAGACTGGTAGGTGAATTAACGGTAGAAATTTATCACACTCAAGTCCAAAGCAAAGTTAAAATTGCTGTCTCTACACAGAATTTTTCTTTTTTCTACAGGACATACTGAATATATTTTTCTTTCTCATCATTATCTTAAGTCCATGTAATCTAGATCCCCCTGTTCCAATACAAGATACAAAGAACATGGGAATTATCAATAGCATCTAAATATATTAGATTCATCTACTATTTACCTTCAGGTTAACTGCTTAGGAGGTCTAAGCCTGCCCAGGAATAGTGTGGTTAGGGTAGCTGACCGTAGTTGTTTACCGTGGACATAAAACAACAGAACAACAAAACAACTATTGACCTTTCTTGTACATGGCCTGATGGTAGCCATTGCATGCTGACAAAATTCATAACTTTTCAATGCAGTTAAATGTAATTTTCTTTGTGTAAGTTAAAGTAGTGCTTTTAACAGAGAACACTGATGAAGGTATCTACTAACAAGTGAATGAGTCACAAAGTAGGGGTGAAGGGAGGCTTTGGTGAGCTGTTAACAAGTATGAACAAGAATTCCGTTAAAGGATTTGTCCTGCCTGTCATAGGGTTGTCACAAGACATGCACAAAATGTGTTCCAAAAAAGCAATCTGGGCTCCGGTTGTTCAAAACATCGTTAGCTTAACCAAGTCATTAGTCAGCAACTTGTTAAGTCTTCTACTACCCCTAAAACCAAGCGTGCTCATTTTTTTTGCTGAAAAAATATGAGGAACTTTTGCACCTCAAGGGCAAAAGTTCCTCACAGTTTTTCAGCAAAAAAGGCGATGTTTTTGCGTACAATATGTTTGAAATTTTAATGCCTTGTTATCTAAAAATGTTGTTTGTTTGAACAACTGGGCCCTGATCATCTCTATAATGTTAGCCTAAAATATGCGAATTTCAAGATGGAAGATTCCACGTAATAGTTTGCATTTCCACCACATGAGTGCTGTCTGGTGAGAGTATGTGCAACTTGTCTTAACCCATTTATACCCTTGGATCAGTCCATCTTACATTATCATTTTTATAGAAATTGCTTTAAATATATTGAGCGGTGCCAAGGTTGAGTGATTAGAGTGACTAAGTTATGGTGCAGAAAGTCGCCGGTAGGTCACGAGATCGAGCCCAGGTTTCGCCATCTGACGACTGGAAAACTCCCTCTGTGAACCCAGCAGTAAATGGGTACCTTTTTCGAATCAGGGAAGGACAAGGCAGCGGGAGCAGAGGGATGGGCTCCGCCTTTCATCTGCTGTGCCCAAGATACAGTGGGTCTCTAACCCCAACTGCCCCTACGGCTATTAAGCTATGGGAAACCTTTTTTTGAAATTTGTATCATTTGCCCTGGTTTTATCAGACACTAGGCATTAATAGGTTAAAACAGAAGTTTTCACAATACAACACATTTTTTCTGCCGGGCTCATGAAAGTACACTCATTATTTACACTATATGAATGCTGAAGAATTTCGAGTACAAAGTTAGCAGCGGACACCATAGCCCCCAAACCCCTCCTCTAGGTATAACACTTCAACAAGGGACACTATAAAAGCAACTGACTAGAGAAAATAATGACAGAAAAAAGATGGTTCCTATAAAGAAAACAAAACAAAATGAAAATGCTTAACAAATGTAAAACAGTCGCTAAAAATGTAACACCCATCAGTTGTTTTCTTTTTGTATATTAAACCATCATTCCCTTAAATAGTTGAAGACAACAACTTATTTCGACATGAACTCTTTCAATTTTGGGTTTTAAAACGAGTCTGTTTCTTCTTTCAGGAGCTGTTCTATAAAACTATTCCTGGCAAAACACTGTAGACCCTGATCAGACTGCTCCTCGGGAGCAGTCTGATATGGTCCTACACTGTTTTTATTCAGGAAACTTTATCCAAATATTTATGGTAAGGATGGTAACTGACTTTAAAATCCAAAGATCTTTATCCAATCAATTTTCCTTAGCTTTCCCAGCACAGATGAAGACAAAAATCTGAAATGATTTAATGATTTAACTATACCACCAGACAGACCAAAATGTTTGGGAACAGCAGTTTAGCTTCTTCTTCTTTTTTTTTTGTTAGTCCATAAGAAACTGTTGTTGATTTTGATTAAAATACCCAGAATGCCTACCAACTCTAAGCTTCTCAGGTGTTGCTTTTTATTTCAAGGTCCCAGACAATTTAAGCATTCTTAAGTAGTACACCCTGACAAAGAGCAACATTTTCTACTTATAATTTTACATCACTACACCCAGGCAATTCTAAATGTCCCAGGAAATTTTAATCACCCCAGACCAATAAAAGAGTCACAGGCCATTAAAAGAGTCCCAGGCAATTCTAAATGTAAGAGGTGATTCTTAATCTCCCAGGTACATCTTGACTGTCAAGCACATCTAACTGTCCCAAGCTACAAAACATCTTTAAGCCACGACACATCTTTGAAGAGAAAAAAAAATACTTTTACTGATTTTATTCCCCAAAAATTTGGTTTATCTGGTGACCAGATTACTACACAGAGCTCCAAATTAGGTGAGTATTTGATGATAATTCCGGCACTATTTTTTTTATCTTTTTTTCTCAGTGAAAACATATGTTGTGACCCCTCATTAGAAGTGCTCAGGCAATTCTATTGAGGGGTCACAACATATGCTTGTATGGAAAGTATAAAAAAGAACATTTCAATAAATTATCATCAAAAATTTGCTTCATCTGGAACTCGTTATTAACTATATGTTCCTATGTACCAGTGCAGGTATTCCTGACTCCCGTTTGATTTTAGCTCCATGATGAAAATGGCACCATCCTGAGAAAATCCACCACATGTGAACAGCAAAGACTTAGCTCAGCCTATGCACAAACAGTACTTTACTTTAGTGCTTCAAACTATACTTTACTTTAGTGCTTCAAACTTTTTTTTTTTTTTTTGCAAAAAAAAACCACACTTTTTTTTTTCAACTTTCTGACAAAGTTGGTAAGCAAAATCAAATTCTGCTAGTTCTCCATACATATTGTGACCCCAAATTAAAACCATCGCCTTGAGACAGTTCTGGGTGAGGGGTCACAATATATGTTGTGACAGTTCCAATGAGGGATCACAACATAAGTTTTCATGGAGAACAATATGAGTCAATCGAAAATTAGCATCAAATAATCTTATAAACAGCTATGTGAAGGCGTGGAGCAGATATTCTGATCAAAGTGCAAGCTTGTCTGAGTCCTCCCTGGTCAAACATGGCTTTAAGCTGGTTTTCTTGATGGCTGCTCAAAAATGTCTGAGATCAACAAAATGAAAATAAACAAAACAAGAAATCTTAACAAAATATAAAGAAGAAAGAATAAAGTTCTGTGATATCTAAAATAGCCCAAGACCAACCAAAATATTCCAGGCAAAAATTCTGTCATATGTTCATTTCTCAACAAAATCATGTAATGGAATAATAGAATTGTCTTGAGAAGATTCTAGCAACATTCCATTAAAATGATTTTATTTAGACAAGAAATATGAAATATAATCCCGAAATATTGGATTCCCTGGTGCTGTACTCTAATATGAGGACATTCATTCAAAAATGATTACTTGCAATTAAGCATACACACTCTAAAGTCTCTTTTTTCCTTCACTCTCTCTTGCCATTTAAAGCCTCTCTCTTTTTTCCTATTCAATTTATTATGCTACTTTTCTGTTCCCTTTTTTTCTTAGCACTCATTTGAGGCAAAACTAATGCAACAAAATAAAATGTTTCGCATCACCACTGTAATAATTTGGCTTTTCTCCCTCCAGTATGACCCAAAATATCTACCTTAATAACCCTAAAATTTCGGACACCAGAAAGTCGGGCAATTATTGTTTGATAATTCTTAGAAAGTGGACTTTTCACATGTTAATGCATCCAAATGATGCATTATGAACAGCCAATGTTGTAGACCCTGATCAAACTGCTCCTTCAGGAGCAGTTTGATCTGGGTCTACAAAGTTTGTTCAGACCTGTCTGTCCGAATGGTTAGGGTCATTACAGTAAATCTGCTATATGCAACAACCTCATAAATCTAGATCTGTCTTATAGAGCAGATCTGGATTTTTGGAATTGTTTTGGAGAAACAAAACCGTCTTACAACCGAATAATGCGGTAAACTGTCAGTTTTTAACTGCTGAATGTACTGCATCAGTAAACTACTAATTACCTTAAGATATCATACAATGTGGTATCTCTGCTGGGTTGAATTGCATCACTGAATTAGTAATATAAGCTGATCTGCATCACTAAACTATAGGAAGCATATATATCTAATAGCTGAAATGACTTGGATACAAAACTATCAATATTTTAAGACACTGAACAGCTCAGCTAGATTTTCAACGACAGCTAAGCTGTACAGCCTTGATCATTAAACTATTGATGTCTTCAGACATTTCTAATAGCTGAGCCGATTATTAAATAATGATCACACAACTTCAAGTCTCCATAAAAGTCTGTTTTGTATCTGAAGCATATCTCATCTACATGTATAACGAACCTAATCAGACTGCATGATACTCTGTTTGCATTACCCTATATATACACAGAATGCCATACAATAACTACTTGTAAACTACAACATACATCTTTACATCATTTATAATGATAATGAAATATTATGAAAATGAAATATGAACAATTATCCGTCAATAGACCTAAAATAGTATTTACATAGCACATTTCCTTGTATAAAGCATAGCCTTAAACAGTTCTAGATAGCCTTGACTTTTAAAAAGCAAAATATATTTTCAAGAACATATCAAAATATATCCCTAATATTGTCTCTCTGAGCTTAAGGTAACATTTTTCATATTATATGAAAAAATTAAGGTGTATGGGTACACTTCCTTGTTTTTCTGCCACAAGGGGAACAACTCTCATGATTTTCTATTTGCATCCCTGGATGGCTCAGCCCTTCCGAAATAGAGTCTACTCTAAAAGTTAAGAATTTGCTCCAAGAGGAGCAAATTCTTTCTTTTAAGAGTTGACCCCCATTGAAAATGGAGGCAAAAAAGAAAATGGCAGAGTTGCTACCCCTGAAAGTGTATCCATTCACCTTAATGTTTTTGTAGTTCTCCACCAAAACATGTAGCATGATCCCATTAGGAACACCTCTGTAAAACATTCTTATGAAATTCTGAGTTGGTTCTAATGAAATCACAAACTCTTGTTTTGATATTGTCTTTTTAAAAATAAATATTGTATTCATTTGGATATAAGACATGGGGTTTCCTTTTCAAACTAACCCCCAATATGTAAATTAGTCAGATCAGAGCCCAAGACCAGAAGGGGTAACAGCGATAATTTTTCTTATTTCTCAATGAAAACATATGTTGTGGCTCCTCATTAGAACTGTCTTGGTGAGACAGTTCTAATGAGAGGTCTCAACATACGTTTTATGGAAAAATGAGGAAAATTATCCCTAAACTATCCATGTTACCCCTTCTTACCTGGGGCACTGAGTCTTGTGTAATTCAACCATAAGATGGGCCTTTCTCTTCCAAAATGATTGCAAAAATCTAGATCCATCTTGTAAGATGGACAAAGAATTTTTAAATTGTTTTTGGATGGGTAAAACCCCAGGTTTTCCCTGTCTTACAACCAAATAAAAACAGTGATAAAAACATGTATGTTAAATTCAGGTATGCTGCAGAAAAGTGAAACTTCAATGCTCAACATGCAAATGTTTGGTCAAGTATGGTAAAATAAAATGTATATGAATGCTTATTTCTATTTGACCCTGTTATAATGTAGATATGAAAAATACAATAAATTACTAACATTTCCAATTCATACATTGCAATTTGAAATTCTAAAGAGCAAAACTAAGAATTACTAAAACAATTTTCTTTTTCCACAGTGAAGCGTAACTGATGTGAATTAAGATTCTTTCACACTTACAGATGATGATGATAAGTCATACTGATGAATTTTGATTTTGCATGAAAAAAAAGGTATAAACTATATAAAAACCAACAAAAGAAAGCACACCTGATTATATAACAAAGTAAAATGTAGAAATTCAAAACTGCCTTATAATAGGTGAGAGTCAGGTGACTTCGGACAGGGGGGTAAATTCGGACATATCATGACATACAGTGAAAATCCAGATGAGACGGCTCATAATGTGCCTTCTCATCAGGATTTTCACTCTTTGGCCAGTTATTTTTGTTTTAGTTCCAAACAACTGACATATAAAGGAAACAATGTCACTGTCCGAATTTACCTGCTGTCCGAATTTACCTGACTCTCCCCTAGTTCCTGATAATTGAAAAACAAAATTCAGATTCTGATTATGTAGTTTCCAAACAGCAACCTCCGCAATCTACAACTCGTAGATGTGTCAGTCTATTTAAATCAATTACACAGAGAGAGTTGGAGATGCCAATATGCTATGCCCCTAACCCCACCAACCCCAAATCCTTGCAAAAGCAACATATCAAAAATATTCCTTTCTTGCACCACCAACTCCCACTTCTTTCTCACTAATTTAAAGTGAATGAATAAACCTCCATGTTTTCCTGCCCTTTTTTACAAAGGGAAACAACTTTTGTGACTTCAGGTTTGCTTCCCTGAATAACATAGCCCTTGGGAAATGGGGTCTTTTTTTTGTAAGGTAAAGAATTTGTTCCTAGGGGAGCAAATTCTTTCCACACGTGTAAGATGTGTTTACGTATATGACAAGAGTTTGCCCCATTTCAGAAGGAACGCAAAAATAAAATGGTACAGTTACTGCCCCTGAAAGTGTATCCATTCACCTTAAGAATACAAATGCCATAGTCCTGAAAGAGTAATATTAACATGTCCAGCCATGTTCTCAGATTCCTTGATCCACAATAACAAAACCCCTCATTTCATCTCCGTTTTAACAAGTGACAATGTTAAAAGTATGTAACATATGCATACACAATCCAGAGCTTCAGATAGCCAAAATTATGGTGTTACAACTCAAGTTTTGGTCTTCCCTATTGCTGTATAGAAGTCTACGGATATACAGAGCACTGATGAGAACAGGGAAAATCTGATCAGACACCATGCATTTTGTAATATGTAATGAGACCCGATAGCTATAATTTTGGGTATCGGAAGCTCTGACACTTTATTCAGAGCTCTAGATAAGAGGGCGTATTTGGTGATAATTAGGGATAATTTTTGTTTATTCTGCATAAAAGCATATGTTGTGACCCCTCATCTGAACCGTCTCGACGAGACGGTTCAGATGAGGGGTCACAACATATGGTTTCGATGAGAAATAAGAAAAATTATCCTTAATTATCATCAAATACGCCCTCTTATCTAGAGCTCTGTTTATTGCCAACAAAACTTATTGCACACAAAGCAAACTTGCATAATAACCAACTGACCAGCTATGTTTCATCTTGATTAATACCAAACTTAACTCAAAATCATAACAAAGAACATTCAGAGCTTCAGATAAGTGGGTAGGGATGGCAAGGGATGGATAATGTCTTTTATTTCTCAATAAAAGCATTTGTTGTGGCCCCTCAGCAGAAGCCCCTAAAAGATGTGGGTCACACAATATGCTTTCTGTAACATTTGAAATAAGGACCATGTTTCTAAGGGAATCGTTACCAATGGAACATAGATTATCTAATTCTATTCCGTTCTCATTCCAATTGGGGCTTTAAACTATTCCCTTTTCAGATGGGATTCTAATGAAGAGCAATACCACAACACAACAAAACCAACAAAATGGCATAAGAGCCCAGCTAGAACAGATCAGCCAAGGCATCCAGCCGATCTGATCAGAGTCTTTGCTGTTGTTAAGTGCACAGCAGACTGATCAGACTAGAAGGATGCCAAGCTGATCTAAGTGTTCACTGGGCACAAATACCATTTTGTTGGTTTTGCCATGTAGGGGCTCATATGTTTTGCAGACAATAAACAGAACTGATCGTCTCCCTCACCCCACCCCAACTCTCTATTCCGAAGCTCTGACACTTCAAGAAAACAAAGAAACAAATTTATAAAGCAAACAAAAATGTTTCTCTTTAAAAAATTTAGAAGTTTTCCCAAAAAGAAAGAAAATTATCATTAGTTTCACCTTATGGCAGTCTTCAGACACTGTTCAATTAACCATATGGCAGCAAATTCTTTTAAGTGTTAACCTTGATTATGCTACCAGTTCTGTTCTGTTCAATTCTCGTATCGACGTTACCCAAGTGGCTCAACAGTACGTAACCATAGTTGCACACACTTGGCGCTGTGTGTCCGTCCAAGTACCATGTGGGAGCATATTCTTTTATATGTTAACCTTGATCATGAAACCTTGCCGAAGTGTTTTTTGGTTGATTTGATGTTTAACGTCCACGGTAAACAACTAAGGTCATGTCGGGACGGTCAGTTAACCTAACCACACTATTCCTGGGCAGGCTAAGACCTCCTAAGCGGTTAACCAGTACTAAGTGCACATACTTTCGCCAGTAACTGACAACTGCCCTTCTTGAATCAGCGGAAGGAGAAACGAAAGTATGTGGCCAGACCGGGATTCGAACCCAGGACCTCTGACTTACGAGTCAGGTGCCCTACCGATCGCGCTACCCGGCCCGGTCTTGCCGAAGTGTATTCTTTCAAAAGTTTACCTTGATTACACTACCTTGCAAGAGTGTATTCTTTCAAAAGTTAACCTTGATTATGCTACCTTGCCAGAGTGTATTCTTTAGAAGTTAACGATGATAATGCCACCATGTGTGAGCATATTATTTTAAAAATAGCTCACATTTAGAAGGGAAACAAATACTTCCATATCAGTGCTCTCCCTTGAATGTGTATTTCTGTTATAGATGTGTTCTCTAAAATTCATGGACACATGCATGCTTAAATGAGGTATATAATACATCATACAACCTGACTTATAACCCCTGCATTGATAATGGGTTCTTCTAATGAAGACAAAATAAATATCAGGGTGGAGAGAATAAAACTAGAATAAATATTTTTCATAATGTCTCTAAATATTAAGACAGACATGCCTGGGCCAACAACGCAGACCCAGATCAGACTGCTCCTAAGGAGCAGTCTGATCTGGGTCTGCACTGTTTGCAATGACTCAGATCATCCCATCCCTATGGACTAGTCCAATCAGGTACTACCTGCAAACCACCAACATTTTTACCCATTGCAAGATGGTAAAATTTTAAGATAAGTTTTGGACAACCAGTGGCAGGCTAAGGTGCCTTAATGATTAGAGTAAAGAATGTAATAGCCCTTCTATGTCTTGTATATCTGTACAAAATCAGATCTATATTAATCATACAATAACAGTCAGAGCTCAAGATACTGAGGATGTTTGATAACTTCAATATTTTTCTTGTTTCTCCCCTGAAACATACCGGTATATTTTGATTACTCAAAAGAAATGCAGTGCAAGTACCTAGGTCATATACAAAAGTTCTCAGGGTAACTATGTGCCAATGCATATATTTTCATGGAAATAAACAGAAATTATTTTGAAAGTTTAGATGAGCCATTTGTTCGTCTTCAAAACTTGCATACCTAGAGCTCTGAATCTGCCGTATAATGTGCCCTGAATGACGACTTTCAAACCCATAAGAATTAAATAATGAACTAAAATGTAGAGTAAGAATCTCTAACAATCATAAGTTGATGAAAAAAATCAAAAAAAAAAAATCATATATCATGCAGCTATACAGATATTATGCTCAAGGAAAATTACCCTATCTAAAAATAATACCTGTCTGGATTCATACGTACTCTGATAATAATGAGCCGCGACACGAGAAAACCAACAATGTGGTTGTGCGCCCGGCGACGACTCAGATCAGCCTGGACATCTGCAAAGTTTGATCGGACTCTTCATTATGTGCCCAAAGGGTAGCTAAGGGTTTAAGCTACCTCCATGCGGACAGCGAAGACTCTGATCAGACTGGGCAGATGCCCAGGCTGATCTGAGTCTGCACAACCGTATTGTTGGTTTTCTCGTGTCGCGGCTCATATATTTCATACTGTTTTCACCCAAAGTATATTGACAAAACAATGAAGATACAGATCAGATTGCTCTGCAAATGCAATCCAATTAAGATATACATACTTTGCCAAGAGGCATCAGGAATGAAAATAGTTAAATTTGGAAATAGCATAGATTCAGACAAGGCAGTTCACAATGAGCCACTTCATTCCAATCTACGCTGGTTGTCCTCTATTCTTTGATATTTCAATGATGCAGCTTGGACAAAACATTTTTTGAAATTTTGCAGACATTAATTTTGCAGTTTGTTTCTCTAACACTTTAAGGGTTAAAACACAACCCTAGACAAAACTGACTTGTTCAAACTGGCTGAGGGGTCAATATATTAAGGGTGAATACAGTATACCATACCATTACTTAAACAGTTTCTTTTTTCCTACCCTAACAATTTAATCAGGTAAACTGTTCCTAAATATCTTTTTTTCTGAAAGACCAACATCTTTGACCATCAGCGTTGATTGTACATTGTATATCAGCACATGTAAAACAAAAATATGTTCACCATAAAAGCTCTAAGTACTGGGACACATATCTCGGCAAAAAATGCAGACCCCGATCAGAGTCTGCATTGTTGCTGTTTTATCAGCCATATTTTACCCACTGCCAGAAAGAGTATTCAACTTATTCAAACTTCAAAGCGAATGAAACACTTCGTTTTTCCACATTTTCACATAGGGAAATTTTTTTAAGACTTATTGTTTGCTTCTCTGTCCAAAATGGGTTCCTAAGACAGCAAATTCTTTCCTTTAGAACTGACCCCCATTTACCTCCCCTGAAAATGTATCCATTCACCTTCAGGTATTTCAAATCATTTTTAAGACCTCCCAATACTTACAGCAGTTATGGTATTCACTAAACTTAATTTAAATGTGTATAATTAAAAAATTTACTTCTCCTAGGGAGAACCTACTAGTTTTACAATGAGACAAGTCATGATGTTATGGAATGTGAAACTGCAGTAGCCGAGCTAGGATGCAATAAATGTGAATATGGATCCTGATTGGCTGAAAAATGATCCAACTCCCTGGGAGAGTGAGGGGAAACCCCATTAGATGCCTTCCTAAGAAGTTCTATTTCTCTTGCCGTCTCCGCTATTTGTGCCCTCCTTTCGTCGTCTTCTTCCACCCGCAATGAAAATTCCTTCCTAATTGTCTCTTCCAAGTCCGGACTTTCCATTTCTGCACTATCACTCACATTTCTTCTATTCTCTAATTCATCCTTAGTACACACTGCAGCCTTCAATTTCATCCCTGGGTCATGTGACATATCCAATGCTTCTGATTGGTGATTCTTGATTTGCATATCCAATGCTTCATGTTCAGTCTCCATTTCAGTAAACCTCCCAATATCTTCACTACCATTCTTATCCATATATTTCATGATGGGACTTTCTTGGGCAGTGGGACTCAAATGTCTGGGGTTTGGGCTCCTACGAAGATCCCTGGGGCTAGGGTTACCATGAGAACTGAGATTACTCAAGGGAGACGCACCGCCCACAACCTCTTCATGTAAGCCAAGGTGCTCTTGCTTCATGAAAATTTCATCTCTGTTGAGAAGAAAGAATATGAATATAATTCAGTAAGGCTTAGAGAATTGGCTTCTATAAGGTTTAAATTTGTGGCATGTCAGAAGCTACTAATACTAGGGCTTCTAGTTTTGAAGTTGTATCTTTTAATAATAGAATATAATGGAAAATATGCATTGTAGTGAATCTGCATTGCAATCTATTTTACCACAATAAAAATAATATGTGTTAATTATTGTTGATTTGTTCTGCGTACCATGTAAGGCAAATACCTAAACATTTATCAAACATGCTCTTCTCAAATTATCAGTTAGATGCTACCTGAAATTTATACATGTACAATGGAAAAGTGTGATTTTTCTCAAACCGATAATTCATTCTCAATTTTATTCTCTGTTATTACTGAATTGTAAAAAAACAAAGTTCGGTTTTTAGAACCATTACTGTAACTTTTTGAGGTGTCCCAATCTTTTAACTTTTTATGGTAATGCAGTGAAGACTCAGACTTACCTGCCTGGGGAGTCAGACTTGGAGAAGCTGTCGTTACTACTATTATAACTCTTCATGCTGAGATCTTCGGCCGCGGTGTCAGACAGGGAACCATTACTAAGTGTTATCTGCTGGTTCATTAACATACTACTGTGCTCGAGGGCAGCCTGTGAAAAGGAAATATTACCATAAACTGATGTTCTTCAAGTAATGCATAGATACTCAAATCATTTCAAATCAAGAATTTAAGGCCTTGGACCCTTGTACCACAGTACAGTGTAAATGAATGCCTTTATACTGTGTTTCTGGAAGCATTTCGGAGAATGGGGATTTGTAAAGTCTCAGATCCTAAATAACACTCTCCTTCATAAAATGCATTCAATGAGAATTCAAAGAATAAAGGGCAAACAGTGTAGATCCAGATGACGTGGCTCAACATGACATGAGCCACCTCATATGGATATACACTGTTTGCAAATTCAACTCTTTTTATTTCTAATGCTGTAAATGTTAACCAAGAAAAGACAAATAGAATTTTACGGCTTATAAAAACTGTTTAGGTATTTACAATTAATAACAAGGAGTAGTGACCATGCAGAGTCACACCTATTTCTTTTGATTTCGCAGGAAGCACCAAAGCAACACTCTATGACGGAAGGGAAATTACTCTCTGTCGCAAACAATGACTACAATAATGTCAGTATTACTTACCCTTAAACTTGCATTAATCGTATCACCATATATGCTAGCCTCTGGTGTAAGGGGACTGTTAGACATGCCCCTGAAAGAATAAGACTTTGCAGTCATGATTTTATGATATGTGAAATACTTTTGTCAATAACAATCTGTTGTTCTTTTTCGTACTCCTGTATTACTGGACAGCACAGTAAAACTTAATTCTAATAATACAATTCTGAAGTTTTGAAACAAAAATAATTTAAGAAATGCATCCTGCTTCTCATTCTAGATGGGACAGTTATGTTCAATATTCAAATAAACTATATCTCCCATATACTGATTCTGAGCTAGATCTTTGAGACATTTAAATATTCTGACCAATCTGATACGTACTCATTTTAAATTTCAATCGCTACAAAATTGATATTCTAATAAATGACAAGATTAAACCATATAAAGTACATGTACAACAAAACATGTCCCAATAGAAGACTTAGGGGGAATGCAATGTCTAGCCTAACTGTGCATTGTCACAAAACAGAGGTAAACCAGAAAACTCGAGGAAAAGTTTTATAATACGCCATGACCGCTGCTGATGAAACTAGAAAAGTAATACATATGCCTCACATGGCCAGCCGCCGGCGAGACGATAGTAACTGTATTTATTTGGTTACAAGACAAGAATTTTTTTCTTTCAAAAACAGTGCCACTAGTCTAGATCAATCTTATACAAAGGATCTAGATTTTTGGGATTGTTCTGAAAGTGTAATCCAATCTAAAAGCAGAATTTCATAAGACTGATTTCTACATTTGGAGCTATTCTTGATAAAGCAACCCCAGTCTACTAGCCAAATACAGTACCATGGTAACAAATATACTTCTACTGTATTACTACACTATAACATAATTTGTTGACACACAGAAAATGTCTAGGGTGGTAAATGATCTAAATAAGTTCTGAATCCTTTGGAAGCAAGGAATGTACCAAAAAATGAAAATGGCAGACTCGGTTTAAAGTCTGCTAACATTATGAAATGCAACTATGTAAATTGTTTACTATTGGCATGCATTTCTTACCAATCAATTAGTAGCATATTCTAGAATTTGCATTGCCCTTTTTGACACTTAACAAAGACACTGACAGTAGAATGAAAGATATGCAGCTTTTAACACCTAAAGTGTAAGAAAGAGGAATATGGTAGCTGAATCTGCATACAATTCAGATCTAAATGAGTCTGCTAATCCGAATCTACACTATCTGCCCCCTATTCCATGTATTCTTAATATTATATAGCTTGGATAATTCTTTTTTTTTTAAATTCTGCAGACATAGTTTTTCTGTCTACTTTTTGGTGCTTTAAGGATGTTGGGAGCTGACAGATTCACGATAATCTACATGGAACATCTCTTTTAAATCATTTACCATATGAATCTATGTACTCTATTATAAAAAGCAAGCTTATATCATGTCCTACAATGAAACAATTTTGAACAAAATTTTCAACAAAATAAAATTACAAGTCTAGAATTTCAATTACTGATCACTATCTTTAAGTAATTTCCTTGGGCGACCACGCGCCAAGTGGCGTCGATTAAAGAATTCAAAATCATCCACCATCCAAAAAGATCCAAAATCATCTTCTAAGCGAACAAAACATTGATGTAGCGACAAGTTGGTGCGTACAGCATTCTGAGTGCATTAAAGAAAGCAAAAGAGATTTAACACAAAGAAGATATTATTGACCTGCCTTTCAAGACTCATTCTCAAAATCAAATTTGCTCAAATCTCAATAGTTAGTCTCATTCCAGTAAAACTAAGGTAAATTTTGTAAAAGATCAGGGCCCAGTAGTTCAAAGCATCATTAGCTTAATGGAAACATTAGTCAAGGATAAATTGTCTTCTAGTACACATAAAATCAAGTGTGCTAATATTTCTTGCTGAAAAAAAATGTTAAGAGTTTTAAAGGTAGGTTCCTGGCCTAGCGTTAACAATTATGTTCACAAAATAATTTTGTCTTTTTCTGGGTAGTATTGAATTCTCTTATTTTTCTGAAACTGTTGCTACTGAGAAAATCATCAGATGTTGTAGAAAATAGTCGTTTTCCCTTTGGTTTATTTTCTTTTGTTGGAATTCCAGTTCTAAAAATAAATATGTATATATGTCTGCAAGTCCGCAGTTTCTGATGTCATTTGCCAACGGTCAATTTTCTCTTGCTGTGAGCTCTTCCAGAGGTCCTGGCATGGCGGATGGGTTAAAACTATCTCGAAATGCAATGCAGCATGACGTCAGCTATGTTATCTATTTTTGGCGCGAACTAAAAATAGCGCTAACTGGTGTGCAAAGCAGAGTTAGGAAATCCCTAGCAAAATGACTTTTCTACGAGTTTTTGATTTACACTTTTTAGTGAAACTTATTCATTTCCTCTTTATAAGTGCTTTCCAACTACTTGGATAAAAATCATCAAAAGTATGATGCATTCCAAAGTACAGGAACCTACCTTTAAGTTCTAAATCTCCTCAAAAAAAAATTTTCGGAAAAAAATTGGCTGTGCATATAATGTAATATAATAGCATATAATACATCTGAAATGATCTGCTTAACTAATGAGGGCATTGCTTTTGAACAACATGGCCCAGAAAATTAACTTCTTCTCCTTAACTTTTCAGAACAGATTTTTTAAGAATGAGTCTTTCAGCAGTCAATTTGAATCACAAACATATCTGCCTGCTCAGCACTTTTCTGTGTAAAATATCAGAGTGGGTAAACAGTGCATAACCTGATCAGACTCCACCACAGCAGCAGTCTTATCTGGATCTTAACTGTTCACAAAACACTCTTTCACAAGTTAGGCTAGGGCTATTCCATCTGATCCTTGGTAGGGCCAGAATTTGTGTTTGCCTTTTTTCAGGGATACTAACGGAATTCTGATTTATCTTTTCTTTAACTTTTCAAACCCCTACCGCAAACACTTCTAATACCTTTCCAGCCCAGCCACCTGGAATAGCCCCCTTAGGATATTTTCATGGAAAAGCACTGAACAACAAAAGCTGCACAGAAAGACCTTAAACATACCCAGTTAATTTTTGAGGGCGTCTTTTGTAGAATTCTATCTCATCAACTGTCCATACCGCCCCTTTAACATTTTCTACTCGCATAAAACATTTGTGAAGACTAAGGTTGTGTCGGACAGCATTCTAACCAATAAAAAAAACAAGTTATGTTTAAACTGGAAAACAAAAATGTATAAGTTCCTTTTTCATTCTAACCACTGAAAAAATAAACATATCATAATTAAGAAAAGAAACTATATACATGTACATCTTGCATCTGTCAAGTATGAACCGGAAAAGAAACTGCATATTCTATCTTTTGTTTCATTCTAGGGAACCAAAATCGAAATACCTGTATAAACTGGAAAATAAAACAATGCGACAAGTCAGGATAATTAACTTTATGGATGTCAACATCCTTGGATGCAAGTGATAATACTAATGCATAAAGAACAAGAACTTCCGTGTTCTCAATTTCAAAATTTCAGTTTTACTTTATCTTTCAACAAGGGCATAACCAGATGAAGTAACTTCATGATAAGCACCATCAAGTGTTTGTGTCCAGGGGATCACCCTATTGAAGTTTTTAAACAAGAGGCCCACGGACCACAAAGCTCACCAGATCTCTAGCTCAAAATTGCTATCAAAATTACTGTCACATTTGTACAGCCTAATACAAAATATACAACTACAAAGTCTCAGTCTGAAAGTCTGTTGAGTTGATAACAAAATATATAACTATTTTCCATATTTTGATTGCAGTAAATGCCATTTTTCCCCATTATAAGTCAATGCAACTCTAAGTTGCCATAGCAACCAAACAATAGAGCCGATTTTCATCAAAAACACAAACTTTCAACCCCCCCAACCTAAGGATACTAAAGATGAAATCTGGGCCTTATTGGCCCAGTGGCTTCTGAGGAGATAATTTTGTAAGTTTTTTTTTCCATTATTTTTGCATTTTGGTTTCCATGACAACCAGTAAAAGGAGCAGTGGGTCCAAAAACAATAAAGCTAATAGAAGACTTCTTAAAGGAACATTTCTATAAAAGTTATGTCAACATACCTGCAATGGCTAGGCATTAAATGCCATTATTCAATTTTCCCCATTATAAGTCTATGGGAACTCTAAGTTGCCATAGCAACCAAACTAAAGGGCAGATTTTCATAAAAACCACAAACTTTCAATACCCCAGCCTAAGGATACTACAGATGAAATCTGGGCCTTATCGGCCCAGTGGTTACAGAGGAGATAATTTTTAAGTATTTTTTCCATTTTTTTTTCATTTTGGTTTCCATGGCAACCAATAAAAGGGGCACTGGGCCAAAAAACATACAGCTGATAGTAGACTTCTCAAGGAACATTTCTATAAAAGTTTTGTCAACATATCTGCAATGGCATGGCAGAAAATGTCATTTTTCAATTTTCCCCATTATAAGTCTATGGGAACTCTAAGTTGCCATAGCAACCAAACTGAAGGGCAGATTTTCATAAAAAACACAAACTTTCAATCCCCCAGCCCAAGGATGCTACAGATGAAATTTGGGCCCAATCGGCCCAGTGGCTTCAGAGGAGATGTTGTTTAAAAGTGTTGACGGACATACGACGATGGACGACGACGACGACGACGACGGACACTGCCTATCCTATAAGCTCCCCCGGAGCCTTCGGCTCTGGTGAGCTAAAAATCTGCAAGACAGTTTGTGAATTCCAGATGACCAGTGCCTTGGCTATATGCAAATATGCAGATGAGTACTGAAATTTCGTCAATCTCACAAAATTTCAAAAATGCTACATTCCTATTTACAGTAAATGGCTACATTTTCAGAGGAAGCATCTCTGCCATTTTTTATTACAGTACTTCTAAAAATGGGTAAACTCTTAAAAGGAAAGAATTTGCTCCTTCAGGAGCAAATTCTTTCTTTAAAGAGTATACCCTTTATGGAGTGTTTCTGTTGCCCAGGGAAGCAAACAGGAAGTCACAAAAATTGTCTTCCTTTGAAAAATGGCAGAAAAATGGTGGTGTACCCATACACCTTAATGTTGCTTAAAAGCTTACCTTCCAAGTAGCCTCGTTTCTCCTGAAGTATGCAAATGTAGACTGGAACCATTGGTAGACTTCATTCAATGTGAGCTGTTTGTTTTCTGATTCTATAATTGCCTGAAAATACATTTATCATATGACGTCGCATCTGAGAGTGTAATAAAGCCATGCATTAAAAACGGTAATCCACTAGTGGATTATATGCAAATTACGCCGTAACGTTATGCGTTGACGTCCATAAAACGTCACGTTTTCTAATGGCGAAATCGTGCCTTTTTAATGCAAAATTTGCTAATAAAATGCGATTTTAGTGTCATATGATAAATAGAATCTTGCATTCGTGCTCCTGTATTTTTGAATTTATTAAACTCGTTGGTGAAAACGATAAGATGCTCGGCACAGCCTCGCATCTTATCTGATTCCCCAACTCGTTTAATAAATTCAATAATACATGAGCACTCATGTAAGATCCTCTATTTATCATATGATGCTGCTGTTATTCAGTGGATGACGTTGTGTCATAAAATTGTATGACCATGCATGCGTTTAATACTACATGTACTTGGCTATTGGTGTGTAACATCATGATGTGGTCCATTACAACTTATGTCTTCTATTAAAATAATGCTCTACTTGAAACATAGAAATTCCAGTCTTATACAGTATGAAAATAAGGCACAAACAAACTGAAATTGTAAGTTAACTGATTTATCACATGATGTCGCTGTTATTTAGTGGATAACTTGTGTCATAAAAATGGTACAGCCACACTTGTAATAACACTTTGACGCGTACATGTAACATCAATGACAACACTTGTGTCAACAATGCATTCCTTTATTGAAATGACGTTAACTTTGGAGGTGATAAATTCCCATTTTAAAGGGTCATATGATAAACAGAATCTTACACTCGTGGTCATAATATGAAATTTACGTCAAAGGCTTGTTTCATAAATTTCATATGAAGTGACCACTCGTGTAAGATCCTCCATATAGCAGTAGTTTATGCATCAGCCTCGCTGAAGTCCTTTGCATCACGGATCTGATAAGCTTTCAAAATCACCAATTTCAAATAATTTGATCACTATATCACAGCATCATCGTATCATAGTTAGTTTATAAGAATCCAAGAAAGACAACTTAAACATGACTTTTCTCTCACTTTCTAACTTTTCCTAATGTTATCTCCCTTACATTACCACACTGGCCTACGTGTAAAACTGCAAGTAAGAGTTTGCATTAAAAAAAAGTGCATATGTTCCTCTTTCATCATCTATTCATGTATTTAAAATTAAGCCAGGACACGAGAAAACCGACAAAGTGGTTGTGCACCCAGCGCAGACTCTGATCAGCCTGGGCACCCACACATTTGGCTCAGACTCTTCGCTAAGTGCTCAGAGGGTAGCCTTAGGTCTAAGCTAGCTCTATGCGGACAGCAAAGAGTCTTATCAGACTGGGCGGATGCCCAGGCTGATCTGAGTCTGCACTGGGCCCACAACCATTTGTTGGTTTTCTCGCATTGTGGCTCAATTATTACATACCTGTCTTATCAATGAGGCATACGTGAAAGGAGGTCTAACGTCTGTGTTCTTGTAAAATTCCCTATTTCTTTGGATTTCTGAAATATCAAAAATATCAGTCTAAAATATCAAAGTGGATTGGCCTTGAAGTTAAGAATGTAACACAAATTGATTGTTCACTTTTACAGGCCTTTTCAATATTGTTTCAGTCGTTGTGAGTCAATGGCAAGATGACAACCACATTGGCTATTATATGTAGTTAGTTTACTTGTGTGTCTGACTGATGGCAATTGTCAAAGGGAGGTGGGAGGGAAAGGAAAGTGAGGGAATATACTCGGGCCTAATGTCCCATGACCAAAACAGTCATGTGGAGATCTAGACCTCAGTTTGAAGTCTCATCTGAAAGACCAGCAGAGCTGGGACTCCAACTAGTGAACCCTGGACTGGTTGGCTAGTTCGTTATTACCAGACCATGGTTGCTCCTATGCATGTTTACAGAATTTTGAGAGAACTATTCTTAATATATTCAGTATATAGTTCTTAAAAGCATTAATTTTCCCTTTTTGCACTGGTTAAAATTTTGGAAAATACACCAATATTAGCAAACAATCGCATTTCAAAATTTAGTCATTCTGAATTGGATGGATCACAAGAGTTTTTTTTTTCCAATATTAGAGACCTACTTATTTTATAACATTACCCTTTTTGCACTGGTTCAAATTTTGGAACGTACAAAATATTAGCAAACAATTGTATTTCAAAATTTAGTCATTCTGAGTTAGATCATATGGAAGGTGCTTCAAGGATTTTTTTTTCCCATAATTAGATAGGCATACTTATATCAATTGTAATCACTTAAAGACAACTATTCACTTATTTGTTACACAAAATATAGGGATATAGGTACCTCAGCAAACATTGTACACCCTGATCAGACTTCTCCTGAGGAGCAGTCTGATCAGGATCTTCAGTGTTTGCCATTTTGCTAAAAAACAAACGAAACCTCACCAGATGGTAAATTCAAGATCAAATTCAACACAAATTTTGGATATGGAAAATTTCCAAACTGGTTAGTGTGTCCAGATATTTATTTAAACTAAATTTTGATATGCAATTGTAATCTTAAGACAATTCAGTTAATAAATTTCCTAATATATTACTTTCAGGAAATAATACTAACTACTGCAGATTATTTTTGAATCATGAATTCAATACAATCATTAATCATTAATTGTTCGATTAAATGACTAAATTAATACCAAGCAGGCATAAACTGTCCCTTTGAGCATTAGCACATGAGTGGTGAAGATGAGGATCAGGCTGCTGATCTGTTCACTCACCAAATGTAGCGCATGTAGGGCCTCTGAGAAAATGCAGGCAAAAAAATTGAAGCCCCAAAAGATTATATGGATGCACAGGGTGTTGCGAAAGTTGTCACTTTTTTTAAACGCATGAAACATCATTTCGCATGTTACAATGCAATTGGGGGAGGAAAGGACATATCTCAGACAGTCATGAATTATTGAATTTGTGAGTCAAGTGCAAAGTTCACTACTGTTCTATTTTTTTTATTTTTTTTCCTGAATTAATGTATAACGGCATAACTTTATTCTGTAAAAATACTTTAACCATAACCCTTACTAAAAGTTTGTAATTTGTAACACAGTTTTTACATCTTTGTTGTAGCTCAGTCAGCTTAGAGCTGGGATGGTATGCTAGCAGTCTGAGTCAGAATCCCTCTTTGAATTCGGACAGTTAACTTGCCCTTTCACATACCATATTTGTTCAGCTATAAGACAGGGTTTTCTCTCCTCATTAAGTAACCAAATATGTAAATAAGTCATGTGCAATTCAGCTAACAGATAGCTTTTTATTTCTCTTTCAAAACAATCCCAAAAATCTAGATCCATCTAGTAAAATGGATATAGATTTTTTTATTGGTTTGGAAGGAAAAAATCTCTGTCTTATAACAGTAAACACATGCTTTCTCTTGTTGACTGAATGGCACACAGTGTAGACCATGATCAGACTGCTCCTCTAGGAGCAGTCTGATCTGAGTCTACACTGCTTGCTCAGGAAAAGATCATACTGCTCTTCTAAGAGCAATATGATCTGTGTCTACACTGTTTGCTCAGTCGTGACTGTCTCAATACTCTGAACATCTTCTTCATTTTGGCCCATTCAGCAAAAAAAAAAAAAAAAAAATCATCACATCATATAATGATCAGCTCACCCCATGAAGAAATTCTATCATGCCCCCTATATGTGGATAAAATTCTACATCATGAATGGCTGGAAGTTTTTGTAAAATAACTGAATTTCTCCTATCAGCAATGGCCTCTCAGGTCTAGGTTTTCACAACCTTTTCACAGTCTTTTTTTTTTTTTGATACTTCATAGGAGATATTATATTAAGCACACCATCATAAATATGAAAACAAAATTCTGAGATCCCTATAACACAAGCATTTAAGGTTGACAAAGAACTCCTTCTAAAATAAGGGTCTCCCCTTAATGAAAAGTCATAGCTCCTAGGGGAGCAAAGTCTATCTTTAGAAACAGGTGGTTGCTTCCCTTCCCCTGAAAATGTGTCCATTAACCATATTCTTTCCTTTAATAGTACCCCCCATTGGGGGGAGGGAAAGATAATAAATACAATTCTGCCGAAGTTGTATCCCTTTAAAAATGGTGGCTAAATAATGGAGCAGCAAATCTCCAGACAAGAGGGGGTATTAAGGGTAATTCAAAGATAATTTTTCTTATTCCTCAACGAAAGCGTATGTTGTGACCCCTCATTAGAACCGTCTCGGTTAGACGGTTCTCATGAGAGAACACAACATGTTTTCATGGAAAAGTAAGAAAAACTATTCCTAAATTATTTCTGTTACCCTTGTTATCTGTAGCTCTGGCAGGAGTATCCATACACTGGAACACAACTTACCAGCTGATATGGGTAGATTGCACTTGTCTGAAACACGGCGTCTGATTGGTCCAAGGCCAGTGGGCGTGGCCGGCTGTGATTGTGACTGAGGTGTAGGTGGCTGTGAGACCGACGTCATTGATTGTGAATGAGGAGGTATCACAAGGGGAGGGAGGCCTGACGTCACCGGAAGTGAGGCTGCAGAGGGGAGTCCTGATACTATGGGAAGGCCAGAGGTCACCGGGGTCATGGTTGCCATGGTTACTGAGGGGAGGTTTGGTTTAGGGGATGAGACAGGTAGTGATGGAGGTTTCGAGGGACTTCCCACCGGTGATGTCATTTTAGGTGATGTCATCTGCAATAAGAAAACGAATAATCTGGTCATATACAAAGTTGTCTGCTTGTTTATTTATAAGGAGCCAACAGCTTCACCAAAGCTGGGATTTCAACAATAATTTTGAGTTCAACTGTTTTATTATTATAACTGAGCTATTCTGTTTTAACCCTTTGCAAAAGATGTTGTTTGGAAGAGTCAAAATGTAAGTACTGTTTAATAATCCTATTAAATGCCCCTGCTCTAATAAACGCCCCCTGCTTCTTTTCTGAAACTAATGTTATATTAAATTGTAAAAATTCCTGTCTACTGGATCAGGTAGCTCTTTGAAATTGGGAAAGAATTTGCTCCCGAAGGAACAAATTCTTTCTATTAAGAGTTGATCTCACCCCTACTGAGAAGGGCAGCAAAATAGTAGTGTTACTTTCTCTAAAAGTATACCCATTCACATTAATACTGTTTATTAGACGTATTTTGGCAGTGGCTGATTTACTAGAATTTAGGCTCTAAATAATGTCCCCCTTTGGTAAAATACAATGCCCCCTGGGCGTTTTATAGAATTAATACAGTAGTTAATACAGGAATATGAAACTGTGATCAAAACATGCACTGGAAGCATTGGAAGCGTACATGGAATTGCAGGAATTATCTTGGTTACAGCCTGCAATGGTTGAATAAAAACTTTTATCAATCAAACTCTTAACAGATCAAATAGAAACATAAAAATTCTAAGATGGTTGACTCATTGACTCAATCACAGAAATTGCTGACAAAAGTCATGTCTGAATATTAAGGATATACAGTGGAACTTCAATGGCTCTAACCCTGATGGCTCGTTAACCATGCCTGACTAGAATTCTTTCCTAGGTCCCCCCCGAGAGGTAATTTAAATAGAAACTAACCCTGGATGGTGAGAACTACCCTTGGCTGGAACTAATTTTCATGGCCACAAGCCTGTTGGAGCCAATGAAGTTCTACTGCAGTATATTATGATATAGGGTAAAGGTGGGTAAAATTGGCCAGCGGGAAAATTTGGAAAGTGACATTGTTTCCTTTATATGTCGCTTGTTTGGAATTAAAACAAAATTAACTGGGCAAACAGTGAAACTCCTGATGAGACGGCTCATTATGATCCATCTCATCTGGATTTTCACTGTTTGCAATGGTGTGTCCGCATTTACCCGCTGTCCGAAGTTACCCGACTTGACCCTACAGTTTCTATACCGCTGCTTTTTCTGCTGCTCTGTTTTCCCGCTCTTCTCTGTCTCGCAGAGGCTTTAAGTGTAGATGCTGCATCATTGCATGTAGTAACTCCTTCTCTCTAGAAAGCTGCAATTAGAAACGGGAAATTTCTGAAAACAATTACTCAAACATCACACTGGTGACAATATTTGCTGATTTTTTTAATATCTTTCCTTACTGTTTTGTTTTTGTGAGTGTTTGTCATAAAAACAAATTTAATATTCATGTAAATCTGTCAATATCTCACAGGTAAAGCTTTCCCATAGCCTTGTGCCCAAAGGGCAATAGGGAATACCTTGGGGTCAATAGGGGCTAGAGCCCCATGATCCCTCTCCTCCTCCCCTGATTTGTAAAAGGTACCCATTTACTGCTTCTTCCAGTCACCAGCTGAAAGAATGGTGATTTGTGTCAGTGACCTTCTGCACCATTACCAAGCTTCTATAACCACTCGACCACGTGCTTTTCCCATAAGTATCCTCAAACAATCCTCTTTCCTGCAGCTCTGTACTCCCTTTATTTCCCGTTATCTGCAGCCCTGTTTACTTGATGAAAATTACATAAATTTTTGTAAACTGAGCATCAAAGAAACAGTTACATAAACTTTTTTTGATACCTGTGAAGTCACGTTTAAAATTGAGTCAAGGTAATAAAGTCATGCAAGTGAGAGAAAAAAAATAATAAAAAGGTTCACATTTCTACATACCATAGCAACCCTATATTTTGAGACAAAAAGGGCCCCGAGCAAACAATGGAGACCCAGATCAGACTGCTCCAAGGAGCAGTCTGATCAGGGTCTGCATTGTTTGCCATGCATGTTGTAACTGACTTTTTGACATACTGTCAGAAAGAAAAAAAAACTTGTATAAATATTAGGATAATTATGGTAATGAATTATTATGCAGTAACATTTAGGAAAAAGTTTCTGTAAAGGACAGGTTTGCTACTTGATATGTGTTGCATAAAACCAGGTCTTAACTGATATGTCAATAAAGTTCAGTTTCTATGGCAACAGCATACCTCCAAATGGGTCATAAACTTTTGGAAGGAAAATTTTTATTTTATGTTTTTCTTCTGGTCAGCGACTTCATTAGCTGTTTGGCATTTAAAAAAAACAGCTGGCTAGTGAAAAAGTAAACTCACTGATCTAAAATTACTGACTACAGAAATCTGGCCATGAAGGGGCTGAATTTGGAATTCTAGGATAACCATAAATTATGCCGAACTAAGTAAAATAAAGACCATGGAAGCTGTTATCCATGATTTGGTTTATGGGTATCCAAAACCTGATCTGTGGATATCCATAGATCAGGCTGAAGATTTCAAATCATGGCTATCCATTACTTCATTTACAGATCATATCAAAAACTAGGAAATGAACAGTAAAAGGGTTTCCCAAATAACCTAACTACTATATGCTCCAGCCTATGGAATGTCCCTTGAGTCAAGGATCAGATAAAATTGTTATAGTTATTTATTAACTAGCTTATAATAGCATAAGAAAACAAAAAGCTCATATACAGCTTGTAAAATCTCTAACATCAAACAGTTTGACCACTGTTTGGCAGCACGATGCCACTTTAGCAACTGTTACAGCTGCTTATCAGCCATCTACATAAACAAAAAATTTCATGCTGAAAAGTTCACCAGAATTTGAACTTGTAGTCTGTGGACAAAAGTGTAACAGCCCAACCCTTCCAACAAAATGCGTGAAAATGGTTTATGATGAACTGAGGTTCACTTGATGTATTATTCAAATCAGCCCTGGCTGTCTGAAACCAGATCAATTTAAAAGGACAACAAATTTGCATATTTCAAGATATGCTGAGCTGTTGATGTCTTTACGACTTCTTAATCACTCAGTTGATGAATTAGAGAAAAATAAGATTTAGGTTACTAGCACAATGATATGTATTTACTAAATAAATAATGGAAATTTATGCTTATTCAACAGACAGATATATCATAAATATATACAGAAGCAAATAAACACTTATATAGTACCCTAGAAGATGAACTAGAACAGAGGGCAGGATAAAATGAGCCCCGACATGACAAAACCAATGAGACATGCACTCCCAGTGAAGACTCAGATCAGCCTGGGCATCCGCCAAGTCTGATTGGAGTATTCGCTGTCTGCATGCAGGTAGCTTAGACCCTTAGTTACCCTTTAAGCACAAAACAAAGACTGTGACCAGACTGGGCAGATGCCCAGGCTGATTTGAGTCTTCACTGGACGCTCATGCCACTTTGTTGGTTTTCTCATGTTGCGGCTCAAATAACGTAAATCTGTGTAAATTTATGCTGAAAGAACTGAAGTAATCTTTGACACCCACCTGCTCCCCTTTTTTACCTCAATTTCAATGCAAATACACTGCGTATGACTGTATGTATGAATGACTTGCGAATTCCTGCTCATTTCAACAGTATTTCAGTCATACGAGACTGATGGGAGGGTGGTAATGAAAGGCTGTGTGCAACAGAACCCTGTTTTAAGATGAAAGATTTCCACCTCCAGCTGGAATCCAACCTGAACACAGTGCTCCAAATAAGGTGTAATGGGGATAATTTGGGGATAACTTTATTTTTCAAATTAAACATACATTGTGACCCATCATAAGAACCATCTTGGCAAGACGGTTCTAATGAGGGGTCACAATGTATATTTTCATTGAGAAATAAGAAAAATTATCTCTGAATCATTCCTGTTACCCCTTCTTACCTGGAGCACTGTGAACCCCCTAGCTAATAAGGGCTCCTCATATGACTGGAATATGCAAGCATCAGGATAAAGGTTGCCAACATTGTTTGAATAAGTGGATAATAAATCTTGGTGTAAGCCAGTTCCATCAAAACTCCCAATCCGTCTGAAGCTGAGTTCATATATGTCAGTGTGTTACAAAACATGCTAATTGTCACTCTTCCTAGGTTAATTTAGATTTCGTCACAGCTTTCTATCTCGTGCAAATCTCAGCTATAAGGATATAAAGTTTAACTGAACGGAAAGATATGTTGCAAGTGTAGCACAATAAACTGATCACATATAATGTGTTACATCGATTGGGTGAAACATGCAATTTCTTCCCAATGTTCACAAGAAAACAGGGGTATGCAGGGTTGTAGATTCCATAGACACTGCTTGCCAGTGGTCGTGCTACAGTAAATGGATTCAAACTCTGCCTTTTTATTTTTTGGCTCTCGTCTCAATCGGGGTCGACTCTTAAAGGAAAAAAATTTTGCTCCTCTTCAATGACTGGCTCTGCTTTTAAATTAACTCCAACATATATATATGAAGTAAGTTGTGAGAACTAAAGAAGTTCCTAGAGAGATGGAATTGAGTGAGACTCTTGTAAAATCTCTTTAGAGTGCCTTTGACCAGGCTTAAAAAGATACTGTATTTTAGGGGATATAAGAGGAAAGTTTATTCTTCCAAAATTACCCCAAATATGTAAATCAGCCTTGTGTAATTCAACTGCAAGATGGCGTTTTCTCTTCCAAAACAACACCAAAGATTTAGATCCATCTTACAAGATGGATCTAGATCTTGAAGATTGTTTTGGAAGGGAAAAACCCTGTCTTATACCTACAGAAATATGGAGCAATTTGTGAGTGAGTGAGTGAGCTCGGGTTTAACGTCCCACCAACAACTAGGTCATATGGAGATGGGACCTCGGTTTAAAGTCTCATCCAAAAGACCGGAGAAGCGGGGGATCGATCTTGCGACCCCTGGATTGATAGTCCGGAGTGTTATCCACTACACTACAGCCGCTCCTGAGCAATTTGAGTCTTAATGCAAGAAAAAAATAGCCTTCTGCGGCTTTTGTTTATTTTTAGTGTAAAAATGGAAGATACTAAAAATTTGAGAACTGGCATACAGAAAGGTACACTTTAGAGAGATGTGCTCCAGAGCAACTTGGCATGAGACTTAGCATGTATGTTCAGAACACTAGGTCACATACATGCCGATTACCATTTGACATAAATTTGTCAAAACTACTACAACTTCAGTTGTGAAACAAACTGTTTCCTTAAGTGTTTATTTTTGAACGGGCATTCAGTTCAGTAAATAACTGCCGGTACATCATGAAAGTTGTGTTGACCTGTTGACAACGACTATTGTTTGTTTGTCAGCATGTCTAAGAGCCTTCCTGTTCAACATTTACATGTCAGCCACGTCATGTCACGACTATAAAAGTTGTCGACCAACACTTAGGAGGTCAAGCTATGCTATATATTCCTTATTTCGGTTATAAAACGTGGGATCTCAGAAAAGTAGCTTATCAGGATCCCACTACCAGGGTTTAAGATGAAGACTTCAAAAGACAGGTAATTCTTACCAAAAAGAATTCGTCTCCCACTAGGGATAGCTTCTAAAGGAAAGAAATTCCTTTCTTAATAAGCAAGTTCTCCCGTTTCAGAGTAGCTCTTATTTTGAAGAGATCTAATAAGAACCGACACACCCTTCATAAAAAAACATTATGATGCGGGCCCCTAATACGGTGTTTCTAGGTGCTTCTAATAGTGAGCCACAATACACTTCAGAGTCCTAGATAAGAGGGAGTATTTGGTGATAATTAGGGATAATTTTTGTTAATTCTGGATAAAAACATATGTTGTGACCCCCCATCTGAACCGTCTCGAAGAGACGGTTCAGATGAGGGGTCACAACATATGGTTTCAATGAGAATTAAAGAAAATTATCCCTCAATTATCATCAAACACCCCTCTTATCTAGGACTCTGTACTTAATTAATTATATGTTGTGGTCATTAGATCCAGATAAAATAGATCTAAATAAGGAGTTTCATTTTTTCTATTTGGTATCACATACATTTTCATGCGCCTTGGCTATTTACAATGCTGAGTGACAGACAACACAACAGAAATAACTTGCAACAGGTTTATAGTGAAGAATACAGGTAAGAGGAGAAACAAGATCAAACCGCGAATATTAATTATGCATAAAATTATCTTGACCTGTCACATTAAAGTATACAAAATTTATAAATAAGCAATGTCATTTTGATAAAGCTTTGACATTCATACTCTCAAAAACACATGATTTTGATAAAGTACAAGAGGTGATGCTCTGGATAGTGGATTCTAATGAGCCTAACTATCCCTAATTCATGACAAGTTAACTTCAATACGCACCCCCCAGCCCCCGTACCTTCTCACTTTCTCACTTTATATTTAATTCTACTCTTCAACACTACAAATAATGAACTGGGCAAAATTTGTTTCCAGCAAAACAGAATATCAGCACAAAATTACAGCTTTTTTAAAAGATAAACTAGCTGGAATTTAGGATTTAGGTTCAGCCACTTCCCAGATTTTTCTGATAACTCCATGAGTTCTTTTACTCTGAAGCAAATCTTGTGCCCCACCATGCATTATATAATTATGTATCTGTCAAATAGCACTGTTATGTTTTGCCTAACTATTTGCAGCAATTTCAATTTTAAATTGTGTGTTTACCAGGCATGCTACAGAGGGCAAAGCCAAAAAGGAGACAACACAATTTATGTCTGCAAAATTTCAAAAAAAAGTCTTATCCGTGCTATGTCGTATTGAGAATTCAAACACTAGATCACAAACAGTGTAGAATCAGATGAGGTGGCTCATTATGAGCCACCTCATCAGGATCTACACTGTTTGCAAATTCAGCTAGTTTCATCTCTGGTGCTTAAAGTGCGATAGGTAAATTGATAAAAGTGATGGGTATGCATTACATCAAAGTGATCTGCATTCGGTGAGTGCAGTTATAAAGTGTTTATAAAGTCAAATTATTTTGCAGCAATTAAATATAGCAGGAGAATGACAGTTATAATTAATGAATCGGCAATAAATCAGCATGTCCGCTATTACACCATTCATATGTTAGCTAATTCTAGGTCAAGACGGAAGTAAAACTTCAGCAAAGATGTAGGTGAGAAGAGCTGTCAAAAGAAAAATGCAACATGCCTTGTCCAAATAATTTGAAAACTAAAATACTTTATAAATACTGCTGCAACCAACTTGCCAAAGTGGCTGGATGGTTGACTTGGTGGCTTTACATACTTTTCAACAGTATTTCAATATCATTATCAGAATGAAGGGAAGCTTATTACAGAGCTCTAGATAAGAAGGGGTAACAGGGATAATTCAAAGATAATTTTTCTTATTTCTCAACAAAAACATATTTTGTGACCCCTCATTAGAACCGTCTCGGCGAGACGGTTCTAATGATGGGTCACAACATACGTTTTTATAGAGAAATATTGATAATTATCCCTAAATTATCCCTGTTACCCCTTCCTCTCCGGAGCACTGTTAATATGAAGGGCTCTGTGTAATGTGCAATAAAATAGCTAGTAAGACGTCATACTGATGTCAGAGTGATGTAATTGAAATGTTATTCTGCCTAGGTACTTGGTAAAACAGTTGGCAATTCCATAGTTACTATGGTAACAGATCAAGGACGTCATTGATTAAAGGAGCCATGCTCCGCCAATTTTTCAAATACATGATAAACTGAAATACTTTCAACACTTCAGATTTTCTCAAACAAATAATAATTCTCAGGTCATTTAATTCCATAATATACGAGGGTACTTTGAAATAGCTGTGTTTAAGATAACCAGAGTCAACTGTATATTCAATCATGAAATGGAATTGACTCATAATTCGGTTACATGTACAAAGGTCAGACAATCACCTTAAAGGCAAGATCACAAATATGATATATACACTAAAACATGATATATACACTTTTTAAACTTTTTTCAAAATACAAAAAATAAATAGTGCAATTCAATAAGCAAGATCTTGCACGTAATTTGCGAACTTCCTGAACTAAATCACCTGTTAAGGGCATATCAGTTACTTTCTTTTAGGGCAAATTTTAATGAGCACACTGCCTTAAATTGCCAAAAAAAGCAACTTTATGATCCAAGCTACTGAAATCAGTTTATTTAAATTTTAGACTACTGTCAAACCACTTTATAGCCGCATTCATTACAATGTACTATCATTTCATTTTGACATGCACAGAAGGGCTTTTGGCTTTATTGTTCAAAATACTTACTCTTTATAACAGCAAAGAGAGAGGAGCAGGGGAAGGGAGGAGGAGTGTGGTGTGGTGGGGTAGAGGGGGGGGGGGGGGGGGTGGAGTCTGGCTTCCAAGAACAAGTATATATCACCTATTACCTATTGAGGTAAAGGTGTGAAAATTCATTCAACTGTAACGTGGGCCGACCTGCAAACAAACCCCGTCAGTGGAAAAGCATGCTCACCCACCAAGGGCGGTTTATTTGCTTATATACCCCAACATTTACTCGATCACAAACTACCGAGTTTGTAATTTGCATATCTATTTATATCCGTGACCTTATACCGTCACATTACTTCCCCCTCCGAGAAGTCTCGTCCCGAGACTTGGCCTGGGAATGACATGGGTAAGGCAACTCCGGTCTGGCAGTTGACCTTATCCCACCGCTGCCACCAAATGTAACGTGGGCCGACCTGCAAACAAACCCCGTCAGTGGAAAAGCATGCTCACCCACCAAGGGCGGTTTATTTGCTTATATACCCCAACATTTACTCGATCACAAACTACCGAGTTTGTAATTTGCATATCTATTTATATCCGTGACCTTATACCGTCACACAACCAATTTGTGGACCAGAATTACCAAACATGATAATTTCCTGACACTGTGGGTGTTAAAGACAGGGATGGTACTACATAAGGAGTGTAAGGCGGCTTTAATTTCCACAGTGTCATTTTATGGATGGACGAATGGCGCCCCATCACAGCTGCTATGGATATGTTCTGCTGAAATGCGGGGGGTGACGTTGCTATGAAAATTGAAATACCAACTAACACAGTGTCATTCTGTCTCTTGATCACATAGTGTCAACACCTCCAGTCAGCCAATTAAATCATCATAACTGTTAATTCTGGTTCACTGATTGGTTGACTAAATTTTCACACCTTTACCTGTACAGGTAAGATCGCTATGTGCTGGGCACCAGACCCTCCCGGCTTTAATCCCCAGGCTTTAAGAACAAATACAGATGAATGCATGGAGCCCCTTATTGTGGCCATGGATATGCTGAGGTGCATGGGGAACATCATTACCAGAATTGAAATACATACACTTTAACAACAAATGCTGTCATTGTAAAGAGGGTCCACTGTAACTGGTCAAGGTGCACCAATATTTGTGGTAATTTGAAGTCAATTTACCTGAATTTCTAGTTGACTGACAACCTGCATCTGCACCCGTGCTTGTGCTGTATTTCTGTCATCCAGGGTATGCTCTACATTCAAATGCCTATCAAAATATAAAATCAAATTACAATAATATACATGTACATAAAACACTGGGCAACCTTTGGTGTTGTACACTGGGTAGCTTTGCTATAAATCAAGTATCTGCAAGTCTGTAATGCAAATACATCATATGAGCCGCGACATGAGAAAACCAACAAAGTGGTTGTGCGGCAAGTGAAGACTCAGATCAGCCTGGGCACCCGCCCAGTCTGATCAGAGTCTTCGCTGTCCGCATGGAGGTAGCTTAGACCCCTAGCTACCCTTTAAGTTCTTAGCGAAGAGTCTGATCAGACTAGCAAGATGCCCAGGCTGATCTAAGTCTGCACTGGGTGCACAACCACTTTGTTGGTTTTGTTGTGTCGCGGTTCATATAATCAAAGTACTGGCAGTACTGTATGGCAAAATATACTGTATTTATTCAGCTTTTAGACTAAAGGTTTCCCCTCCAGAATTACCCGAAACATGTAAATAGAGGATCTTACATTGAGTGCTCATGTATTATTGAATTTATTAAACGAGTTGAGGAAAATTATAAGATGCAAGGCTTTGCCGAGCATCTTATCATTTTCACCAACGAGTTTAATAAATTCAATCATACAGGAGCACGAATGCAAGATTCTATTTATCATATGACACTAAAATCGCATTTTATTAGCAAATTTTGTACTAAAAAGTCACAATTTCGCCATTAGAAAACCCGATGTTTTTTATGGACGTCAACACATAACATTACAACGTAATTTGCATATTTAATCCACTAGTGGATTATCTTTTTAATGCATGGCTTTATTACACTCTCAGATGTGACATCATATGATAAATGAGTTTTATGAAATTTAGCTACAAGATGTGTTTTTCCCTTCTTAAACAATCTCCAAAAACTCTAGATCCACCTTATATGAAGGTTCTAGATTTTTTGGACTGTTTTGGAAGGGAAAACCCACTGTCTTACAGCTAAATAAATATTTGAGCAGCGACACGAGAAAACCAACAAAGTGGTTGTGCACCCAGCGCAGACTCAGATAAACTGGGCATCTGCCTAGTCTGTAAGCTCTGAAAGGCTAGCTAAGGGTGTAAGCTACCTCCATGCGGACAGCGAGGATCCTGATCAGACTGGGCGGATGCCCAGGCTGATCTGAGTCTGCGCTGGGCCCACAACCACTTTGTTGGTTTTCTTGTGTCACAGCTCATTTCTAGCTGGTATGTGTATTATTCTTCCAATTTCAAGTCCATTTTCAAAGCCCATTTATGCAAAAGCAGGTTACCATACCATCAAATAAATCAAAGTACTGAAAGAACTGTATTTTCTAGCTGCGACAATCATCCCATTTCAATGTCAGTATATGACAAAGCACGTTATTACTACCAAATTTTGTGCCTGGAGACAAAACCAACAAAGTGGTTGTGCACCCAGCGCAGACTCAAATCAGCCTGTGCATCCACCAGTCTGATCCGACTTTTCGCTAAGCACTTAAAGAGTAGATAAGGGTCTAAGCTACCTCCATGCGGACACTGAAGACTCTGATCAGACTGGGTGGATGCCCAGGTTGATCTGAGTCTGCGCTGGGCGCACAACCACTTTGTTGGTTTTGTCTTGTCGCGGCTCAAATTCCCTTGTCTGAAGCTATGCAATGCTTTACAGTTCCGTATGTTTGTTGCAATTTATTGGGAGATAATCTGAAATTGTGTCATTCATGTAAACCAGCACAGTATCTCTTGATGTGATAATTACTTTTCCACACTTGTCTTTGACTTGCATAATAAACCTGATGTCACATAATACATATAAATTGAGCTATGGCATGAGAAAACAAACAAAATGGCAGAGTCTTTGCTGTGTGCTTATAGGGTTGCTAAGGGTCTGAGATAGCTCCAGGCAGACAGTGAAGTCTTTGCTGGGCACACATACCACTGTGTTGGTTTTGTCATGACGCGGCTCATATGTTGGTGACAACTCTACCTCCTGTTTTATGTTTTCTATTTTTGTTTTATTTCTTTGTTGCATGAAAAACAAAATTTTCAGGTGTTATTTTGACTTTTTGAACACTAAAGATTTTCCAATTTACCATATTATACATGGAATTATAAAGCACTGGACATAAAAGCTCTTATTTCCTGTACTGCATTTGTTTGGCTGTAGGACGGGGGTTTTGATTTCCAAAAGTACCAAAATCAGTTGTGTGTATTTCAGCTATTAGACATGTTTTTCTCTTGCAAAGCAATCCCAAAAATCTAGATCTATCTTCCCAGATGGAAAGAAAAACCTCAGACTTACAGCCGAAAAAATATGATACATGGAAACTTACTTGGTAAAAGCTTGAGTATCTTCGCAATATTTATCACAACCAGGCCATTTACATAGTTTATGTCGGTACAATGGACTGAACGTTTTCTCCTCTTCATTGGTCAGATTCACCTGAGGCTGGCCAATCAGATGCCCTATAACAAAATAGAAGCTACTATGACCAATCAGATCTCCTGCAACAAAATCAAAATGTGCAAATTTTTAATTTTCAAAATCCAAGGCAGGTTTATTTCTAAATTGAGATCAGAGAGACTTAAAGCCACTGGCCCTTGTATCGATTAGCTTTATGCTGGACCAAGTGGCACAGAAGAGTCTCCAGAGCCCTAGATAAGAGGGAGTATTTGGTGAGTATTAGGGATAATTTTTGGTAATTCTGCATAAAACCATATGTTGTGACCCCTCATTTGAACCGTCTCGACGAGACGGTTCAGATGAGGGGTCACAACATATGGTTTCAAGGAGAAATAAAGAAAATTATCCCTCAATTATCATCAAATACCCCTCTTATCTAGAGCTCTGAGTCTCTCTTAGATACCACTTGGCTGGGCACCATCAACAATTCAAGAAGCTTACTTACTACTTGCATTACCTATATCTAGCTTTTAGTTCTGGGATAGACACCTTAGCAAGCAGTGTGTTCAGGGTGTGCAATTTCTGTCATTCAACCAACAGTTGGTAAAATATTTCAGGGGACCATCTGAATTCTATCCACAACAATAATTCTTCACTTGAATCACCCATAAAGGGCACCAATGGAAAAAATAAACATGCACTATCATTTGTGAGTTTCTCTTGAGAATATCAAGCAATTTACAGTATATTTAATACTGTATTTAAAGCATTATTTTCATATTATTTTACTTTTTTTTTATTTCATAGCCCTTTCAAGAATATTTTACTCATGTTGAGCCAATCGTTAAGCAGAGGTGGGCGAAGATAGCTGACTTTCCAGAGCTCTAGATAAGAGGGAGTATTTAGAGATAAGTAGGGATAATTTTTGTTAATTCTGCATAAAAACATATGTTGTGACCCCTCATCTAATGAAGGGTCACAACATATGGTTTCAATAAGAAATAAAAAAAATTATCCCTCAATTATCATCAAATACCCCTCTTATCTAGAGCTCTGAAAAGTCAAATGTGCGTGGGTGAGGCTGGTGAGAGACCTAATTAAGCCATACTGAGACCTAACAAGCATTATGAAGAAACAAGAAAAACTTTTGTTTTCAAGTTCATAGCCTACACTGTCTACACTTTCAACATACTGCCAGATATTAAAATTTTGTTCAAATTTAGAAAAATTTAAGTAATTGGTTGGGTCTACGTAGGGTCATTAATTTACTAAGGAAAGGTTCTAACTTACCCGCAAAAGGAAATCCCTCATGGCTAATACCATTTAGTCCTAGTAACGCTGGATGCAACTGTCCTGGCGTTACTCCATTTAGCCCCTTCATCTCCTCTGTGCTAGGCTCAGCGGCATCTTTCCACAACTGCTGAATCTCCGCGGGAGATAACACTCCTGGTAAAGGGAGGTAAGGCATCATAAATCTTGAGTTCAATAGACTGGCATACATATTTAATTGTTCCATTTTGGGTGCTAAACCACCCAGCATTCTGCACAAAAGCCACTCAATGCTAGTCTTCTTCACTTTCTCCAACAAACAAATGTCTGCTAGATCTAGTGCACTATATATCTAACGAATCCAACTTTTGACTTTTCCTTTTACATTTACGTCAGAAACTTGATGAAACTTCGCATTTTTTAAATGAAATTCCATCAACACTTTTTTCAAAGTTTTTCACAAAGTCAGAAAACTATGAATGTGCTCTTTTACTCTGAATAAATGCAAGAATAAAACTGCATTAACACTTAAAGCGCCAGCAATGAAAATAGGTGACTTCGCAACCAGCACAGATCCTGATGACGCAACTCTAAGCAACTATCTTATCTGGATCTACCTTGTTTGCCTTGTAGTCTTTGAATTTTCAATGATAGGTACAGCTTTGATGAAATATGTTTTCAAAGTTTGCAGATGTAAATTTTGTCATCTGCTTTTTTTGGCACTCTTAGCATTATGGAAAATCCTTAATTCAGTGATGTACATATCAAACTTTGATGGAAGAATGGCTGACAAGGCAGACCCTGATCAGACAGCCTCATCTGGGTCTACACTATCTGTGCAATTAAGCACTTCTATCCCAACATTTAAGGTGAATTGGTACACTTTCAAGGGAAGCAACTCAGCCATTTTTACTTCTGCCTACCTTCTTTTGGGGTCAACTCTTAAATGAAAGAATTTGCTCCCTCAGGAGCAAATTCTTTCCTTTAAGAGGAGACCCCATTTTTCAAGGGCTATGGCCCCTAAGGAAGCAAACTGGAAATCAAAAAAGTTGTTTCCCCTTTGTAATACTTGCAGAAAAACATGGAGGTGTACCCATACACCATAAAGTTTGTATGATACACAATACAATAAAGTTCCATAATAGGCATGGTCTCAATATGTTTTCTCTTAAGAAAATAATACATAAATAAATAATCAGCTAAACATTATAATCAGGTTTCAGGCTACAAGATATAAAACATTGTTTTATGTACTGGTAAATTATGTCTTAATACACAACCCTAGGTTTGATTTTTTTCTGTCCTACATGACTTGGTGTAAGATGTCTATGCTAATAATGATGAGACACAGCTAAAAAAGGCCACAATATATGTTTTTATGCAAAAATCTATCACAAGAACTCTGCAAAATGCTGTGTCTTGCCAGTCTGTGCAGTTTACCCCCTAATGCAGATGTCCGAAAAGCAATACCTATGTCTTTCTTCTGATAATCGCAGGCAAGACAAAAATAAGAACTAGAAAATGTGTTTGTAAAACACTATGTCCCCAATCATAAGCATATGCCTACAAAGGAATGCATATTGACAGAAAGCACTCAACAGTTAATCAGTCAATCTACTAATCATCTCAAATCAGCTGATCAAGTTTCAAGTCCCTACTCAAACACCTTTTGACATATCTTGCAGACAAGTTTAAAATGCTGAAATTTCTAAAAGCCATTATTCCGAAAAAATTGACGGAACTGATTCAAAAGTTTATGAGTTCATCTACTCATAATTCCTAATTAGCTGACCAAGTTTCAAGCCCAAGCCTGCAATACTTTTTTGAGATAATGTACTTAAAAGATTTCAGTATGATTTTTCCAAAGCAGCATAACTCCAAAAAGGGAGACAACTCAAACAAGACAGCTATTTTTTATGATAAATCCACATGTGAAATTTCATAACTGTAGCATGCATGGTTCTTAAGATATGGTATGCCTTATAAAGCATGACAACTGGATGTACTGTCCAGTTAGGCTATTGTGACAGTGACGTCACTGTTTGTTTACTATTTTGGACATGACCTATTACTTAAGACGGGGATGTTAAGTTTCCATATAAGCGATATAGATATTATTTACAACCACTTTAGGAAAATAGCAATTGTAACCTAGTGGCTTAGTAGAGATACGAGAATAGAAGTTTTGGTGTGGCAAACAAGAATAAGCAGGTTCGAATCTGGATATCGTTTTTTTTTTTCTTACTCTCATTTTATTTTATTTTTTATTTAATTTTATTTCATTTGTGTGTATATGTGGAAATATGACGAAAGGTGTGTTCATTTTTCTGCACATGGTGGCTAAAACCCCTATTGTTTTGCCAAAGTAAATGGACTACTCAGTTATATCAGATAAATTAGGCAAAAACGAACAGAAGATGTTGAATGAATATAACGGGTAAGGTTGAGGTAGGACGATTGTGTTGGGTACCTTTCAGTGCCGGGGCGTCCTAACCATTTTGGTAATAGTAGGGAAGGGGACTGTTGAACGTGCAGTAGGTGCGGGTGGGAGTGGTTTGGACATTTTCCTCTCCCCCATCAGATCTCCTTTCTTTCTCACTCTCTCTGGGAGACGGCCCGATATAGACTGAAGTACTGTTTCAAGGAGTCGTCAACCCCAAAACAACCAACCAAACAACCAACCAGAAATAAATAAAATATGTTTGGAATGAAACATAAAACAGATCAAAAACAAAATAAGAGGCAGATAAGAAATAAAAATCTAACACTGGAGAACTGTAGGCATCAAATGATAAAGTTTCATTTTAACAAAAAGAGAGAAGAAAAATAATTTCAAGCTAACCGGGGTTCGAACCTGCAATCTTTTATCTGCAAAGTCGCCACGTTACCTCTACACTATACAGCATTACTTGATAGAGAACAGTCAATTTAATAGCTTGTTAAATTAACGGTCTGAATATTCTATGATACGCTACGGTTTCACCTATCGCAAAATAATGGTTCGGTCTGTTTACATTCTGAATATCCTAACTGGACAGTATGAATGGACAGATGTTTACACAGACATACACATGGAAATCCCAGAAGCAATTTTTTACCCGATTTCTAAATTTTGCAAAACTATTTTGTTACACCCAAGTTTTTTTAGCTGGGTCAATATTTTTTGCATAGTATCACAAGAATTCCACAAAATGTGGTGTCTCCCCAGTCTGCACATTGTCACAAAACTCTGATTACTCTTTCAGTACCAAAAAGCAGACGACAAAATTTACGTCTGCAAAAATTAAAAAATGCCTTGTCCAAGACATTTCATATTGAGAATTCAAAGACTAGGGGGCAAACAGTGTAGATCTAGATGAGGCGGCTCATGATCTCGGGATCTACGATGTTTGCAAATTTTGCTAATTTCGTCACTGGGGCTTAAAGAGTTAACCCAGAAGATTAGACACTAAGTTTACTTCGCTGCCAACAACTATTGAAAAGTAATACCTATGTCATGCTTCTGCTAATCGCAGGAAAGACAAAAACAAGTTACAGTGGACCCTCTATACAACGATGCCATTTAATGTTCCAAAACATTTTGATGTTAAACTGAATTTGCTGTTATAAAGAAAACATCTTTTGAACAATAAAGCCATTTCGTGGATATCAAAATGATGTTGTAAAGAATTTTGCTGTTGTAATGACTGCTGTTATAAAGAGGGTTGACTGTATCCTGCGATCATGCAAAACACGAAACAGTCACTACTTCTTGTATTGTTACATCACAGAAACTAATGTTGTACTTTCCTTGGCCTAAATAATACATAAGTAATGTATTGTTGTCCCTGTCTAATGACTGAATAACACCATGTGAGGTCACGGTGTCATGAAGGCATTTAAACTAGTAAGAATAAACAAAATCAATAGAAATAAAAAAGTAAACCATTATTTTTTCATGTAAACAAAAGCCCAAATAATTCACTGTTTTCACTGTAGTCAACACTGTCAGCATACAGTTTCTCTAAATGCAAAGTTTTAAAAAAACATCCAACAAACTTGTTCACACTTAAAGCCACCAAAATGACTAGAAATGTGTCCATAGAACATGGATGCCCCTACCTAGTGCCTTGAGTAAGATGGCACCTTGTTTAAGGTACTAGCACTTGTAGGATAATTGTTCACGCAGGCAGACTTGTATAACATGAAAAATTAGCATGCAGAGACCTCCTTTGGGAGATGTACCACATGTGGATCCAGAACAGGGTGGATGAATGGGGTTCTGTAATATGTGATATGGATAAAATTCTGTATCCTACCACAGAAATGGATTTTACATAACTTTCTAAGAGATATACCCCAGAAACATGTAACTTTTCAAGAGATATAGCCTGGAGAATTTTGCCAAAAAAAAAAAAAGAAGTTGAAAAAGCGCCATTATTCCCATAATTGTAGTTGCTTTTTACCCTAAACTGAACTTGACCTTTATATTATGATTTTGTATAAAATATGAATCCAACACACCAATTTTTTCAAAAGCTAATAAACGGAAACCATTTTTTTTTTTTGCACAAAATGAAGTTGAAAAAGGGCCATAACTCCCATAATGATTGGTGGATTTTACCCAAAATTAAATTTCACCTGTATTTTATGATTATATACCTGTGTATAAAATATGAATCCAATATACCAATCTTTTCAAAAGATACCAAAGCAGAGAACCCATTTTTGGTAAATGAAACCTTTTGGCAATCCATTTGCAGAATCCAGTTTTAATTTCCAGGTGGGAATGGAGCTGCTTCTTTATTTGGGTTCGAGGTTACAAAACTTGAGAATAATCTCAAACTCAAATTGGCTGCTTCAGAGCATGTGCATACCTGTTTAAAGTAGGCATGGCTTAAAGGTGATATATCAGCACATGCTCAGAAGCAGCCAATCAATGTGCTTTATTTTGAGTTTGAGAATGTACTCAAGTTTTATAACCTCTGGGCCAGGTATGGTGTGCCATATGAGCCAATAAACCTTTCTGAGCCGCACTCAGAATGTCACTCAAAAGTCACCTGATGGTGTATATAACTAACCAAGTCAAAGTCCCACAAATAAAATTGCATGTGTTGAATCTCCCACAATAAGTCCATGATTTTTTACCATACACTTAATGAAAAGATGCATACCTGTTTAAGTAGGCATGGTAGGCATGGCTTTGAATAGTGAATAGTTCATGATATATGTCAGCATCAAAATAACCCTTTGAAACAGTAAGACCCATTGCCACATTTACCTAACTAATCCAAGAAAGCATATAATATATATTTCTCTAATTGCTTTTTTTTTTTCTTTTGGTTTGCTTCACATAAGGAATCTTCTAACATTGTCTTGTAATTACCCTGAATAGCAACCACTTTTATTATCCAAAAAGCTGAAAAAAAACTGAACTCATTTAACTGGCCAGCAATATGTCAAATATTGCTGGTGGAAAGGCAAACATTGCAGACCCTGATCAGACTGCTCCTGTATATATCAGACTGCTCCTGTATATATGTCCCAATATTTACTCATAAACAATATACATGTACTGTGATTCAGCACTATTTTGAAACAGAACACAAGTTTATAAATACAAAGAATATTAAGTAACATAAAACAGAAAACAAAAAGCGAGACCGGTTACTTGGCATCATGTTTGTTTGCATGTACCTGTACATATGTTTACAGAGAAGTTCAAGTAATTTATTGTGGTAACTCTGATAATCAGCATTATGTCATTTGAAGAATAAACTTTGTAACAAATGCCCCTGAAGACCCTCAGAACCCTACCTAAGACCCTAATTATGACCTTGACACTCACTATGGGAACCTGATTGTGACCTTGACCTTTAGCAAAGGCCTGCATTTCTCTGATGCACGATAGTAGTCTCTTATGAATCTTTCGAGTAATCGCAGAGACATGATTTGAGCTTTGATCTCCTAACTGTAACCTTGACCTTGGGCTTACGAGTCAGGTGCCCTACCGATTGCGCTACCCGACCCGGCATTTAGACATTGAGAATACCATGACACAATTCCAGTACCAACTCATTAATTACTGCAATACATGTCCAGTACTAATTCTTATTTGGGATGGCATAATTTCAGTTCCAACTGTTCTGACATAAATCGTCAGAGAAGAAATACTTAACCCTTAAAGTGCCAAAAATTAAATACTTAAATTTGCAAATAGTGTAGATCCAGATGGGGTGGCTCATAATGACCCACCTCATCTGAATCTATACTGTTTGCCCTCTAGTGTTCAAATTTTCAGTATGATATCGCTTGGATGAAACATTTTTGGAAATTCTGAAGATGTAAATTTTGTCGTCTGCTTTTTGGTGCATTAAGGGTTAATAAATTTCAGCATAAATTAGGGCATGATTTCAGCATAAATTGCTATTAATTACCATGACACAACTCCAGCATTCTGGTATAATTTCAGTACTTAGCATAAAAGAAATACTGATATAATTTCAGCATAAATAATTATACAATTTTTACATAAATTTTCATCAATTACACGACACAGCTCCAGTATTAATTATCATTAAAGATAACACAATTCCAGTACTGTCAGTATTATCAGAGAGGAAATAATGACAATTCAGCACATTTAGTTATTTATAATTAATTTCCATGAGAAACTCCAGTGCTAATTGTCATATGCACAATACGAACTGTCTTGACACAATTTCAATGAAGAAGATGACACAATTTCAGCACAGATTATAATTAATTTCCATGACAGAACTCCAGTGTTAATTATAAGCGCAATACCAACTCAATTTAAAAGACACAATTCCAGTACTGTCAGTATTATCAGAGAAGAAATAATGACAGTTTCAGCACATTTAGTTATTATAATTAATTTCCACGAGAAAACTCCAGTGCTAATTGTCATATGCACAATACGAACTGTCTTGACACAATTTCAGTAGAGAAGATGACACAATTTCAAAAGTGATTATAATTAATTTCCATGACACAATTCCCATACTAATATCAGCAAGGACACATGAGCATGACAGAAGAAATAATGACATACTTCAGCAGTATCAAACAGTCCTGAAACAGTTTCATTACTAACCCAATAAATGACACAATTATACTGATTAATGTACCGAAGTAAACCTGTATTTGACACAATTCCATAAAAGACCAGGAATGGTTTGCAGACATCCTGACAACTGTGAAACTACCTAATAATCTGAAAGATCAACAACAATAACAAGAGATCAATAGGTATTGATTACTTCATATTTTTCACCTTCAAATCCCCCAGGCTCTAATGGTTTTAACCATGTGTTGTTTACAGACTAAATAATGTTTATCCAGGGTCTTGTTTATCCAGTCGGCTTTCAAACAACTGTAATATTGCCTATAAGCGGTACAAGTTAGCGGTGGACTTATTGGACTCGTGTTACATGCAAGATATCATTATAATCATTAGGAGCCGATGACAATATCAACAGCTCTGGATACCTTATCTACCCAATATATCTGACTGCACAAATAATGTGGAAAAAATGCAACAAGTGGAATATGAGTCCAAAAATGAGCCCTTATACCTGTGAGGAATATGAGTCCAAAAATGAGCCCTTTGACCGGTGAGGCCAACATGACATGGTGCAGTACTCCAACAATTTCAGTGGCGGATCCACAGGCGATTCTGCTGATAGCATTTTGATCTGGGTCTATACTGTCTGCTCTGACATTTCATTCCAAACGGCACTAACACATTTAATCTCAAACACTTTTATCTTAGAGAAAAAATGGACTAAAAATAAATATATAACCCACAATTCCTAAATGACATCTGAATGCATGTAGGCAGTAAAATAAATGTATTTTGCCAACACAACAACCATGGATCTTGCTACTCAACCATATACATCCTACAGCACCCTAAATGGACTTTGAAATGTACACAGGCAGTAAAACAAACATATAACTTTTGGCTCAAGCTGCAAGTTATAGTTCTCCCTCTCATTCTCTACTAGAGCCAGTTTTAAATCCCTAAATAACCTATAAAATGTACATATAGCGTACAGTAAATAATTTTTGCCAATTCAACAAATAACCTTCTTTACAATCAAGCATATACAGCAGTTTATAATTCTCCCGCTCTTGTCAGACTAGATCGAGTAAACAAACGGTGTAAACAAATACCAGGGCAACCGACAACTGTGTAAACAACATATTCATTTCAGAAAATGTGATGTAAACAAAGTAAATTATAAATGGTCCCAGCCAAATGGTTTTCTCTCGGCAGAAATAAACAAAGCTCCACCAATAATAAACACAAGATAAATCAATAAGCTGCTTTCAACTACTTTAGCTTTGTTGTTCTTACCAAATTACTGTATTCATAGAAAATATTGGGATATAACAGTGCTGGAGCAGTCTGGTTATAGTCTCCACTATTTGTCAACAGTTTAAAATCATAGCAAACGATAAAAATGTTCTCAGATGGCAGAATCTGCCACAAAAGGCTGTAACAAAAATGGCTGAGGTGTCTGAGGTATCCCTCAAAATAAAATACATGAGCCATGCATAAATCCCCACCCCCACCCCACCACTGACCCATACCCCTGAGTGCAGATATGCACTGTGTCTCATGTGTTATACCCTTCGAAGGGAGACAGATGAACAGATAATCAATGGACAACAGAGCAACGCTGTGCTCAAGGAGCAAAATTTTAAATCAATTCAAGGGGAATAACTCATGCACTACTGATACCACTTGCCAAAACTTGCTGTGCACTATCATATTATTATGATGCATACCGGTAATTATTTTTAACCTTAATAAAAATCCATTCATTTGTTACTTAGCTGTGACTCAATTTGTTGATTTTAAACCAATTCAAGAGCAATAACTCATGCATTACTGAAGAAATTTTAATAAAACTTGACATGTACTATCCTGTAATAGTGATACAGATTTAGTATCATAAAATGCCGGTAACTGGTTAGTCAATTAATTATGGCTCTGTTTACTGATTTTAAATCGATTCAAAGGTGATAAATGCCAAACTGACAAAATTAGACGTGCATCAGCACATTATAGTGATATCTATTTCAAGTTTCATGAAATTCTGTTCCATATTGACTCAGTTATGGCTCCTGATGAACAGATGAGCAGGTGGGCAGACAGAAGGATGGACTGACTTTATACAGATTTTTTTCATGATTTTATACATGTATAGTACTGTATGACAGGAGCAGATAACTCTAGTATAATAAACTCTGGCTGTCACAGAAAACCTTAAACCACTTAGATAATTTCTGTGAAATTTCATCAAGATCTACCAGAACTCGGATTTTATGTTGATTTTTATCATGATTTTATACATGTATATAGCCTTGTGTCATGGGCAGATAACCCCATAGGGACATAATTTTGATTATGAAGAGAAGCTAAATTATTCTCATAATTTGTTGCAAGTTTCAGGAAAATCACTCTCAACTCTGATTTTATATAGATTTTTTTTCATGATTTTATATATACATATAGCCCTGAGACAAGGGCAGATAAGCTGGTAGACAAAATTCTGGTTGTAACAAAAGACTTATGTTACTTGTAGCAGTTCTGTGAAATTTCATCAAGATATTTCAAAAGTAAAGGGACTACAGACCAAAATTACTTTTTAAGACATTGACATGGGGAATAACTCTGCCAGAACACATCAAAATTTGCCCATAAATAATCCAAAGTGAGAAATTCCCAAGAATAATGCATGTGCCAAGTTTGAAGAAACTAAGTCAAGCTGTTGAACTCAAATAATACAATAGCTCTTTGGCTTGTCCCAATCACATAGGCATGTATGTCTGGAAAAAACCCACTGGTTTAAGAGATCATCATAGAATTTATCATAAATATTCAATCTTTTCTAAAATGGACTTGTCCATCCATACTGTTAGACATGTCCAATGATTGTATTTGGGGCAAGAATCGTCAGAAGATTGTAGAGTACACCTGACACATATAGAAGCTAGCATCTAATGACCACTAACAAAATCAAATGATCACTCTGTTGCTGAATAAAACATGTCATTGAGAAATTAGAAAAATCATCTCTGAATTAACATCAAAACCCGGTCTTATCTGGAGCTCTGAGTCCAAATATAATGGTTTTATACAACTGCAACAATGATCACTTTAGAAGCATTATGCTTATTGCCACTGGACAGCAATGAAATTAACACTCAGAATATATTGTGCACTGAAATAGCTTCATTTAACATCACATTTCAAGAAAGTTAACCTACTGTTTTGGGGTGAACAGTCTTGAAAACAAAGTATGCCAGATCATATTTCTGCGATAATTTCTGTGAAGTTTCACCAAAATATTCCAAACAGCAAAGGGAATGCATGCCAAAACCACTTTTTGGTCCTGTATACAAGTCTCCAGGCAGGGGCAGATAACCTTATTAGACACTATTCTGCTTAGTAAAGCATATTTAATTCAATCATTTCTGTGAAGTTTCACCAAGATATTCCATAGTAAAGGAACTACAGTCCAAAAACCACTATAGTCTCCTGGCATGGGCGGATAACCATGTCAGACAAAATCTGCTATGGCATAGCTCTTTCTTCCACCATCATTTAACACTCCAAATTACTAAAGCAGCAACAGTGCATACCCTCATCAGACTGCTCCTGCATAAAAAAGGAGCAGTCTGACCTTAGTCTACAATGTTTGCTCCAGCACTTCTGTTCAATACCAAGGGGCAGCATCAAATCCTTCCCACTTACTTTAATTATCTCCTAACACTATAGACCCAAAATACAGACAACACCATTCTCTCATCTGCAGTGCTGCTTCCAAACAAACAAAAATAAAAACATAAAATCTGTATCTCAACCAGTTCAGTAAGACAGGGAAGACAAAAATAGTTTTAATATTGTCAATTCTTGATTGCTGCCATGAAGTTTGTTTACCAAAAATTTGCAGGAAAAAACATTCATCAATCAATAAATTTACTGCTGCAATGAACTTTCAGATTGCCCAAATAGTTTGGCCCGATATATTGTGTTTAGTTCTCTATCACAAAAAAGTTGTGAGATCTCAGTATCACTGCCTCCCAAGGTCAAGGCCATTCGGATAAAAATCATAAAATACATGTTTTTTTTTTTTTGAGAAGTAAGACAAACATATCAAGAATACTTTCTGATAAAAACAGATATACCCATACAGACATTTTTCTGCAGCAATGTTTTCAGCAAACCTTGCTATGATGACATGTTGACCTTGAACATGAGGTCAAGGCCACCAATTCTAACCAACTCAATGCCTCCTCCAAATTACATAGCCTGTCATGTTTGGTCAACATCTGTCAGTAGCTTCTAAGAGATTTTTTTAAAGGCAAATTTAACATGGTATGTCTTCCCATCCCCTGTGACCTTAAAGTAGGAAAGTGAAAATGGGATCAAGGTCACCAAAAACTGTAATGCAGAAAATCTTACCTAAACTTTTGTTTTATCTGGAGCTTGCTGATCCAACAATATATGAGCCGCTGCACAAGAAAACCAACAATGTGGTTGTGCCCCCAGCGCAGACTCAGATCAGCCTTGGCATCCAGTTTGACCAGACTCTTCGTTAAGTGCTCAAAGGGTAGCTAAGGGTCTCAGCTACCGCCATGTGGACAGCAAAGACTCTGATCAGACTGGGCAGATGCCCAGGCTGATCTGAGTCTACGCTGGGCACACAACCTCTTTGTTGGTTTTCTCGTGTTGCGGCTCATATTGCAATATTCTCCAGGCAACTTTTTCAATATCCTGGAAAGTAATACTGTCATACTTTGATAAATAAAAGTTGTGGCAACAAAACAAGTCTCTTGTCCCATGTGTAAACCTCGGATCAGCCAGTACATCCATGTGCAATCTGGTCTGAGATTTTCCTGTCCACATGAATGATCTCTAGATCAGATAGCTAAAAGAGACACCACACACTGATTATAGAGTAATTTCAAAAGTTTGCACATTTGGTAAGGAACCTTTTTACTGCATAGTACAAAAAATAAGAAAACAACAATTTATTGGGTGAAATAAGACAGAAACTACTAGGCCAAGGTGAAAGTAGGAGATCAACATTCCTGATATTTACTGCATTAATCAACTTATCTCCCTATTTCATTTCATTTCATTTTTGTAAAAAAAAAAAAACATGCTGATATTCATAATTTCAGTTACCATAAATCACTTTATTTTCATGTGTTCTTTATTTCATGATTTTTATTTGAGAATTATTGGTGAAGTCTTGAATTGACAATCAAGTAATAATTGTCATCAGCAATTCTTATCAGATTGGTAGATTAAAGTTTGGAAAACTTCTAGAATGGTTTGCTAATATTAGCGAATATAGATCTTTTGTGAATATTAATTTAGGGATTTACACTAATGTGGGACCATAACTCTGCTGGTACAATCTACAAACGTATACATGTATGTACTGGTTAGCATGTATTTTGGATATTCATGGGTGCAGAAAAGCTATGTTTTTGTCCTCTTCCAGGAAACGGAGAAATCTAGGACAATACAATAACGTGTGGGTGTCCTGTAGAATGACATTTCTTAGTTATTAAGAATTGATGACAAAATGTACAGAAGCTTGTAACCGCCAGACAAAAGTTCCAGATATGTAGAGTCAATTATCAGGTTGGATACCTATTTCTTCCGATAAATACCCCTAATAAATGTGCCCCTGCCCCCAACCCCATCCCCCCTTCTTTTTTTTCTGTAGAAACAAATGACCAAATACGAACAAGATTTGTTCAATTAATTGTCCAAATTAGCTATTCATAAAAATTGTGAACTGCAATGCCCCGGGGACATTTTTTAGAGTAAATATGGATCCTATTAAACACCCAGGGGTGTTATCTTTTACCTAAAGGGGCCCTTATTTAGAGCCTAAATCAGCCACTACCAAACAGTACTAAGGTGATAGGTATGCTTTCAGAGGAAGCAGCTCTTTTATTTTTGCCTCATTTCTCAATATGTCAACTCATTTTCAAAAAACCCAATCCACAGAAGCAAATTGGAAATTCATGCAAGTTATTATAACATGTCTTTTTTCTAACTCCCCCCCCCCCCCCCCCCACCCCAACACACACACGCCAATCCACATAAACAAATTGAAAATTCATGCAAGTTATCATAACATTTTTTTTTTCTAACCCCCCCCCCCCCCCCCCCCCCCCCCCCCCCCCCCGCCAGCACACACACCAAATCTAAACTCAGTCATAAGATGACTTCTCACCTTTCATAACAATCCCAAAAATCTAGATCCATCCAGGTCCAGCTTATAAGAGTTTTGGGGGAGCCCCGGTAGCTCAGTAGATAAAGCTCTGGCAAGCTGATCTAGTGGTGCCGGGTTCGAGACCAGCTGGAGGCAGAAATCTTTCCAATCATAAACGGGGTTTCTCTGCACACAGTCTTTTATCATCACCCTCCCATTGTCCTGATATGACTGAAATACTGTTAAAAAGGTCATAAACTCACAAGTCATCCATCCAGCCATAAGATTTTTGGGCTGTTCTGAAGGAAAAGCCTCCTACAAGAGTATTTCGCTTAGTGGGCTGCTACATCTGAATTACCAGTACCAAAAATGAAAAGTCTCACCCTCCCATTATCCTGACATGACTGAAATACTGTTAAAAAGGTCGTAAACTCACAAGTCATCCATCCATCAATAAGATTTTTGGGCTGTTCTGGAAGAAAAAGCCTCCTACGAGTGTGTTTGGCTTAGTAGGCTGTTACCTCTGAATTGCCAAAAAATGAAAAATTAACCCTTAAAGTGCCAAAAATTAAAACTGTTGAATTGGCAAACAGTGTAGATCCAATTGAGGTGGCTCATAATGAGCCACCTCATCTGAATCTACACTATTTGCCCTCTAGTGTTCTAATTCTCAATATGATATCGCTTGGACGAGACATTTTTTGCATTCTGCAGACATAAATTTTGTCGTCTGCTTTTTGGCGCATTAAGTGTTAAAGCTGATTCAGCATTCAAATAGGACTAAGGTTTCTTTCTTCTTTTTTTTTTGTTTATTCTTAACAGCTTGCAACAATTTATACCAGTTGAATGATCATACAGGCTGGTAAATGATGTAAAAGACTTCTTATAAGGATACAATATATCACATTCACTCTATTTACCATATTCAATGTACTAAGTGCACTTGTTCTAATTAGCATACATGAGTTCTAACAAGTAAAGGTGAACATCACACCTCACCAATGACCTAAAATTAGAATAAAGGTTGTAATGTTCATGTATTACACTCAATGGTTTACAAACAGAAGTTTTTTGTTTTGATGTTTTTTTTTGTTTTTTTTTACTGTTTTCTTCCAACATTAAGCATGGTTAAAATAGCATTCAAAAGGTGAAGGTCACATATCTTGGAACTGCTTCTTACTACTGGATCTGCAGACATACCCTAAATGTAAAGTCAAGCCCATCATATTTATGAATAGAAATTTTTAAACAGATTTCTTCTTGCATAATGTTACATCAATTTCCAAGGAACCATCAATAGGTCAAGGTCACAGACCTATGAAACAGCTTCCACTAAATATGTAAACTTACAATATACATGTATATGCAAAGTCACAGCAACACTGAATAATAGGAGAGAAAGAACTTGGGGTTTTGATGAAGGAGTTCAATCATAATTCCCATGAGGAGTCACGATGCATGTTTTCATGGAGAAGTTAGGAAAATCATCACAGAATCAGTGTTGAAACCAAGCTCTGGATGTCTTGGATGCTGCAGACTCGAGCTTTTCAAGCTTGAAAGCATGCTAGACTCAACGTCAGTGTGCAGCTCTGTAGCCCTGGGTTAGAATCACAGTTTTCATGTGTTTGATGTCACTTAACTTGCACAGAATCTCGAGTTTAAGTTCAATAACATGAGTGCTAGTCAAGCTCTTGCTGTCCCTCAGTGTGCTGGGTCCCAGTTGTCAAAAATTTTGTGTACAACTTGGTACCAGCTAGGACATCCAGAGACAGCAAGCCTTGGGGAGCACTTGCTGTCCCTCAATTAGCTGGGTCCCACTTGTACACAATTCTGCGTACAACTTGGTACCAGCTTGGACATCCAGAGACAGCAAGCCTTGGGAAGCACTTGCTGTCCCTCAATGTGCTGGGTGCTGGGAAGCACTTGCACCTCTTGTTCCTTGTGAATCAAGTGACCTTCTGCCATATGTAGCCTCCAGACAAGATACTGCCCTGGCATGTCTGTTCAGAGGAACCTTAATAAACAACAAAAAAAATCATAATGATGTCTGATAAAAGTTGGGTCAAAAACTAATGAGGAAACATGGAAAACAAGGTCAAGACAATGGCCTTGTTTCTTCCTCAAAAGAAACAATTATTTAAAATGTTTATAAATGAGCCTGATGAAAACAGATGAACACTGATTTAAATCAATTTTAATTTATTACGGCTGTAAAAAGGGATAAATTAGCTGTGAAAAAAGACCTTACAGTATGAGCAAACAGCAAAGACTCAGATAAGCCTGCACATGTGTGCAGGCTGTTCTGAGTCTTTGTTTTTTGCTATACAGAAAAGGATTCCAAAGGCTTGATGCAAACAGGGTAGACTGTAATCAGACTGTGTAGGTGCACATGCTGATCTGAATATATTCTGTCTGAAAAATGCTGAGGCTCTTTTTTCTTACCGCAAACAGACTTAGGTTGTTTACTTGATTGATAGTGGAAAAAAAAATTGTAACAGCTTTCAAACAAAAATAAACACAGGTGAAATGCTCCATGCGAAAAGAGATTTTAGAGTGTCTGTGAACAGTGCAGACTCAGATCAGCCTGTACATCCATGCAGTCTGCTCGTAGCCCTCGCAATTCACTTTTGAATTCATTAAGATCTACAAACTGTCAACGCTGGCTGGGAAGACTTTGATCAAACTAGAAAGATCTTAACAATTGCTATAAAGCTTTTTTTCTACTGCCATGGCTAAAGTTTTTACAGGTTTTTGACCTAGAATTAGCAGTCAGGTAAAACTTAAATTGAGCCAAATTTATTAGGTTAAAAATTCATTTTCAAGCTGACTCATGGAAAAACCTGTTTAAAAGTATACATGTATGATGTAAACAGCAAATGCCTAAACCAGCCTGTACTCTCCTACAGCATAGGCATGACTTGGGATTCGCACATACATGCCATAAGCTGGCCATAGCCTTGCCAGAGTCCTCTGGATCAAGGATCAGCTGAAAAAATTTGTTACTAGCCTGTATAAACACATGCAAAAGAAAAACCAGTCTAGCTACAAGCTCTTATACAGCTTGCCAAATCTTAAATTTCCAACAGTTTGACCACCATAACCCATAAAGCGCCAAAAATTAAAATTGTTGAATTGGCAGACAGTGTAGATCCAGATGAGGTGGCTCATAATGAACCACCTCATCTGAATCTACACTGTTTCACCTTAGCGTTTGAATTCTCAATATGATATTGCTTGGACAAGACCTTCTTTGAAATTTTGCAGACGTAAATTTTGTCGTCTGCCTTTTTGGCGCATTAAGGGTTAACTTAGTAGGATGTTACTTTAGTAACAGTTACAACAGCTTCCCAAGCCAAGGGAACGAAATCTATTTTGTTCCTTACATGGCCAATGACCTATTCTTAAATTCCCCACTGAGCCATTTCATTGGATGCGAGCAACTTCCATTGCATCCACACAAATAATCCATAACAAAATGCTCGAAAGCTCAACTACAATCTGAATTTGTAAGTTCTACTCAAAAGTATGTAGTGTGGTCAGGGACTCTTCCCAATGGACACAGGATGTCTCAAATGAAATCCAATGATGTCAATGTGATGTCATTACATTGCATCCATGTCAGTACGATGCCATCATGTGCCTACTGGGTAGGCATGAAGGGGTACATGAATGGGTACTGACGTTTTGTCTCTCCGCTGCATTCTTCCATCTTTGAATTGTGCCATACTATTATACAAAAGTGAACATTGAACATCCTGTAGTGAAGACATGATAACAATTGACATCAGTATCAGCTTGGTCAACTGTTACATTTACCGATACTGGTAAGCATTAGGCTTACAACCAAATTCTTGGTTGATATACATCTTTCCTATAATTCAGAGTCTGTTTGAGTTTTGTCCCTTGTAATGCCTATGATGTCATCTATAGGATAGGTTATTGTTTTTCATTGTGTAACCAAATAAATGCCGGTTTTCCGTACATTCAAAACTAACATTCAACGGTTAAGATTAAGACAACTATTTTGTTCCAACTATATTCAGTTCTTTCTTTGTCGGAAAATAAGCTTTATAGCTTATAGCATATGGGAATTTGACATAAAATTAAAAGATTTCCGACTAAAATTTTGGGCCAAAATTACCGTAATCAAGAGCATGTATCACCAGTTCAGCTTCCAAAACATAAGGAAAAAAAAAGAAAATCGCGGAAGATGTTCAGACCGTTATTACAAAAGATACAAAACGAACGATTAGCTGATTATAAAGCAGACACACGCTAAAAATGACAACAAAGTGTGCTGACATGGAATTCGTTTGTGTAATCACCGAATGGCACACATTGCCGCAATAAACAAACACCTATGATTGCGTATTACCTAGACACATGTTCCGGAGGCAACTTAAGAACACCTACCGTGAAATGGAAAGGATCAAATAAATAATACCGAAGATAAGTAAGAGATGGAAAAAATAATATAAATTCAACCTCGGGTTCGAACTTACGGAAAACTGTCTGGAGGCTGATGCTTTTAGATCGGTGTATCGCACAAGAAACCATAAATATCAGTGCTATATTCTGTCCGGTAATAATGCGTAGTTACTACCTGAATGCTGACGTTTTACCTGTCAGAAAAATGGAAAGAACTTTTCAGATTTACGAAACTTATCAATATGAAATATAGCTCGTTTATATTGAACAAACGTGAATATATTGCCGGGGTGTTAAAACACGGCGTCGATGAAAGGGGTCATGAAAATCATGAGCAACTTGTCGGGTCTCTCAATATGACATTAAAATAACAAAAAATTATATAAACAAGCAAATTCAACGAATTTATGTCCCCCGCCTTGGAAACTAGGTCTCCACTGTATATACACTTAGTGTTTGAGCTGGAAAAGCGGCTAAGTTAAAAATGCGAAAAAAGTAATAAAAAAAAATAATGTGGAATTATATCCAAACCACATGCATATCTTCAGACCATGATCAAAACACCTGTGAAGTTTCAAAGGAATCGGCGTAAAACTGTAGGAGGGGTTGTACACACAAGGTACCCACTATCTATTCACTTTGATAGTAAAAAATGTATGAAAAATGGCTAAGTTCAATTTGCAAAAAAAGTGATAAAATATAATGTGAGAAATATATCCAAACCACATGCATATCTTCAGTCCATGACCAAAATACCTGTGAAGTTTCAAAGGAATCGGCATAAAACTGTAGGAGGAGTTGCGCACACAAGGCACCCACTATCTAGTCACTTTGATAGTAAAAACGCCTAAAAAATGACTAAGTTCAACTTGTGGAAAAAGTGACAAAAAATAATGTGAGGATTATATATCCAAACCACATGCATATCTTCAGACCATGACAAAAACAGCTGTAAAGTTTTGAAAGAATCGGCATAAAACTGTAGGAGGAGTTGCACACACAAGGTACCTACTACAATAGGGGGACGGAAAGACGGAAGGACGGACGGACAGACAGATGGACGGAAAGCTGAAAACTATGTCCCTCCGCTTTTCTTCGAAAAGGCGGGGGACAATAAAAATGTCACCTTAAAACACGGCAATTATACTTTAATTTGGTCTTTCAATGTATTTTTTGCAGTTCAAATTTACGAAACGTCTGCTTTATGCATGCTATGTGTGCTTGCAGTTGTAGTGAATTATATGGGATGCTCCTATAGATGACATCACAGTCTACTTGGGTAGACAACTCGTGTGTGACTTTATCGATATACAGGAAAGGTGTATAGCCACTTTGTATAGTACCGGATAAGTTGCCATTTGGTATTACCCTGGTGTTTACCTGAGAGGCAAATTTCCCTAGCAGAGAGCTTCCACACACCAAAACTGAAGTCACAGTACTCAGAACTGAACCTTGGGTTGAAAACAGAAATGACCAGTATAGTCCACTGACCTATTTACTCCCATTTAGCTAGAAGCCAATGCTGTAACTGGTACAACTTTGTCATTTGCACTCACACTTTACTGGTCTTGGAAATAGCATGAGGTCATTGTTTGCTCGATGTCCTTGCACCACAACACGTCATCTAATTTCAGAAGTACAATCCAACCCGTCATTTAGTTTCAAAAGCACAAGTAGCCCCTAGAACATGTACTTGCTTTATGTAACTGAGCTGACACAGGCAAAAAGATAACTAAATGTATCTAAGAACTACAAGACACAAACCAATGTCTGTGAACCTGCCATTTAGCTAGAGCCTTCGGTTCTGCAGACTCTGCCAAGTCCAAAATCAATGGAAACACCACAAGTTCAGTCTGCAAAAGGATGTGCTGGCTTGTCAAAGCCTTTACTGTTTGCATGTGAACTAAGTCTCCTTTTTCTATATCACAACTTGATTATGCTTTTGCACTTTTCAGATTATGAAACACTACATATGCAACTGACACCCACAGGTAATAACCTGACATAACCATTATACCAAAAGCGAGCATTATATTTTCTTTACATTAACAATTTCTGAATTTTACAGAGTACCGATATTTCCACAATTTCAACAACCTCTATTACAAACCTCTATTACAAACTCAGGCAACAATTCTGACACTATCATAATTGTTCATTGTATCGGTATGATGTACTGAATTTTTGTATGAGTGGGGGGATCATGTTTTCCTTTGTCATTTTCTAACACTGAATTAATTGGGGGCATCCCAGAAAAAATCTCCGAATTTTACTTAATAATTTCTTTTGTTTTTGTACGCATTCTTAAACAAGATGGCCATGAGGCAGCACACCTGAGTAAAAAGATCAAAAGTAAAACTAGGGTCAGTTTCAGCAAACCTGATTGTACATGAATCCAAAATGCTGCATATCAGTTTGAATGTCATTGGAGAAGAAGATTTTTAAGGGTTTTTACCATATATGGGCGTGAAGGACATCTTGATCATCTGCCCAGAACCATTCAAGGAAGTTGTCATTTCCCTGACTCACTGAGGTTCCATATGACATTTTGCTTCAATCAGTTTGGTTGTTTCTTTTGGTGGAGACTTCCAAAGCTGTTGAAAGACCATGGTCAAAGGCCGAAGATTTTTAAAGATTTTCACCATAATGGGTGTGGCAGCCATGTTGATCACGTGACCCAAACCATTTGAACAATATTTTGTTCCCATAAGCCCTGGAGACTCTATATGAAATTTGGTTACAATCGGCCCTGTGGTTTCAGAGGAAAATCATTTGAAATTGTAGACGGAGGTCAACAGATGGAAAACAATGGACTAGGGAGCCTGTCTATCCTATAAGCTCCTGAGGAGCCTTTGGAACAGAAATGATCTTGAATACTTTAAAAAACAACATTCGTGATTGATTAAGGATTTTATATGTTTTGTATTAAATCCTCACCCAATATTTGCAAGTAGGCCTTGGTGTTCTAGATCTCTGTAGAATATTGTTGCTCCAAAAATGGGAGAATTATACATGAAAACTCCTGAACTCTTGGTAAAAAAATGCACCAACATAAGAGTACCCTCAAGTATATTCTCTACAAATGCATTCAGAAATAAAGCTGTATTGAAAAAGCCTACCATGAAATATGAAATAGGTAATTTTTTACTCGGATTTCCCCCATTTTGTGTCATGATAAAAACCACAATGATCCCCTGTCTACAGAAAATGAATTGGTAACATCTAGATGTACAGAAAACAAGACATGTGTGCATACAGAAGAGCTTAAGGGACAGCTTCTTGCCTATCACAAAGAAACTTTTAGCCAAAAGTTTACAGCCAACAGTGGAGCAAGTGCAATTCTCCCTATATTTTCGTAGAGTCAATCTGAAAACAAATCTTCCTTATAGACTGACCATAAGGAAATGAAAATTTCTATTTGTAGCCAATGTGTCTTCATTTTGATATAGACGTTTTGATCAACCAGCACTTAGTTTATTACTTGATTAACAAGACTGGAGTCACAGAAGCTCAGCGGGTTAAGCCCTGGCCTGCTGATCTTCTAAGCCTTCCTGCATTCTAATCCAGCAGGAGGCAGAATTCCCTCCTCCTGTAAACAGGGTTCCACTGCACACAGCCTTTCATTATCACCCTCACTCTCTCCTGATTTGACTAAAATACTGTTAGAAAGGACATAAAATCTCAAGTTATCCATCCAGTGCAAGTTAACAAGACTTATTTTCTAGAAAGCTAGAATCAGTTGATAATACTCCATACACCTACCTTCACAAGCAACATTACTGGAATATCTCTCTTAAGGTGAATGGGGTACACTTTCAGGGGAAACAACTCTACCATTTTCTTTTTTGTCTCTCTTCCCAATGGGAGTCAACTCTTCAAGGAAAGAATTTGCTCCCTAAGGAGCAAATTTTTTCCTTAAAGAGAAGACCCATTTTGGAAGGGCTGCTTGATCCAGGGAAGCAAACAGGAAGTCATAAAAGTTGTTTCCCTTTGTGAAAATGACAGAAACCAATACCGTACATGTGGTAATATTCGCGGGTTCAAATTTTTGCAGTCTAGGGTCAAAAATATGAAATGATTTTTAATTTTCGTGGGTTCAAGTTTTTGCGGTTTGGGGTCAAAAACATGAAACGATTTTTAATTTTTGCAGTCAGTAACATGCACGAAAAATAAAATGCACAGCCGCAGGTTAATGAAAGAACTGGATCAAGTGAAAAGTACCAGAATTTACTGAGGCAAACAGAGACAAAATATATATGGCTACTGTGTCTGCTGAAGATACTTTGTAAGAAATTGGAAATTATTTCACATTTTTAATATTCACGGTTTCTAAGTGACCGCGAAATACTGCGAAATATGGAACACCGCGAAAATTATTGCATATACAGTATGATATACTCATTTATCTTAAGGGAGACAATCCAATACTGCCTCGAATCAAGATAACATTTCCTTACCTTGTGGTGCTCCAAATGGCTGTTGTGCAAGGCACGCTAGCAAGAACTGTCTCTGCTGTAGCTGAATCTGTTGTATCTGTTGAACGAGCGCTTGCTGCTGTACGGCTAGTTGCTGCATGGTCTGCTGTATCTGTTTGCCCCCGCTGCTGCTCTTGTTCTTATCCTGCTGCTGTAGCAACTGGGACTGCTGCAGTACGTTGAGTTGTAGCTGTTCGTTGAGTTGTAGAAGTAACTGCTCCTGAGCTTTTTGTTGCTAAACGAGATAAGAGGACATCAATTTAAATACAGTAATCTCTCGGTATCTCTTACACTGATATCTCAAAGTTTCCTCTTATATTAAAGGAAATAATTTCGCCAAATTTCCTATTTTTTCTTCATATTTCAACTCCTGTTATCTCAAACTACTGGTATGTCAAAGTAAATTTTCTGGGACCAGAAAATTTAATTTGAGATATCAGTAGTTTGAGCTGAACTTAGACGTTGAGATATCAAAAGGTGACTGTATTTATTACAAAACTGACAAATGCAATCCAGTAAGGCAGTGTGGTACTTGTTTGGCCATTCTCTGTCACTCTTACTGAAATTGCAGATCAGTCAAGTCTAAAAGCCAAGGCATATGTGCCACCACCCATAAAGCTAGAATGATTAGTAAGGACTATTCAGCGCTTGAAATTAAAGGGGTAGGATAGGGGTAGTGGTGAAGATGGAGGTGGACTGGTGGGGTAGGGGAGGGCGGGGAGGTTGTAATTTTGAGGTAATTTCATATAAATATCTATAAACAAACAAATGTTGTTGCCATTATCAGACAGAGCATCGATGATGGAGCTTTACTCTGAACTGATGAAGATGAGACCTGCTGCTCAAAAGTAGAACTGGATAGGCAGAGTACTGTGAACAATCTGGTCATTCAACATTGACTACCGGTAATAATGAGTCTCAATATTTACTGCAATTACGATTTTTTTTATTTTCTTTCCGTTTTATTTTCGGATTTTGTTTATTTCCTGAGTCATGTTCTAATTTACAGCCAACCAGCTGTGTGCTGAGCCATGACAAACAAGAAAAGATGCTTGTGTCATATACAAACATAAAAGGGTCAGAACTGAGAACTGCAAAGTCCGATCAGACCCTTTTTCTGTTCATGGACCCTGCAGAATCTACAAGCACAAAACAAAGGCTCAACATGGCTTTCATGGATTCACAGACTTGTTTGGGTCTTTATTACTCTTTGTTGTTACCCTAAGCAACCTTGACGCGCTCACAGCTGAACTACTTTCCTCTTAATAAGCAGCAAATCTGTCTAGTTCTTGCTGACTAGGATTATTGACAGTCTGTGAAAACAAATAAAGATCTTCAATCAATTAAACATAACCTTGCACTTTTTCAACTGCCATTTTCATGGTGTAACTTTCGGGCTGAATAGGTTTTCTTTAAATTAGCCTGCTTAGGATCAAAGAACTGTACTTGCGCTCCCTTAACCACGCTTTCATTTTCAAGAGGAGACTCATAAAACCGAGTCTTCTCTTTACTTTGTTGTTTATGCTCCTTGCTGCCTAGGGATAATTCTTCGGAAGTAATTTCAAATTTTTGATTTGCGGTCATGATTTTGAAAAAAAACCAGAGGGCCAATGGCCCTATATCGCTCACCTGAGCACTGAGGTTACAGCAACAAAACACCATGCACAACAGCAAACACCATTTATGTAGAGGATAATATCACAAACATTTAAGCAAAAAAATAAGCTTTATCCCCCCCTTAATGGCTTCTCAGAAGATCTTTCACAATTTTTTTTTTGTTGAAAATTTGGCCTTTCAGCTTCAATGGCAACCAATCAAAATCAGGTATTTGGGGAAAAATTCATATGGCTGACTACTCCAGGAACATTTCTGTAAAGTTTTGTCAAAATATCTGCAGTAACACAGAAATAAATAGCAAATGTCCACTTTCCCCATTATATAAAGTCTATGGAAACTTTAAGTTGCCATAGCAATGAATTCACATGGGCAATGATAATATAAAACATACTTTAGGTAGAGGCTAATGTTATTAATATGTATGCGAAGTATCAGCTTCATCCCCCTCATGGCTTCACTTTTCCCATTATAAGTCAATGGAAACTATAAGTTGCCATAGCAACCAAAGTTCTTATGGGATTGGAAGAACAAAATTTATGTAGAGGCTACTGTCATCAACAAGTTTGCACAATATCAGCTTCATCCCCTATATGGCTTCTGAGCAGAAGATTATTTTATTTTATTTTTTTTTTTCGAAAATTTACCCTATATGTTGCCATGGCAACCAATCGAATTCAGCTATTTGAAATAAATTCAGATGAATCCTAGAGGACTACTCAAAAAACAGATCTGTAGAAAAAAAATCTAAATAACTGCAGTTAGACAGCAAAAATTGCCAATTTCCATTTTCCCCATTATAAGTCAACGGAAACTCTTAGTTGCCATAGCAACCAAACTGCTGGAGCAATTGCCATGAAAAACAGTAATTCTATAGAGGCTAGTACTAAGGTTGTTTCTGTAAAGTTTGAGCTTTATTGGCCACACAGTTTCTGCGAAGATGATTTTTTAATTTTTTTCTATTTTTAACTATTCGGTTGCAATGGCAACCAGCCGAATTGCACAATTTGCATAAATTAAAAAGGCTGGTTGAAGACTACTCAAGGTACATTTCTAAGAAAGTTTTGTCAAAATACCTAAAGTGACATAACAGTAAATGCAAATTTTCCATTTTGCCATTATAAGTCAATGGCAATTTTAAGTTGCCATAGCAACCAAACTACAAGTGCAATTGCCAAGAAAAACAGTACTTTTATAGAAGCCAGTGCTTAGATCCTTTCTGTGAAGTCTGAGCTTTATTGGTTGCATAGTTTCTGAGGAGACGATTTTTGAATATTTTTTCTATTTTTAATCATTCGGTTGCCATGGCAACCAGCCAAATTGTCCAATTGACATTAATTTCATGTGATTGATAGAGGACTACTCAAGGAACATTTTTGTAAAAGTTTTGTCAAAATATCTGCAGTGACATAGCAATAAATGCAAATTTTCCATTTTGCCATTATAAGTCAATGGCAATTTTAAGTTGCCATAGCAACCAAACTACTAGAGCAATTGCCAAGAAAAACAGTACTTTTATAGAAGCCAGTGCTAAGATCCTTTCTGTGAAGTCTGAGCTTTATTGGTTGCATAGTTTCTGAGGAGATGATTTTTGAATATTTTTTCTATTTTTAATCATTCGGTTGTCATGGCAACCAGCCAAATTGAGCAATTGATATTAATTTCATGTGGTTGATAGAGGACTACTCAAGGAACATTTCTGTAAAAGTTTTGTCAAAATATCTGCAGTGACATAGCAATAAATGCAAAATTTCCATTTTGCCATTATAAGTCAATGGCAATTTTAAGTTGCCATAGCAACCAAACTACAAGTGCAATTGCCAAGAAAAACAGCACTTTTATAGAAGCCAGTGCTTAGATCCTTTCTGTGAAGTCTGAGCTTTATTGGTTGCATAGTTTCTGAGGAGATGATTTTTGAATATTTTTTCTATTTTTAATCATTCGGTTGCCATGGCAACCAGCCAAATTGTGCAATTGACATTAATATCATGTGATTGATAGACGACTACTCAAGGAACATTTCTGTAAAAGTTTTGTCAAAATATCTGCAGTGACATAGCAATAAATGCAAATTTTCAATTTTTCCCATACAAGTCAATGGAAACTTTAAGTTGCCATAGCAACCAAAGTTCTGAAGCAATTTGGATAAAAACAGTATTATTGGTTCCCCCTGCCTATAGATGCTATATATGAAATTTGGTTACAATAGGCCTTGTAGTTTCAGAGGAGATGTCGTTTGAAAATGTTGACGGACGGACGGACGACGGACGACGTACGACGGACGACGGACGACGGATGCCTGCCTATACTATAAGCTCACCTGTGAGCCTTCGGCTCAGGTGAGCTAAAAATGTGGCGCATCTGCATGCACCTAGTTCAGTATACCCCCTCCCACTAACAGCTCCAGATAAGAAAGGGTGAAACATGGATAATTCCGAAATAATTTTCTTTATTTCTCAATGAAAACATATGTTTTGACTCCTCATTAGAACCGTTTCAGTGAGACATTTCTAATGAGGGGTAACAACTTATGCTTTTATGGAGATATATTGAAAATTATCCCTAAATTCCTTTTACCCTCCCTCACCCCACTCTCTCTTTACATTCTCAGATAGTGAAGACTCAGACTGTGCAGTCTGATCAGAATCTCTGTTGTTCACTTCATTATTTCCTTAAAAGCCATTTAATATCTTTTCTCATGTAATGCTTTTATTTTTGTTTGACAAGGTCCATACCCACAAATCCAGATCTTTTTCGTGATGAAATTTTAATATTTTATTGTTTCTGCTGGAAATTTGAAGAGTTACAGGTAGAAATTTTAATATTCCATTATTTCTTTCAAAAAAGCCTATGTTGTAAAATTCATGCTGAGTTTATTTTGTCAGTTCCCTTCTCTTTCAGGGTCATGTTTTACTGTCAGAATAGCTGCTTGAGTAAGATAAAATATGGGAGGGTGGAATCGGGGATTTTCGGACAGTGGGTAAATTAGGACATACCATTGCAAACAGTGAAAATCCAGATAAGACCACTCTTAATGAGCCATCTCATCAGGATTTTCACTGTTTGCCCAATTTATTTTGTTTTAAAGGTAGGTTCCTGGACTAGCGATTACAATTATGTTCACAAAATAATTTCGTCTTTTTCTGGACAGTATTGATTTCTCTTAATTTTCTGAATCTGTTGCTACTGAGAAAATCGACAGATGTTGTAGAAAATAGTTATTTTCCCTTTGGTTTATTTTCTTTCGTTGGAATTCCAGTTCTAAAAATAATATATGTTATATGTCTATAAGTGCATGATTTCTGATGTCATTCTCCAAAGGTCAGTTTCCTCTTGCCCTGAGCTCTCCTAGAGGTCCTGGCATGGCGGATGGGTTAAAACTATCCCAAATTGCAATGCAGCATGACGTCAGCTGCGCTATCTATTTTTGGCGCGAACTAAAAATAGCGCTAACTGGTGTGCGAAGCAGAGTTAGGAAATCCCTTGCAAAACAACTTTTCTGATATTTTTTTATTTACACTTTTCTGTGAAACTTATTCATTCCCTTTTTATAAGTGCTTTCCAACAACTCGGATAAAAATCATCAAAAATTATGATGCATTCCAAAGTACAGGAACCTACCTTTAATTCCAAACAACTGACATATAAAGGAAACAATGTCACTGTCCGAATTTACCCGCTGTCCGAATTTACTGACTTTACATTGTCAGGAGAAGCAACTCTTTCATTTTTATGTCTAGCTCTCTCCTCATTATTTAGGGGGCCAAAATCTTACTTGCTTCAAAGGCAGCAGGGAAGCCAGTAGCAAGCCCTAAATTGTCTTCCTCTGAAATTATTTATGATGGTTGTTCGGGTTCAAGTGGAGTAGTTTGCCATTTCATTTTGGCAGAGGGGTGGGGATGACATGTGGGGGTTGTGGAGGGCTAGGGAGGGGTACAGGTTCTACTCTATAAACAAAAAATTATATTTATATTTATGATATTTAAGGTGGAGTTGTTCTGCCCTTGCAGCTGTCCTATTGGTAATGGTAATTGCTACTGCTTTTGCAAAATTTTGGGCAAATCTGGTATCCCAAAAATATTGCCCCAGAGTGACTTTTTTTCATAAACAAAAGTCATGAAAAGCTCTAACAGTGACTTATTGATAGTTTGCGACTTATAAATAGTCTTCTGGGTTCCAATCCATATATTATTGTATTTAAAAGTTACATGGTATGTGTTAATAGTAAACCTAAAATAGTCTTGTTTTTAAGTGTGTTAAACACTATATCTACTGTATAAACTTAAATTATTATTTATGATCTTAATTTATCTTGTTGTTCAATCTTTCCTTTCAATGACAAAGGTGAATTTCATGTTTATTTTTGCCCTAATATTGAAAGGGCAATTTCTCAAAAGACAAAATAATAAGTAACTTAGTACCAATTTACCATATCAAAGGCCACGTCTGAAAAGGGATCTTAGGGCATGTGTGAACACAGAATTCTTAGATCAGCCTGTGCATCTGCCTAACACATTAATTTTCTTTTAAAAGGGTTTTGGCATTGTGCTTTCTGAAACAATAAAGAAGTTTTATACTAATCCAAAATCCATAATAAATTTTGTCAATTTCAACAATTTAATAAAGAAATTTTGTCAATTTCAACAATTTAATACAGAAGGTTTATACAAATCCATAATCAATTTTGTAAATTTCAACAATTTTTCCAGTTTATGACATGGCACAATTTGATGCTTTTATCAATGCCCTACTCTGGAAAAATGCAGTGCCCTGGGGCCTTTATTAGAAGCAATACAGTATGAAAATCAAAATTACCTAACTAAAAGACACTATATTCTGACAACAACCTAGATTCAGGAATTGATCGATTCATCGCTAAATGTTAGAAAACAAATCCAGTCTCACAAAAATGATGATTTCTCAATTTCATATCTGCACAATATCACGTACTCAACATTAGATTGCATTTCACCGATGAACATTGAAGCGTAACATATACATAATTCATATTTATTTTATTTTAAAGAAAACTTGATGCAAATCTTCCCTGTAAGCAATAATACCCAAATAAAAGAAAATCCTCAAATAGAAACGTGACAATTATGTAGGCCATGAAAGTCATCTTCCCTCTTACGCAACAAACATAGTGAGAACATCGACAAAAGTTGCCCTAACTTTTGGAAAGACAGACTGGAGCAACCTGCGCAAACATGATCAGTCTGATCAGGGTATACATGCTTTAACAACAGGTTTAAGGTGAAGGGATGCACTGTCAAGGGAAGCTATTTTTCCATTATCATTTTTGCCTCCCTTCTCATGTTCTCAAAGGGGGGCAACTCGTAAAGGAAAGAATTCGCTCCTCTAGGAGTAAATTTTTTCTTTTATGAGTAGCCACCATTTTGGAAAGGCTCCATTATCCACGGAAACAAATAGGAAGTCACAGAGGTTAATTCCCCTTGCACATATGGAAGTGTATCCATACACCTTGATAACCATCTCTGAGACCTTAAATGGACTTCTCCAAATTTGATTTTTTAAAAATAATAATAATGATCATCATAGAAAAGTCACTCAAATGACTTGTGACAACCCTGCCATTGCCATGTCATTTCTATAACATTTCACCAAGATATCAAAGGACAGCATATGTGAAAAAGCCTGTCAGACAAACTTCTATTTGTAGCAGTAAGCTTTTCTTACTTTGATCATTTCAGTGAAGTTTCACCATGATGTTCCGAATAGTAAAGAAACTCCAGGCCAAAAACTAGTTTTTGAAGATGGATATAGCCCTCTGGCAGGGGCAGATAACCATAACAAAATTCTGATCATAATAAAAAGAAACTTTTTTCTGTGAAGTTTCACCAAGATATTCCAAAAAGTGAAGGTTCAACTACAGGCTAAAAATTGCTTTTTGGACGGTGATATAGCCTTTTTGCATGGGCAGACAACCCTGTCTGACAAAATTGTATTTGTATCAGAAACCTCACTTAACTTCAATCATTTTGTGAAGTTTGACCAAGATAAATAGGAGACTAGTAGTTCAGTGGTTTAAGTGCTAACTTGCTAAGCCAAAAGTCCAGGTTCAAATCCCTAGGTCCATTGCACACAGAATTTCATTATTGTCTTCCCATCGACTGATCTCATTTCTCTGTGGCTCAGTCAACAGAGGTATTAACACTTAATTACCAACTCACAATTTTTAACCTATGTCTTACACTAAATGTCATAAGAAAAATTGAAACCGGTATGTTTTAAACCTTGAATCTGAGTCTGACATTTATGCCTCACCCTTCCAATAACTATAGGAAATAGTTGGACACTTTGATTACTCGTAACATAAAATTCATCATATAACTGCTGGTTGAAAGGCAAACAGTGTAGACCCAGATCAGACTGTTCCTGTAGGAGCAGTCTGATCTGGGTCTACAATGTTTGCTCATGCACTTCTGTCCCAATATATATTTTCATTAACGTTATGTAAGTTACTGAGCTGACATGCACAGCTGACAAATGAACCCAGGCCACAATGTGATCATTTACTCCATTCAGCTTATCAAGCTTTTTAGCTCACCTGAGCCAGCGGCTCCGGGGGAGCTTATAGGATGGTAAGGCTCCGTCGTCCGTCGTCGTCCGTCGTCCGTCCGTCCGTCCACAATTTCAAACGACTTCTCCTCTGAAACCGCTGGGTCGATTGTAACCAAATTTCATATAGAGCCTCATGGGACCTTAGGAACGAAAAGCTGTTCAAACGGTCCTGGTCACAAGACCAACATGGCCGCCATGCCCATATATGGTAAAAACCTGAAAAAATCTTCTTCTCCAGAACCAATAGGCCGATGGACTTGAAACTTGGTATGTAGCATCGGGTACGCGAGTACTACCAAGATTGTTCAAATTATGACCTTGGGTTGACCTTGACCTTTTTTACGGTAAGGTCAAATTTGCTTCCTTATACTTTTATATGGCAAGATGCTACAACATAAGATATCTTGGAAACTGTTGAAGATTTTGGGCTAAAAATTGGTATCTACTGTCATCTTAATGACTACATGAAGATTTACAAGTATAAGAGGTCAAGGTCATCCTTTGACCTTTGACCCTGAACTCTTATATTTTGACAAGTTTTAACAATCTACTCAAAAGCCACTTAACCAATTGAAACCAAATTTCATATAGAGCCTCCAGGGGTTGAGGGAACAAAAATTTATTCATACCGTCCAGGTCACATGACCAACATGGCTACCACGCCCGTATATGGTAAAAACCTTTAAAAATCTTCTTCTCCAGAACCAGTTGGCCGATGGCCTTGAGTTTTGATATGTAGCATTGGGTACTTGAGTACTATGAAGATTGTTCAAATTATGACCTTGTGTTGACCTTGACCTTTTTTACGGCAAGGTCAAATTTGGGAAAATGCTAGAACATGAGATTTCATGATTAAGTTTCTAAGATTTTAGCCTAAAAATTGGTATATACAGTCATCTTAATTAGTACATGAAGATTTGTGATTACAAGAGGTCAAGGTCATTCTTTGACCTTTGACCCAAAACTCTCATATTTTGACAATTTCAAACAATCTCCTCAAAAACCACTGGGCCAAATGTGACCAAATTTAATATAGAGCCTCCAGGGGTTGAGGGAACAAAAATTTATTCTAACGGTCATGGTCACATGACTAACATGGCCACTATGCCCATATATGGTAAAAACTTTTAAAAACCTTCTTCTCCAGAACCAATTAACTGATGGCCTTGAGACTTGGTATGCAGCATTGGGTACTTGAGTACTATCAAGATTATTCAAATTATGACCTTGTGTTGACCTTGACCTTTATGACGGCAAGGTCAAATATGGGAAAATCCTAGAACATAAGATTTCATGGAAAGTTTTGAAGATTTTGGCCTAAAAATTGGTATATACAGTTGTCTTAATGAGGTCATGAAGAATTATGAGTACAAGAGGTCAAGGTCATTTCTTGACCTTTGATCCAGATCGCTCATATTTTGGCTCTCGTAACCATTTCCTCAACAGTCAAAGGGCCAATTGTAAACACATTTCATATAGAGCCTCCAGGGGTTGATATGATAAGAAAAAGCCACCATGCCAATTGCCCAGGTGAGCGATTCAGGGCCTCATGGCCCTCTTGTTTCTTAAAAGCATGGAAAATTTCTACTTTCGACAGAAAAGCTTAAGAAAAAACACTCTGATGGCAGGATTGTTTGAAGGAAGTGAAGACAATTCTTTTTCTTTGGGGGTGGAGGGGGAGGGGGGGGAGAGAGAAAAGCTTATGAAAAAACACTCTGATCCCAGGATTGTTTGCACCCGAGAAAGTGTTTGAAGGAAGTGAAGAAGTGAAGACAATTCTGTTTGGTTGGGGGGGGGGGGGGGGGGGGGGGGGGGGTAAGTTTGACTTTATTTCACTCTGATTTAATACACAGAAAGCTAAGACATTCTCAAAGCTGCAACTCTCAGCGTACTGTGGTCTCACATGCAAGTGTCAGGGATCAAACAAGAGCCACAACTGTGACAAGCAAGTGATATACCCCTGTACTATTGGGCCCCATGGTTGAGTAATAACTCAGTTTGTGCATCACTCAGAGTCAGTAGATATCTAACTCAAGGGCAGTGCACATGATAACCCAGCGGGTACAAAATGTTATCATGATGTCACGCAAACATCACTGCAATGTCTTTCACAACACAATGACATTCATATGACATCATTTAGCTGTTATGTGACTACGAAGCGACCTCCAAAGAAAGATTTATATCATCATTAGACCTGATCTATTCAGTAAACAACATGCACTATAACAAACAACTTTCCCTCATGATGCATCATCCCACTATCAATTTGTCACATTAACCCACATACACAAACCTTGTAATTATACAATTATTCAGCAATTTATTACAATGTATATGCAATTTGTTTAGAAAAGACAGAAATAAACAATCAACTGCCATACCCCCTACTGTTTTACAAAACCTTGATAAAATCACTATGTTCAGAACAGACAGGATACATAACATTCCACTAGAATTAGAGGAGCCCTGGTAGCTGAATGGATTGACCCTTACCCTGCTAAGCCGACAGTCTGGGTTCAATTCAGCTGGTGACAGAAATCATTTCAACTGTAAAAGAGGCCCCAATGCAGAGCCTTTCATAATCATCCTGACACTGGCTATATATGACTGAAATACTTTGTCCTTTAAAACAGCTCTTGCACCAGCTGCTTCTAGGAGCAAGTTCTTTCCTCAGACAGTAGACCCCTTTTGGAGGGGTTTCATTGTCCAGAAAAGCAAAGTCAGTTGTTTCCCTTTGAAAATAAATGTAGGTGGAACATAGAACACGGATGCCCCCGCCTAGTGTTTTAAGTAAGATGGCACCTTGTTTAAGGTACTGTCACTTGTAGGATAACTAGGTTCACAGAGGCAGACTTGCATACATGTGATGTCTCCCGGATCATCCGGGAGTCTCCCGGAAATGGAGCCCATCTCCCGCGCTCCCGGAAAGTATTCAAAATCTCCCGGATGCTGAATTTTCCTGTCATAATTTTTTCTGAACCGTCCATTTTGCGGTAACTACTTACCCGGCGGCTGTCAAAAGGATTAACTGTCTGTGACCTAATTACCTAACAGGGTGCAATATAGGATGTGTCATTCCGAGGGGTATTCGCTGATCAGACGCAGCGAGGTGCTAAATTGGCTAGCGCACCAATAAAGGTACCTGTGCTAACTATAATAGTTTATTTGTTCTGTTCAATTCTCGTATCGACGTTACCCAAGTGGCTCAACGGTACGTAACCACAGTTGCACACACCTGGCGCCGTGTGTCCGTCCAATCTATAATAGTTTACCGAGAGCAAATGACTTTTATTGCGTCACGGCTTAATGCATCGGTCATTGTTTATGTCTTTGAATAGATGCAAGTGCCGCCAATCGACAATGATTTGATATCGATTTTTTTCAGTGAACATGTCAGATACGTTATGTATAGTCATTATTAATATCGATCATGCAAAATTTGCGCAGGCTGATCAGATCATACTTTCATGAAATCATCAAGGGTGCCAGCAATTTAAGTCGGTTCGTTCACTTTAAGAATAGTTTCCCGCGTTTTTCTATCCAGTTCCTGCCGATTCAGACGCATCGTATGTGAAATGAGAACCAGTGTGAATTTATAAATAAAATATGGGAAACCCGCGATCTTCAGCATCTGACTGAGACAAAAATCTGCTATTCTACAAGTTTACTGACCCAAATATGCAGCTAAATTTGTTCTTAATCTAATGTTCAACGAAAATAGACACCTCTAATGACAGGTATGTTCATTGAAGTGTAGAATATAACTCGGTTTTGAGATAAACAGATTTTGAGTTTTTAACAAGTATCAGCTTTCATCAAAATAACTGGAGCAAATCGGACCCATCATCCAAGATGCAATTTTGGATGTTTATATTGAGGGTTAGGGAAAAGTGGGGAGGGGTGATGGTTTGAGAATGCCAGATAATCAGATTGTTTATTTTTTCTCTTTTTTTTTGCAATAAGCAATGGAATGGTCAGCACTAACATTAAGAACACTACTGTTGAATACACTGTAAATTAAACTTAGGATGGTAGTGTTACTGCACTGAAATGGCATACTTTTGAGGTTATATTTGAAGTATTGGGTAACTCAAAAGTAAAGAAGTTAAACAAACTATACAACTGTACTTTAGTTCATGTTGTTCTATTTTAAAACAAGAACCCCCCCCCCCCCATCCCCACCACCAAAAAAAAACAACATAAAAACAGTGAAGTAGTGAAGTACTTGAAACAACGCGTCAAAGTTGCCGTCAAAAAGTCTCCCTGATGGGGAACTCAATCTCCCTGAAATGAAATCCAGATCTCCCACATGGTCCTCAAGAGTTCATCACATGTATGGACTTGTGTGGTAGATGTTTTATTGTTTTCCTTAGGCAGATGTATTGTGCTTCTTGTATCAAGAGAGTGGTGGTGTTGGGGGGAGGGGGGGGGGGGGGGTCATGATTGTTATATGTGATAACATTCTGTATCTTACTATAGATATGGACGCCATGCATCCGGAAATTGCCCAGAAACAAGTAACTTTTCAAAAAGTAACAAACGGAAACCATTTTTTTTGTTTGAAATTAAGTTGAAGAAGGGCCATAACTCCAAAAGTAATTAGCCGTTTTGACCCTAAATTGAACTTGACTTGTATTATATATTTGTGTATAAAATATGAATCCAATACATTAATCTTTTCAAAAGATAATGAACGGAAATCATTTTTTGTACAAAATAAAGTCAAAAAAGGGCCATAACTCCCACAATAATGGACAGATTTTACCTTAAATTGAACTTGACCTGTATTTTATGATTATATACCTGTGTATAACATATGAATTCAATACACTAATGTTTTCAAAAGATATCGAACGGAAACCTTCGTATGTACGGGATGGACGCAAATACGAACGGGACATACGGGACCACGGTGACACTATATGCCCCAACTCACCCACCATTAAAAATTGCAGGGGCATAAAAACTTGCCAGTGTGCCCACAGACCTTAATAAATGATTTGCACTGCATGACTGCAAAGGCTGATCAAAGCTGAACGAACATGCTTTACAGCAGTTTTTTTGTGGCAAAATTTATTTATTCTAGTTTACACTACGCATATATTATCATCAATTATTTCACAATGAAATATGCAATCACAGCATAAAAATAAAGAGAATATAAAAATACCATAATTTAAATAAGTGAAACACTGGTACACCTTAATTGTTGTAACTATCCTAAACTTTGACATGTTTCTACTATCAGAGACATGCTAAAATTGGAAGCAGAATGAAAATGAGGGTAGACCCTGATCAAACTGCTTTCTAAGCCTGTTTGCTAAGGCCCATCTGTAAGACTTTATTTGCTTGACATTAAAATGGATCAGAGTCAACGGCGATGACGGAAATTAAATAAAAAACAATTTATGTTCAGGTACAGGCGTCAAAGCAATAATAAAATTTCCTTTTAAAAGGAAGGCTTGCCCAGCTAAGACAGTGAAATTTTCATGAGTTGTTATTGAAGTGAATCCGATTGTTAGTGCACTTTCTGTTGCTTACTTTTATTTAGCAAAGTATTTACTTTCTACCTTATTGAATGGTGATTATCCACGGGTGTATGGTAAAAACAAGTCTAGAATTTATTTCAAAAACAAATTGAAAAAATAATTACACACACACACACACACACACACACACACACACACACACACACACACACACACACACACACACAACAACAACAACAACAACAAAATTTTTCCAACGTTTTGACCGGCCGTTTTAGGCATGTCTCAAGCAAAATAACTATATGGACCTATTTCAAGTCTTTTCTTCATGGCTGTTGAGTCACATTTAGCCTCAAAATCAAAATTTTAGGAAAGACTGTTTCAAACCCATGTCTATGGAATCTTGGCACATCTGAACATGGCATCAAAAGGAGAAAATAAATTTATATATACTGAAATTTATTTTTGGTTTAAGTGGCATCAGTGGCAGTGACTGGAACAATATTTTAACACTCTGAGAAGAAAATGCATGCTGCTGTTGTTTGGGACAATAACTTGCTTGACACCATTTGGGAACAGCAAAGCACGGAACCCACTGCGTTCGTATTTCCATGAACTCCCGACAAATGAAATTTATCATTTATATTTATGCTATGTTTTTACATCAATTTTGTTACTCATTCGTGAAGTTCTGACTAATTAAACGCCAAGCAAAGGACGAAAAGTAGTTATTAACCAACGTGTTTGGTAATGAAGTACAACAGCCGTCACTATGACATGACATATATCAAACGTTACGTCGGCCAATCATCTATCTGAATTATCCGAGACGTTGCTTACGCGTGTTGTTCGTGGATGTATGAACAACGTCAGTCCAGTATAGGTTCATTTAAGGAAATCGTCGAAAAGTGTAAATATTTCTCTGTACATTTGTATAGCTGAAGTAAGAAGGTAACATTAGAGAGTGTTATAAAAGCAAGAAAAGTGCCCACACAACCCCTACCCGCACTTACTATAATCCAAATCAGTAGGACGCCCCGGCACTGGAAGTTATACCCAGCATCATCGCACCATCCAACCAACCCCTCCATTGTCATAAAGGCGTCAATGAATCCCTAACAGTTTCAAATTTTAACAATTCTGAATTGTCCCCTTTTTCTGTACCTGTCATTGTAAGAGGCTTCCAGTTCATGCTATTCATGAACATGTCAATGGCCAATAGTTACTTTATCAGATGCTAAAAATGTGTACATAATATATCGCTTTGTGCCATGGAAATGCCTGTCTCAATGCGTATGCATTAGTTACCCACCGACATTACCGACTTTTACATATATAACACGGGCCGTTGTACATATAAGCCACACACACAGATACATGGGATACATTTTTTCAGTGAATGTGATAAGGGAAGAAAATCGTCAAAAGCGCTTGTTTCTAAATTTAAACAATAAATTTGAACCCTGCTCTTTCAGATTTTACACTGATACACAGATCAGCCTACTCTGGCATAAGCGCAGTCTGATCAGTCTAGCCTCAGCATGAAAGATGAAGAATATATATATGCCGAAAAGACTGATCAGATCCAACGAATGCATCGGCGCTGGACAGTGTGCCGGCTGCTCTGACTAGTCAGATTATGCGATGCCCTAAGGCCTATTTTTCGCGACGCCGCTGCATGATTTTTTGGAAAAGCTAATGCTTTGCGCTAAGCTATCTATAAACACTAGCTGTTTCTTACACAAGTTTTGATATATTTCTTAGGATGCAAAGCCAAATACTTTAAATTGCATTCAGAGTTTCAATTTTTATGCAATCAGTATATAAAAAACAAAAGAAATGTGGCCAAGTTCAAGGCACTTGTAAAAGAAAAACGTGTTTTTAACGGAAGTATTAAAAAAAAGTACATGTACTATCAAAAATAGTATAAAGTTTCCATGTTATTTTTAGCAGATGAGGCAAATCTGATATGGGTTCAAGTATTTTAGCAGATGAGGCAAATCGAATATGGATAAAAATAGACAAACTTTGTTTGTTATGTTTGTGAAGAAAATAATGAAGAAATGCTGTCTCAAACCGGAACGAACTTTCCGATCTCTTTGGCTTAATTGCGGCCCTAAAAAAAGTTTAGAAATAATAGTTGCAGTACACACTCTCCTGGTATTTTCCGACTAAGCGTGACGTATCGTTTCTTCCGAAAATAACTCGGTATCACTAAACCACTTGAATACTGGCTTGCGCTCGAAAGCGCAAGCCAAAAAGGTGTCATAATATCATCAGATCCATCAACCCAGTGAAGGTCACATGCGAATCTGACATGTGAACACTGGCCAGGTTCAGTGTCAGCTGAGCCCTAGATAAGAGGGAGTTTTTGATGATAATTAGGGATAATTTTTCTTATTTCTCATTGAAACCATATGTTATGACCCCTCATTTGAACCGTCTCGTTGAGACGGTTCAGATGAGGGGTCAAAACATATGTTTTTATGCAGAATTTGCAAAAATTATCCCTAATTATAAAAAAAAAAAAAATATTCCCTCTTATCTAGAGCTCTGGACTGTCACAAGCAATGAATGCTGGATTTTCGACGATGATTCTTTTAATTCTATAAAAAAAATGTGTTATCTTCCCTCATTAAAACACATGAAACATGTTGTGTTTCCTCATTAGAGCAGTCTGTTGGTTCGACCTGGTTCCCATAATGCCTTAACGTATGATAAAAGAAGCCTGGAAACCACTTCCATGCTTTTTATACAACATGCATGACATCATTGCTGACAATGTATAATTATGGTGACCCCTCATTTGAAGAGTCTTGGAGTAGAGCCTTCTTTCCATCTTGGAAAGACAGGTCTATTCCAAAACAGTTCTAATGAAAGGTCATGGAAAAAATAAGGAAAACTTTCTCTAAATTACTCCAGTTACCCCACTGCAAACTACTAGTCGCAGATTTCAATGTACAACACTGTTAGTCTCTCACCTGTTGTTGTATGACAAAAGATTGCTGTTGTTGCATCAACTGATTCAACTGCTGCGGCAGAGCCCCCTGGTGGTGCTGTAGAAGCTGCTGCATCTGCTGTGGCGATAGCCCATGCTGAGCCGCCAACATCAGCACAGACTGTACTCCACTCGACACGGGGCTGCTCGGCTCACTCGCACTCAGATTACTTGGTCTTGATTTACGTTTTGATGAGCCCGTCACCGATGGTTGTGTTGGAGTAAACTCACTGCTGACCTGAGATGTTCCCTGCCCATATCCCTGTCAGGAAAATAAAGTGTGGCTTATAATATGAGCTGGGGCACGACAAAATCAACAAAGTGGAATGAGCACCCAGTGACGACTCAGATCAGCCTGGGCATCTGCCCAGTCTGATCAGAGTCTTTGCTGTCCATATGGAGCTAAGCTTTGACCCTTAGCTACCCTTTCAGCACATAGCAGATGCCCAGGCTGATCCGAGTCTTTGCTGGATGCACATGCCACTTTGTTGGTTTTGTCATGTCATGGCTCATACATACAAATGACTGTATTATGTTTAATTACTGCAGTCTATACCAGGAGCATAGAGTGTATTATGAATTTGTAAATTTTGCTGAAAATGTTGCTCTGAAAACATGCTCGTCTTTACTGATCTATGATAATCTGGTCTGGCGATAAGTTACGGTGCATGGATACAGTTTCAGTGAGATCAACTCTGCCATTTTCATTTGTGCTGCCCTTCCAAATGGGGGTCAACTCTGAAAAAAAAAGAAGAATTTTTCCCCTAGTTTTCTTCATGAGTAGACACATTTTTGGAAGAAATTTGTTGCCAAAAAAAGCAAACAGGAAGACATGCAAGTTATTTTCCTGAGTAAAAGTGGCATGTACCCAAACTTGTATATGATCATGCTTCCCTCTAAAGTGTTTTTTTTTTCATGCCTGATTTTTGCTCTAGGTTAATTATGTTCCAGATTGTCACAGTTGCAAAAGAACTGAAAAATCATCACCTGGTTACTATTGCCATATTCAGTAAATGCAAACTAAGCAAAATTTTGTGGTTTTCGGTGAATGATGTCTGTGTATTCTTCTCTAGCCCAAAGATTTTTTGAGCCATGACACGACAAAACCAACAAATTGGCATATGCGCCCAGCTAAGACTCACATCAACCTGGGCATCCGCCCAGTCTGATCAGAGTCTTGGCCATCTGCAGGAAGGTAGCTTACACCCTTAGCTACCCTTAAAGCTCACAGTGAAGACTCAGTTCAGACTGGATGGATGCCCAAGCTGATCTAAGTCTTCACTGGGCACACATGCCACTTTGTTTTGTCGTGGCTCATTTATCTTCATCACAATCTCATCAATTCCCCATCTAGGTTGGAATTACTGATGTTGACGAGGCTGTACAAGCAAAAACTTCTCACTTTATCCATCTTATGGGGCCTTGTTTATCATGCTAAATATGCAGGACATACATACGATGACTTCATTTGGGACTATATCTTCCATGGTAGCTGTTAGGTTAACTGACATTTTCCCCCTTGTATAAAGAACTGACCAATCAGATTCAATTCTGGTTGTCGGCCATTACGGGCTCGATGAGCAACCGGAAACCAGCTCGAGCTAAAGTTACTGTGGTTCGAGGCATGGTAACTTTAGCACTGTCACATGATAATACTTTAGTCTGTACTGCTGGTGTTCATTTGCAATTGTACAAACTACAGGACAAACAATAGTATGAAGTTAAGTCGGCCATAGATGACTGACTGACTGACTGACTGTACCTGAGAGGTGTTGTCTTGTTCTAGGCTGGTTGTCTTGGAGATATCACCATTGGTGATAGGGCCATCTGTGTCTGTGTCTTTACCAGCAGTGCTAAGGTTTATGGCCCTCTCCTCCTTGCCTTTATCCATCATGCCATCTTCCTGCAAGTACAATGATAAAACTACTGTTATGTCCTTTTCTTTTTCATTGTAGTCCAAAGCACCTAAGTGAAGTTGGTATACCAGGGCCCATTTGTTCAAAACTAATGACGTTGTCAGTTAACGAGACCTTAAAATTTCAAATGTTTATATCTCAAATACCCCAATATTTTTTGTTAAAAAAATATCAGTGTATATGGTTATTAAGTCCTATTAAAACACTTAAGAGTTGACCTCTTAACAAGCTCAATAGGCTAACGATTCTTTGAACAACTGGGCTCTTATATAGGTATTTATTATAAGTCCATATTTGTGCAGTTTCCTGGCCCTGCAGAAGCTGGGTACTTGACAGGCATACATGAAGAAATGGAAGAGCTCTTCTAGGGGCTTGCAGGGCATTCTGAAGGCTAAAAAGTAAAACGTAACTGAAATTGAAACATATAAGTCTACACTGCAAACAAGAGCTGTAGTGGTGCCATAACTGTCATATAAACTTTATCCATAACATCAATTCTGTAGACGCAGAACCAAGACTATGTGTCAAAAAGCTTGCCCCCTATTTTTGTACAGGTGGGCAAGAACATTTGTATCATAATTAGAGTTTCAATATTTGCTCTACAAGTTAAAATAAATAAATGATATTGAGGACCATCTGATAAAAAGAAACATTAACTGGAGTTCACTAACCTTTCACCATGTACTTAAAAAAGTATTCAGTCTTTAAAAATAAAAACAAAACTGACTTGTTTTTCAGTTAAAAGGCTTTACTGGCTCCTATATTTCCATAAATAAATATTTAAGCCTTGCAAAATGAACACAAAATATAAATGTAGCAGATATTTTATCTTCAATAAACTTTTGAATTACTTAATCATTAAAATTGATTTGTTTTGGCGTATAAAATATAAATAAAAACTTACCATACTGACCCTAAATACTGGTCAGAAATACCATGGCAAACAAAGAAGACCCTGATCAGACTGCTCCTAAGAGCAGTCTGATCGGGGTCTGCATTGTTTGCCATTTTTGCCAGCAATATTTTGTCATATCACCTGATAATAAAATCAACTCATTAAAATTTTAGGAAAATGGTTAATAAGCCCAACATTTCAACATTTTAGGAAAATACGACAGATTTCATGTAAGATATCGGCCATGTTTTATCTAGTTGAAATTTATTTACATATATTTATTGTTATTTGTTTATCCTTGACAGTAAAACAGATTTATAAAGATTAATTTAGCTTTAATTCCATGATCTATAACATAGAAAAAAATTTTGGCTTATAGAAATTTACAAGGCCACAGGTTGTAAATTTTTTGCTTATCAGTCCCCCCAATCTCAATATTTCAATAAAAAAAAAATATATATATATATATATTTATATTATTTTTCTTCATTAGATTTTATTTGTCTTCCTTGAAGGACATTCCAAAGCCAGAGGCAGTCTCAGACATTACGGAAATGAAAGGGATTGGAGAAAGGGATAGCGAAAATCATCTTTCCACCATTTTTTAACCTCACAAAATTCTGTTAGCCAATAAAAATCATAATTATCATTCATAAAAGTTAAAAGAAAATGCCAGGGCATGCAATAAATTAAGATATCAAATTACCATCATTAGTGACTTAAAATTAGTATGAAGATATATTCAAAGTATGTATTTCAAAAAATGTCTAGGCACTAAGATATGACATAACCTATTTAAAATTTTAAATCAAAACAGGTCAAAGTGATCTATTATCAGAGCTCTAATTAACAGGGAGTATTTGGTGATAAATAGGGATAATTTTTGTTAATACTGTATAAAAAATATGTTGTGACCCCTCATCTGAACCGTCTCGATGAGACGGTTCAGATGAGGGGTCACAACATATAGTTTCAACGAGAAATAAAAAAAATTATCCCTCAATTATCATCAAATACCCCGCTTATCTAGAGCTCTGTATTATCTGACTAATATGCAATAACCTTGACCTACATGAGGATATGATATTCTCAGTATATCACCTGTATAGCATCATTAGCATGTCTAGGAATTTAGACATGATTATGGCATATTTATAGTAAATTTATAATAATAATGGCACACTGACCCATTGTGCACACCCCCTATCAGTCTTCATTGTCTTCGATTCATATATAAATATATACCATACACCACCAGGTTTTTCTCTTAGTTTTGGGACACAACTTCAGTGACTTCCTGTTTGAATCCTCCGACATGCAAAACTGAATATGGCATACCCACTGGGCACAAAACATTAAATCATCATTGGCTAAATGTACATTCAACATCACAATTTTGATTTGACCTTGATAATGGCCAAAAAAGGGCCTTAAGCTATAAATAGCCATGCATTAACCAGCTAAAAGCTGTGTATTTACAAGGAAATTCACACACTGTTAATGCATGGCTTTGCAGCTTTTCATATGCAAGATTAAGGGCTATGCTCTATCAATACAGCAGCAAGTAGCAAGTTTGCAGTTGAAGATATCGATAAATGATAAAATTTATTGCAAGTTACACAGACTCTTGATATTGTAAAAATGAAGAGCAGACAACACCAAGTGAAAAAATTAGTGAAAAATTGATTTGACTTGTGAGCTGCTGCTAAAGGCTGGACAAAAATTGACAATAGCTGACCATGGACTGAAATGCATAGTGCTTGTAGAATTCAGCAAGGTTATTAAAAAGTGCCCAAATATTGTCTTTATTTTTCTAGCATTGTGATTGAATTTATGCAATGATAAGGATCAAACATGGTTTTTCATTGCATTAGCATTTTCCAGGTCCTTTGGGGACTGTTGAATAGCTTGGCCTTTGGCCTTTCTTCATGTGAAGTCCATCCTAGTGCCAAAACAGCTTTGCACATTTAGCATATAAAGTAGGTCCTACTTTATATGCTAAATGTGCAAAGCTGTCCTACTTTATATGCTAAATGTGCAAAGCTGTTTTGGCAAAGCTAATACTTGTGTTCACACTTGCCATGGTGTTCTCTTTACTTGCTTGGTCACTTGCCAGCTTATCAAGATTTACTCCCCTTTACTGGAGTGTTTAAAGGGCAGATCATTTAACCACGAAGTAATCAAAACTGTATATCAATATTTTGGATCTTTTCAAAAGATATTTACGCACACGAATGCAACAATAAGCGATATACAAGCATGCTAAACAGGTGTAACAGTTCCTTTGTTTTTATTTAAGTGGTAGTTAATTGCCTACTGAATTTTTGTTGATCAATAAACATGATACATTGGAACAACATACAATCTGTTATACTACCGTAACTGCCCTAAAAAGTGAGACAAAAATGCCAGAGAAAGCAGAGTAGACCCTGATCAGACTGCTGCAATATTCTACCAATATTTTGCCAGTTTAAAACAAGAGTTCCATGAAGTGCTGTGTCTGGCCTGTCAGCATACTGTCACAAAACAAAGCTAAACCAGAAAACTTTCTGGGTTCAAATATGTATACCATATTAATCCTATTAAACGTCCTATAGGCATTGCATTTTATGAAAGGGGCATTTTCTAGAGCCCAAAGTGTAGTAAAGCAGCCACTGCCCAAATACCTCTAAAGTCTAATAAAACAGTATTAAGGTGAAAGGGTATACTTTCAGGGGAAATATCCATATCATATTTGCCTCTCCTCTCAGTAGGGGTCAACTCTTAAAGGAAAGAGTTTGCTCTTTTAGGAGCAAATTTCTGTCTTTTCAGAGTAGACCCCATTTCAAAGTGCAACCTCATCCACAGAAGCAAACAGGAATTCATGCTAGTTAATATAACATATCATTGTCAGAAAAGAGGCAGGAGGCATTTATTAGAGCCAAGACATTTAACAGGATTAATACAATATATTTTCTGATATGTGTTTTACAGCCCCTCAAGAATATTTCACTTTAAAATATATCCAACAAAGCCCAGTTGTTCAAAGCATAGTTAGCCTAAAGAGCTCGTAAAGAGTTGAGACCTCAACTCGTTAAGTGTTTTACAATTTTCTAACGAAAAACACTGATATTTTTTGCTGAAAAAAATGTGAGAAGCTTTTGTAATTCCTATTTTATCATAAAAAGTATTGGCATATTTGAAGTATAAACTTTTGAAATTTTAACGTCTTGTTAACTAATGACGTTGTTAGTTTTAAACAACTGGGCCAGAGGTGGGCAAAAACGGCAGATCTTGCAGAAAACCACCCAACCTTCCACAAGCAGAATGTGGCTTAAACTTCTCACTTCTATACTGAGTGAGGCTAGAAACCAAAGCAGAAAGACCTAATGTTCAAAAGTCAGTGCTCTTATCAGGAGGAGGTCCATTCCCCAAGTCCAGAGATCTCTCCCATGAACAGTAAAGACTGACCAGAATGTGCGATGCAAAAGCTGATCTGAGTCTTGCCTGTTCAAAATTATGGTATCTTTTCAAATGACATGACTGAATTATGTTTTCAGGCCCTAGGGTAGCCCGAAATTTACAATTACAATAGCGTAATCAATTACTGATGAACTATTAAAAATTCTGAAGTGATATCATCTGGTGATTTATAATATATTAATGTATTTAAGGTGATAAAACAGAATGATTTCTTAAGCCTTAAAAATTTATTGTTATTTACTGGCTCACATTTCTGGCAGTAAATAAAAACATTTTTATATCTATAATCGTGATGTATATTACTACATTTCTTCTAAGTATCTGGACACCACCATAAAAGCCAGTTCCAAGTCAGGATTTTGGTAAAAACCTTACCGGTAGGCTGTACTATCATAGCATGCTAATGAACTTTTGACAAACGTTGTAGATTCTGATCAAACTACTCCAAAAACTGATTTGAATCTACACCGTCTGCTTAAAAATGCTGTTTGAATATTTTGGGTAAATGCTGCAATATATATATAAAGTGAGCCACACAGAAAAAGTGGAAAACTACACTAATTTGCCAACAGTGATGACTCGAATCAATCTGTAATCCTGTGCAGTCCACCTGCAGCCTTTGTTTAGTTTTTTGATTATTATTTGATGTGCACCAACCGCAAAGGCTCTGATCAGACTACACATATGTGCAGCTGGTCCAAGACCTTGGTATCGGCATATGCTGTAAGCACTCTTTTTAGCATGTTTCGGCTAAAATATTACAAAATCATCCCAGCTTGGCAATAAAAATTGCCCACCCTACCCTGAAATACCTCTTCTCTGTACACAAAAAGGCAACCAGGAAAAACGAATCATAAAATAAGAAGTTTACATTATATGAAGAAATTCTGTTATTCAAATATTTTAGAGTGTCAAGTTTTTTCATATTTGTATGAAATTTAACACCCAAGAGAACAAGATTCATGCAGGCTTTTTGTTGTGCATTTCTGCTCAAAAAAGTGATGAAATGGCAAATTACCTAAGTATTGTACCCTAATGACCCTATATATTCTGACAGACAGGTCTGAGAAAACTTTGTAGACCCAGACCAAACTGCTCCAGTTTGATCAGAGTCTACAATGTTTGCCATTCACTGTGCATCATTTGGATGCATTACCCCATTTAAAGTCTACTTTCTAAGAATTTTAACAATAATTTTCCGACTTTTTGGTGTCTGAAATTTTAGGGTCATTACGGTATACATGGGCAGAAACCGCATCATCATTTTGTAGGCCCCTTTCTTCAGCAGAATAATAAACACAATGCGGGAATTAGGGAAGGGGCAGGTATGTCTATATCACACTCTGTTGAGCTCAAATATGACAAAAGTCAATCAAAGGGATGTAAATCTTGTCAATAAGTACTAAGACACTTGTTGTTCAACTTATCTCTTAACGGAGCTCCTGACGTGGCTCTGGGGGATGACTGCATGGTGTCAGTTGCTCAGATACAACTTGCACAAACTTCCTTTATGTATAATTATGTCATAACCAATCTTATCAAAATCTATCATACATAGCAAAAAATTCAACCATCTGCACATAAAGGACCATAACTCATGTTACAGTGACTAAAAGTACTGTATGATCCAATACCAGACAGAAATCACAAATCTCATCACAATCTGAAAAATATACATTCTCTTTTCCATCAGCGCTGGCCTACTGATCTAGCGGTCACTGGTTCAAGCCATGCTCAAGGTGGAAATCGTTCCAACCTTTAAAGGGGTTCCATTGCACACAGCCTTTCATTATCACTCTCCCAACGTCCTGATATGACTCAATCACTGCTGAAAAGGACGTAAAATCCCAAGTCATCCATCAGTTTTTCCATCAAGACTACTGGTAGACTGTTACAGTCAACTCTTGATATATCAAAGTCTTAGTTAAACACAAATTACTGATATCTTAAATAAATTTTCTGGTCCCAGAAAATTTACTTTGAAATCCAGTAGTTTGAAATAACTGGAGAAAGATAGGAAATGTCTCCAAAATATATTCTTTCATATAATGGTTTGAAATATCAGGGTTTAAGATAGTCAACTGTATTTCTGTGAAACTAAGCATTCTCTGTTTACATTTCCGATTCTCGAACAAATCCCAGGTTTTCAACAACAACAAAAAAAGATTAGAAGAAAAATTATTTATAGAAAAAAAAAATAGTTTTAATTCTCCAAATTTTCCCCTTTCAAAGTTTTAAGCCCCAGTCATTTACAACCACTTTTACCATGGGGCTAAAGAACTGCTGGGGAAAGTAGCAAGCTTTAAATAACCTCCCTCTTAATTGGCCTGTCAGTAACAGGGATGTGCAGGGCTTTTGATTTTTCTGCCAAAATGATAATGATCTCAATTTACTGCACATATCTGTCGGGGTGGGGCTTTTAGCACAGACTTAATCTGTAAATTGTGAAGTTCCTGCAGTGCAGGGCATCTACTGGAGTTCTGTAGAAGGAAAAATCATGTCCTCACAATTCCTCAGCCCTTGAGGAGTCAGAGCTCTAGATAAGAAGGGTATTTGATGATAATTGAGGGATAATTTTTTTTTATTTCTCATCGAAACCATATGATGTGACCCCTCATCTGAACCGTCTCGTCGAGACGGTTCAGATGAGCGGTCACAACATATGTTTTTATGCAGAAATAACAAAAATTATCCTCAATTATCACCAAATACTCCCTCTTATCTAGAGCTCTGGGAGTCAGGGCTGCCAATAAAATACAGTATACATTGTCATCTCTTCTTTTGACATATATTTAATCTGTTAATTTAATTTGATTTTGTTTGTCAAAGACAACTTACAGACATTTATTTCATCATTAGAATTAATTAGTCTTACCTCGTCTGGTGTGTATGAGTGACACCTTCGATATCCCATAAAACGTCTCTCATGATTGTCATCTGCTACCTGAAGTGACATTGACCGTGTCATGTCAGGTCGCCCAAGATGGTCAGTATGTCCATAAGCCCTCGAAGCAATACCTGAGTCATATATATGACCAGTTTCGGCATCCTCAGAAATGTCTTCCAGACAATGTTCATTAGGATTTTCTTCATATTCTGCCATTCTCGATTTATTTCTATGTAGTTTCAGTTTCTCAAAATCTATAGTTCTAGACTTTTTTCCAAATTTATAATAACCATTTTTCCTTTCAAATATTAAGTTTTTGGAATAATTTAAGATGCCATTTGAATTAAACTGTTTCTTTTCAGTATCTCTGAATCCTAATTCCCGTTTATGTCCTAACATGTAATCCATGTCTGTATGTTCTGTACTATTAAGATATATGAACTTTGTAACTTCATGTACATCTTCATTCGGTTTGTCAGAAAAATATTTACATGAATTTTCATATTCATCATGCTTATAAGTGCACTGTTTATTGTTCCAAGCTTGGTCATAAAGATGAGTATCGCAATAGTCCAGATTCTCTCTTATATCATCTCTTTCAAATGCCTGGCCGGACACTCTCACCAGCGGGGGCATGCATCTCCCTTCCCTTGCCGTCACTCGGGCGTCCCTCAGTTTACCAGCCACTCCGGTAGCAATGTCACTGTCAAATGTCGTTAACCCATTCAAGTAATGTCCCGAGCTCATCAAGTGAATCATCGTATGTATTTTCAAATTTTATTGCACGCTTTCTGTATTAATTAACACCTAAACATTCAGTAGCAGTAATTATCATAAGTTGACATGGGATAATGAAATATATACTAGACCTACTCCAAAATAAAAAGACAATCAACAGGAAGAACACTTGTGTATGTCTTTCAATAAAGGAAAAAACATATAACAATAATGATTACACCACTAGAATGACAAGAGGTTTTTCCTTCACTCTATTTTAAATTAATGTATAAATTTACGTCTGTCCCACTGCCCTAATATTACATACAAAAAAAAATTATTCATGCATGTTTCGAAACCAAAAACCAAATCATGCTTAACACCTTTCAGCCATAAAACTGTCAAAAATGTGCATTCAAATATATAAGGAGCTGATTTAACAATATCCTTCAGCGAAATCGACAAATATTAAATTATATCTTTCCTTAAAACATTAAAAGGTACATAAAAGTCCTAGACAGATTTTAATCATCGGTTGTAAAATGTGTCTGGCCCATAGCCTCAAACTACCTTTATTATTTTTTTTTTCGATTATACAGATATTAGCAAAAACAAATATTATATATAATACATATATGTAAAATAAATGTATAAGAAAAATGTCCTAGACAGATTTTAATCATCAGTTGTTTAATGTATCTGGCCCATAGCCTCAAACTAGTCTTTTTTTTCCTCCCTGATTGTATATCAGGAAAAAGCAAATATTACATTTCATATACATATGTAATGAATATTTTTTATTGCATATATGCATTATATATAATATTTGTTTTAATATAAAATACTCATCAAAATACTATTTCACTGTACATGTATTATTTAATTTTGTTATTTTTCTTATAACAGTATAATTATAAACTTTTTTAATACTCGTATAAGAAAAACGGATATAATACCTGCATAATAAAACACTCATCAAAGAGTTTTTTTTTTATTATATATGTATTACATTCAATTACAGATGTATTGCATTTTAGTGTACATATATTATACAGTAATTTTTTTCATTACACAGATATAAGAACTTGTATATAACAGTCACTGTTCAAGTGATATTTTCCACTACCCTCCAAGAAATATCATTCCTTCAAGCACACTGACACAAACACACATCTATACCATCGATATTGAATGGCCTATATAACATGCAGCAAAATACCAATAAAACTTCTTTTTTTCTTAATGATACTTTCTGTGTATTAGTCTTTCCTTTTATGTATTTTTTTCTCCATTTCTTTTTTTTTTACATTGAAGTTACTAACAATTTACCCAATGGCCTACGTGGCCTGGTGGGTAAGAAATATTAAGTCTCTCTATGCTATGGGTCCAATCCTCGCTCAGTGCACAAGTCAGAATTTAAGCCATGGTCAGGTTGCAGTTCATATGGTTTTCCCTGGCTCCGGTTTTCGCCCATCTCTGCTTTACAACCAGCTCGATATTAGTGAAATAGTCTTGAAAGGGCCGTAAGACAAGTATAAAAAAATTAACTACTGTTAACACCCCAAATATTGGGACAGAAATCCCTGTGCAAACAATGTAGATCATAATCAGACTGCTACTGATGGTGCAGTCTGATCATGGTCTTCAGGTGCATGGGTACACCTCCGCCTTTTCCTGACATTTTTACAAAGGGCAACAACTTTCATGACTTCCTTTTTGCTTACTTTGGTGAGGTAGGCCTTCCAAAATGGGGTCTACTCTTAAAGGAAAGAATTTTAGGAGAAGAATTAAATAAGCAAGTTGCTTTCGTTCCAATCCTAGTACATTTTGTATGTCGTAATATAGATATGTTATGAAAAAAAAAAAAAAAGAAATAAATATGTTTAAACCAAAGGAAAGAATTTGCTCTCCTTTCCTTTAAGAGTTGACCCCCAATATTTAAAGTAATATTGGTAAGACAGTCTTTTCTCCAACAACTATCTAAAATACAAATTCTCAGGCTTAGTACTGAGTTGCAGTTAGTATGCACTGTCTTTCTATGCCAATAGCACAGGGTTTGAATCCTGCCAGGCTGCTATGGCATTTTTCACACCGTAAACATACAGCTTTTCGTTATCATCCTATAATCATCTCAGTATGAATGAACTACTCTTTGTCATCCACCATCAACAACATGCATCATGCCCACTGACCCTTCCCATTCCCCTCCAAGCTCCATCCCTTCCCACAACATAACTACAAATCATCAGTTCAAGGGTAAGTTGACAAACTGTCTGGTGTAAAGGTGTATGGCAACACCTTTTTTCTGCTATTTTTACAAAGGGAAACAACTTTGTGAAATCCCATTTGCATCCCTGGCTGTAAAACCCTTCCAAACAACAGGTCTACCTGTAAAGAAAAAGAACTTACTCCGAGAGGAGCAAATTCTTGCCTTTCAGAGTTGACAGATCTTTCCAGGAAAGGGAGGTAAAAATGAAAATGGTCAAGTTGTTTCCCCTGAAAGTTTACCTATATCAACATAAATTCAGTTCATTCAGAGTATAACATAAGGTTATTACTATAAATAAGTTGATTACATTTGTTCACACAGCTGTATTGTAAGTTAAAGGTGTATGGATACACCACCATATAATTCCCCATTTTCACAATGGAAGATAAGCTTTGCAAGTTCCTGTTTGCTACCTTGACAAGGAAGCCCTTCCAAAATGGGCACTATTTTGGCAGGGCTTCTCTGCCGAGATAGCCAATTTTAAGTATTAATCCTATTAAACGCCCCTGCTCTTGTAAGAGCCTCCTGCTTCTTTTTCCGAAAATAATGTTATATTAACTTATAAATTCCTGTTTACTTCTCTGGATGAGGTGGCTCTTTGAAATGGGGTCTACTCTTAAGAGGAAAGAATTTGCTCCTAGAAGAGCAAATTCTTTCCCTTAAGAGTTGATCCCACCACCACTGAGAAGGGAGGAAAAATTGTAGAGTCACTTCCTCTCCACAGCCCCCACCCACCCACCCACTTTCGTAAAATGCAACGCTCCTCCAGTGTTCAATAGGATTAATACGCTATTTCCTTTTTTGATATACAATAGCAACCATAAATGTTGAGACAAAAATTACTGAGCAAACATTGTAGTCCCTAAAATCAAATGTATGCAGTATGCGATTCTGCATGTGCACATTGTTAACTTGTGCATGTGCACATTAACTTGTGCATGTGCAAATTGTTAACTTGTGCAAATTTTAGGATAATTACAGTACATGGTTAAGGTAAATGGGTACACTTTCAGGGGAAGCAACTCTACCATTTTCTTTTTGGCCCCCTTCTCAATGGGGGTTTCCTCTGCTGTTGAGGAACAAATTCTTCCCTTTAAAAGTAGACCCTATTTGAGAAGGGCTATCTAGTCCAGCCCTGCTAAAGAAAAGTTGTTCTATCAATCTTACTCCTTAAAACAGGGTTGCTTCCCCTGTAAGTGTACCCATTATGACAAACGAGGCCACACTACTGAAATGGCTAAGATCTCTAAACAATATGACACCGTACATTACGAAAAAGGTTGTCTTTACACTAGCTACTCAAGAACCCAAGGTTTTTCTGACCTCCTCGAGGCATCCTGTCTAGTCGGCGTGATATAATAAACCGCTGCAAAGGGCTACATGCTCTACTAACTCGGCTACCGCAGCTATCAAATGTGCTACATAAAACAGAAATCTTTATTCTGACATGGTTTTTATGTTTATTTACCAACAGGTTAATTATAGTCCCATGATCGATCAAGTCTGACACAAAAACCGCAATATAAAATTGCACACTTTTATTCTTCTGTACAAAAAGGGTTGTTTGTGAAAACCAAGAAGTAACAGCCATCATAAAAGTCTGATGTGTCATCTCTAACCTGGGCCAAACTAACCAGTTGAGCCTATATTTGGGCTTTGATTAAACCAAGACACTTTACCTATTTAGCACTTCATAATGTGGTTTGCACAGCAACACATGTTGCATGCCACATCATGCAACTTTTCTGTTGAAAGTAGGTTATACTTATTGATCAGGGCTCAGTCCTGTCAAGACTAACTCGCTACATGTTAACATATTCACACTTCCACTGGCTACTCTTTTAAAAGTGTGTAAAACATTATTTTATTCACCTTCAGTAGTCAAAGAGACATAAGAACAGGTAAAGTGAAACATTTAAGTTGTCCCCCTTTGCAACATATTTCCCCTACAACATATTTCCCCTTTGCAACATATTTCCCCTACCACAACTGATCAAGGGAGGGAATCAAGAAATGTCAGCCTTATTATACAGCACTAATTACCTTAAAATCCTTAAATTAGGACTCTTAAAGCAACTGTTGCAGCTAGCCTAAATCTTGAACACTGATGTGTACAAGAGGTCCAAGCGCCAGTGCAAACAGTGTGCACCCTGATCCGAGCAGTCTGATCTGGGTCTAGGCTATTTACAAGTACATGTACAGGTATTATAGAAATGACTTATGGTTTTACGGCCTTTTCAACAATATTTTAGTCATATTGAGCTAGTGGAAGTGTGATAATGAAAGACTGTGTGCAGCAGAACCCTATTTAAGGGTGGAAATAATTTTGCATTAAGCAGGATTCGAATCTGCCGCTTCCATAGCCAGCACTTGACCCATTAAACTTAAGTACCGGGATCCCTTATTACAGAACTGATCTGGGTAAACTGATGTTAATTAACCTAGATGTAATAAACACCATGTAGTTTAATTAACCAAATGTAATAAACACCTGAAAAATCATGTTCTTCAAACAAAGAATATTAAACAGTTTTTGCTTTCCATTAAGGAAATATAATCCTTTGATTAAACACGAAAGCACTTAAAATGAAATACCAGTTACTTATTTATTTATTTTTGTGACAAACAAATGTAGGTATTAATTTTCGTTTCTTTTATTAACGTGTATATCTTGAAGATTACAGGCAATCAACAAATACACATGCAAACAAACCAACCTTGGAGACACAAATAAATATTTATGAAAATTTTGTCAAAAATGAACACAATCAATTGATTGTAAAGAAAAAAGAGACTATTTTGAATCGAAGAAATCTAGAGTAAATAAAGCCTTAATATTTAGTCCTTGTTGTAACAATAACGAGCTCCCCGACAGAGTTAACTTAATTGAGGACGACCAATATCAAAAGATTTTAATATAGGATTCATCTACAGAATAGTAAATATTTACTGGCTCAAGTAAACAAGACCCATATATCAGTGTGACTTAAGTGGCCGAAACTGGGCAATTATAAAAAAAAAAAGTTGCAATGTCCTTGGGTTAGAAAAGGAACTCTTTATACTTATATAGCTACAGAAAGGGTGGGGAAATAGAAGACAATTCTGGTTCATTCCCTATTTATCTTTTCTCTCTATAAGAAAATGTTTTGCTCTCTCGTAGGAACTTAACCTGTTGCACTCAAAACAGCCAAAACTCTATGGAGTTTTGGCCATTCTGAGTGCAAAAGGGTTAAAGAGGGCCACAATTTACCGTTTAAAACTTACAAAGTTCTAATTTTGGGCCTTCCTCTAACGTGTAGGACCTGCGTTACTTTCTAATATAAGGATACAGAACACATACATGTGTTTATAGGTACTGATCCAGAATTGTCATAGAATTATCCTCAAAATCACAAGTTATCTGCAGCTTTGAATTTATCAAACAGCAATCCATAGAGCAAGGGCGTAGCTATGTATACGGCAAATACGCAAGTGCGTATTGAAATTTTGTCAAAATTGACAAAATTTCAAAACACACCTGCAAATTTGCATGCTGAAAATTTATAAATTAGACAAGATTTCAATACCAATTACCAAAGTGGCTGAAATACTAGCTTTCCCTTCAAGAAGTAGAGAATAAAACATGGTTGTGCGTATTATGAAATTGCCCCTAGTTACGCCCCTGTAGAGTACCTTCTGCTTATCAATTAGTTGCTCTGACATCTGGGTGGTATAATCAAAGCTACCATATGAATATTATCCCTTTAAGTCTGCAGGGGTAGGGCTGGCAGATTATAAACTAATTCTGGGCACAATTCTCAGATATATCTATATGAGCCGCAACACGACAAAACTAACAATGTGGTTGTGCGCCCAGCGCAGACTCAGATCAGCGTGGGCAGCCGCCAGGTTTTACTAGACAGTCTTCTTTAAGAGCTCAAAGGGTAGCTATGGTTTTAACCTACCTCCATGCAGACAGCGAAGACTCTGATCAGACTGGGCAGATGCCCAGGCTGATCTGAGTCTGCGCTGGCCGCACAACCACATTGTTGGTTTTGTCGTGTCGCAACTCATATGTTCTTGAGAATCCAAACTGCTTTTGACCAAAAAGCTATATATATACCATTTTCACCATATAACCTTAGGATATGTGACCAAACAGCAAGATCAGCAAGTGACTATATGTATGTAGTGTGACTAAGGTCTTGATACAGATGAATAGATTGCTTGTATCTTGATGGTAAGGCAAATATCCTAAAGTACCTTTTCCATCAACTGCCCATCACGTCTGTCCCAAAACTTTGAGTGTTCCCAGTTTTCAGTCTTTTAGATCATGTCTTGGTATTGATTTGCTAAGACCATTGTTTGGTAAAAACAAGCATTGCAAGATAGGTCCCATATCAAATTATCATTTCTTTAATATTTATACTTTTTAGCAATGAATGGACTGTGTTGACTACAGATAAATTTTGCCAATCAACAAAAAACAAAGCACACATATATATATATGCAATTTCTCAGTACTTAGTGAAGGTCAATAAAATCAAAAATCTTATATTGTCTGACCCAATCAGAAAAGAAAGGCACCTGTCCTCAAACCCACCCACTTGGGTCTTACCGAAGGCTGAAAGCTATCAAATGGTAACCCAGATGAAACATCAATTAAAGGCTATGGTCAGTGATCCTGATTTACAAACATGAAGCTATACCACAAAAATTCTAAATATTGTAAGACAGTCCTGAGCAAACAGTGTAGACCCAGATCAGACTGCTCTGCTCTTGGAGCAGTCTGATCTGGGTCTACACTGTTTGTCATTCAATCCTGATCTGTTAAATGCATAGCTGCATTGAAAACCAAACTGTTCCATTTTTAGGACAATTACGGTAATTATATGAGGTGTCCCATATGTAGAATTTTAGGCTCATACAAATATTTTCAATGAACAGATCATAGGTGCTGAAACTACATGTATTTTCCTTTGCTTAGCCACCCGGTCTGTTCATGCAGATGAAATCAAAGGTCCCTTGCCCTTTTTATGCCAATGAAAAGTGTCATCAAAATTAGGTTCTAATTAGAGTCTCCATAGTCCTATCAGTGGTAAAAATCGTCAAAATACAAATCATTATGAAACCTGTACAGCCTTTAGAATTAATGAAAATATTTCGGTTGATTTGCTTTTTTCATATCATATAACTGGCAAAAAAGAAGGAACAAGGTATTTTGGAAAAATGGTAAGTCCGTTCATAAAAATACGGTTTTCGTCTCTGGTTCCCCGGTAAGCAATGAAATAATGCAACCGCGGCACAATCAATGGGATCCTTGCTTAACATTTTTGTACATTGTGTTTTTATCAACAGTTAAATGCCTGTACCTTGTATTTTTATCTCTAGTACCTTGTGTTTTTACCACAAAATAAAGCTTGTGAAATCGAAAGTAGGCCATTTTAGTTGGCAACTCAAATGACCTAGTTATTTTTTCAAATCTATTTTATGGCAAACTCAAGGATGTTTTGATTTTTCAAAGCTGGCTAATCACCATAATTATCAATGGCGAAACTGTATTGAGAAGTTTGCAGCTATGCCCCACGATAAAATATTTCATGCTGATAGAGCTATGGGGCCTTTAATATAATGTCCTATAAAATAAAGTTTATAGTTAGAATTTTTTTGTTTTAATGTTTTCATTTTTCTGTGCGTGTATCCTTTTTAAAAGTTGACTTTTTTCTTTTTGAACTTTTTAATATCTGACTGTATTTGACAAGAAAAAAAAGGAAATAAATGAAAGGAACATTTTTTTTGAAATACGATAAAGTACCAATTGTATTTTGCTTGTCTAATCAGCATAACAAAATAAATAAACCATCCCTCACTTTTCTGTACTCGTTCAAGCGAGTTTGGCAACAATGAAATCAAAAAATCAATTTTTGTTTAAGCTGCTAACACACATTGGTCTTGTTCAAATAAACAAACAAAGACGTCCATCTGTTAAGTTTACAGAAGATAATGATGGGGCTCTGGATGGGGAACTATACTGGTACTCTATCTATCTATCTATCTATCTATTTATACTGCAACACCCCCTCGCGAGGATTTTGTGCAGGAATGTCTGCGCGTCAAGGCTGTTAGAAAGTTAAAAGAATGCAGTGCTGAAATAAAAGATGAAAGTGTTAAAATGTTAAAAAGGTGAAAGGCAGATAAAAGCAGGTTAAAAACAATGTTTCTTTTGCTTTATGGCATAGAATGGTCACAAGACCCGACTGCCTCTCTAAAGTGGTCTAGAGTAGGCAGAACAACATTAGAAGGCAGTGCATTCCACTGTACCACAGCTAACGGAAAAAATGAATATTTATAGAAGTTAAAAGATGTGTGTATTTGACGCAGGGCGAGGGGATGGTTATGTCTTGTCATTCTGGTGGGTTGCTGGAAGTATGATGGTATGGAAATAGAGACATGTCCATTAATAATTTTGTACAGCATTATCAGTCTCGCATCGGACCGCCTCTGCTCCAATGACCTCCAACCAAGTTCATGCTGCATTTCAGTGACACTGCTGTATGGGGAGAAATTATTTAATGTCCACCTTATGGCCCTGCGTTGGACCATCTCAACTTTGCTAATGTCCTGTTTAGCATATTTAGTATTTTTAGTACTCTATGAAATCACAAACATTTTTTTTACATGAAAACGTGAAGATGAAATGTGGTATTATGCAATATGAAGATACATCATTCATGAATGATATAAACTATATCCTTGACCTTATAACCTATTTAAACTCAGCATCTGATATTTTTAGCTCTTATCGTTTTCCCTTCTTGGCATACATGTCTGACTGTTATACAAATTCACCAAGATGCAGAATAAAATGTATGTAACAGACTGACATTATTTATTTTAACATTATCATTCTGTAGGCTATCTTTCATTCATAAATGACACAGATCTACTTCCTACGTGAGGTCAAACTTGTACAACTTCTGGAACAGAGCTTCATTCATTTTACCAATTTCATGTACATAGAACTTGTATTTTAGTAAAACCTGATAAATAAAATATCAGTTTAAGCTAGCTCATGCCAGCATCATTTGCATGAATGAATCTTAAAAAAAAACAGCATGCTCATTATTTATGCAAATTGTTTATCGGCTAAGAGAAAAATCAGTCCAAAAGAGTAGGCTGGCTCTGATGAAAGCATTATCCACTGCTATTAAAAATAAAAGATATGCATAAACAGTATTAGAAGAGATGACAGCTACAAATAAAAAGCCGACGGTGTACATAAATTCATAAAGAAAGAAATGCCACTCACCGCCAGCGCCAAAAATATTTTTTTATCTTCACTGACAGTAAAATCTGTAAATTGCTAGGCATGAAAGACAACACTTAACAGCCGCATAACATTCGTAAATAAAAACATATCAATCCGCAAATCGAATTCGGTAATTTTTACAAAAATTCTAGGAGGCGAGAAATGCAATACTTTAATAATTTCATTAAAATATTGTATAAACTAAAATGTGTTACAATCAAAATAACCTGTCGGAAAAATTCATTGCGTATTTCTTCCATTTCAATGTCGAACTACTTTTTGTTATTTTTGCGGAACATTGTTGTTGAGCGAGTAAAAAGGTCGAACTACGTCACGAGCACCTGCCGTTCTGTAAACAATTACAGCGGACGTAATTGCTCAATAATTGATTTTATAGAACTCATGGTTTAGCGCGACTTAAAAGTAAGTTAAACAGTGCCTTTCTTTTGTATTTTTATACGTCTGTCATGTCAGCAACACCATCATTTTTGCAGTTAATACAGATGAGATTCAGCAAGTATTGCAACCCATGTGCAGACGACGTGCTACGCCTAGACGACCCCGATCTTTTCATGTCACAGTCAATAAACGCTCATCAAAATGTTAAGGATATACAAGCACAGATTTTGTAAAATATACAGTACCTTCTCTATCTGTCATTATAAGTATGCCATTTGATGAAACAGTATGTGTATAGCCTTGTTATAGTCTGATGATATTCAGTCTAATTTTGGTGAAATGCGGTTAATTAGTTACCTAGTTATGGCTCATTTTATTGATTTTGAAGCTAGTTCAGGGTGGTAACTCCTACACTACTGAAGCCAGTCTGGTGTAATATCTGAATATACATTCGTTCCCAGTTTCAGAAAATTCTGTTTGGTGGTTACTTAGCTATGGCTTTCAACGAAACCGCAGGTGGACACAGAGAAAAACAATATCCCTTCGCCTCCGGCAGGGTGATAGTATTAAATGCAAAAGGACCCTATATAGCTGATGCTGCACTAAAATGACAGAAAAAAAAACTTAGGATGTGCAGGACCATGATTATAGCACTTCAAACCTCTTCATATATAGACTAACAACAGTACAGTATGGCAAACCATTTTACTATTTATTATGGAATGTAGCTATCTCATTTATTAGATATCTAATATATTATATAAGATATATCTTCTTTACTATATATATTTTATATATGTAAGATATCTTATATAATAAATATCTTATATATTAAATATCTAATATAGCATATAAGATATCTAATATAACAATTAGAGATATCTTATACCCTATATAAGATATCTGATATAAGATATATAGGATATAAGATATCTTATACAGGATGTGAGATATTCAATTTTTAAATATAAAATATATCAGATACATATATAATATATAAGATATCTTATATAGCATATAAGATATATAATATATTAGATATCTGATATATATTACATGTGTAAAATTAAAAAAAATATGTTATATATCTTATATATCATATATGATATCTGATATATTATATGATGTATGAAAAATTTATATAAGATATCAATGATATCTAATATATTATATGACGTATGAAAAATTTATATAAGATATCGTATATCCTATATCAGATATCTTATATAGGATATATATCTTATATGTTATATTAGATATCTTAATTGGCATATCTACTATGCATAATAAATAGTAAAATTGCTTGCCATAGTACAGCCTCTAAATCATTTCATACAAAGAGCTTTCAGGGCTAGCCTCAAAACCAGTCCATGATAAAATACATTTTCAGTTTTTAGATTTTCATAATACGCAGCAAAGACTCTGATCAGATGGGATGGATGATCTGAGTCTTGACTTGACGTACATGTCACTTTGTTGGTTTTGTCATGTTGCGGCTCATATGTTTTGCATTGATAATTTTGAAACCAGTTAAGGTAAGTAGATACCTTTTTTTGGACATTTTACAAAGGGGAACAACTGTTAAGACTTCTTGTTTGCTTCCCTGGAGGATAAGGGGTCTACTTTTACGGGAAAGAATTTGCACCTAGCAGAACGAATTCTTTGTGTGAAGAGTGAACCCCCTCTAAGAAGGAAGGCAAAAATGAAATTGACAGAGTTCATTCCCCTGAAAGCGTGCCCATTTACCTTTGTTAAGGTATTACAGTATTGGTAAATAATTTTCAGATTAAACAGACCTAGAGAAATGCAGAGAAAGAAGAAGAGAGAGCTACCCACAGCTGATCATGAGGAGCATCTTCGACTAGCAGCGATTGTGAAGGGTGTCCATGCTGAGCTCCGGAATAAATATAGAAACAGTAACCAAAATTGTATAGTTGCTAACATTTTGCTCTGCATGGACTGCGGTCTGTGAGATCTGATGAGTTGTATTAAGATTTGTTAGGATAAGAGAGACACTCACAAAAACTTGTCATCAAACGACAAACAGGTTTATAGAACAATTTTTTGAAACATTGATAATCTTGAAACAATTGTAATTATCGCACACCCAAGTCTTTGGCATGAGATACCCAGTAATGTGCAAGGTCTACACTGGGAATCATGCTATAAGTGAGATAGAGCATGGTTCATCTGCCTGTACAGTCAATAATCCACAAACCATGCCAGGGTCAAGGTAGTCATCTTTGTACAAAGGGTTAGCATTGTAAGTACCAATTTACACTGTCCAAAGATAGTATCTTTCAGGACCCTTCTGACACCAAAGGTGTGGTGAAATCACGCCTGGTTTACTTGCATTTCCATTCCCATCTTGTACATGTTATTGAAATTTCAAACTTTTGCAGGCAAGTAGCCAAAATATAAGAACATTGTTCAACCCTTATATATACATATAGCATATTTGTGCACAATATTGGCTTGGAAGCAAAAGAACTAGTGAAGTTACCACAAACTCCTGAAAGTGGCCAAACCGAAATTTTCAGTTTGGCCACTTTCAGGAGTTTTGAGATAACCACCAGATTGTCTTTAACAAAGCTGAAATTTTGAATGTGAATACATCACATGAAACAGTATATTAGATAAAACAACAACAACAAATATTGATATAAAAATCAAGAAATTAATACATTTTACTTACAGCAGCTAAATCATAATTCCTGCGAAAACTTGTTAAAGAACTCGGTCAGTGACAAGATTAAAGCTTTCTTCGTGCATTAATCAGCAAGGACTCGTACTTCCTACAGGTTTTCTTGTAGGTATGCACGGATTTTTGCTGCATATAGTGAACTCATTATGGGAGACTTTTATTGCCAGTCCTCCTGGTTAACATAGGGAAAATGATTAAAAAAAATGTGGGAAGAAAAACATATCTTTGATATCAATTTGGATACTGTCTTACTTAAATTATTTTCCCTGTTTAGCACGTGTATGAAAATGTTTCTGTTGTATTATTGTACTCCACACATGCTTATTCGTCTATATTTATATTCAAACCTCTGTTGCCATATTTTGTATGGAAAGAGTGAATAAAGAATATATATATATCCAGCTGCAGAAATTTGATTTTTTCATTTTCAAGTGGGAATGATTGTGTGTTTACCAGGTGTGGAAATGCAATTGCTCAGATCAGACTGCTAAATTGTTACAAGGTTTGTTTCTAGCTCACTTGTATGAAAGTACAAGAAGAGCTGTTATGGTCATGTCAGTGTCAAAGTCCAAATTGAATATTTTGTTTAAATCTGCTTATGTGATGGGCAAGGCGAGCTATCCTGTATGCTGACAGGTCTTGTTTGTTTTTGTCAGATGAGGGTGACTTGGAGCAGACCTGGAGAGACCACTGTGAGAACAAGACTGTCTTGTCAGAGTATGCTGACGCTATGCACAAGTTGGCGACACAACACTGGACAAAGAATCCTGGTAATATTACCTTAACCCAGCTAAGATGGATGCTGGATGGATAACTTAGGATTTGACACCCTTTTTACCAGTATTTCAGTCATATCAGGAAGATGGGTGGGTTAAAATTAAAGGCTGTGTTTTATGGAACCCTAAGCTAAGATGGCTTCTGTAGAGTTTGTACTGTCTGGCTGGCAGCAAATGTTGCTTAATTTCTGACATACTTTCACAGTGCTACACTTTCTCCAACAATTGACAGCAAAATCTGATAAAATACAATATACACTCCTCAGAAACACAACAATTACTTCCATTCCATGAAAGCTTAGCTGTAGTATGTGCTAGTTTGTTTGCAGAGTGTTCACATGACCTCAGAACAGGTTCCAAATCTATTTGTTGCCATTTTACATTGCTTCTTAAATTTAACACCTTTTAGATAGATGAACGACTTGTGGTTTTATGTCCCTGTAAACAGTATTTCAGGCATATCAAGCCAATGGAAGGGTGACAATATTCGAACCTAACAATACAAAATTAAAAAATTAAACTTTTCTTGCCCTAACCAAACTGCACATGTTAAAGGCAAAATCTGTTACATTTGGTTTGAATATGACAAACTATATTGTTAATATTTGCTTTGAATGATATAAACATATCTTGTTGCTTTGATTTCCTGACTTGATACAGCTAACCAGTAAAGTCATGTCTTTCATGATTATTACAGTAAATTCCTCTGAAAATAAAAATTCTGCACCCCACCCCCTCCCCACACATACCCTCCAAAAAAAGTTTGCTTTCATTTTGCTAATGACAATGACACATTCCAGAAACAAGAATAGACTGGTGCAGGCAGGTCATCCATGAATACTTTAGACAAGATGGACTTAAGAAAGTACTGGAAAAAGAAGAGAGAAAGAAGAAATATCAGGAAGAGAAAAAGAATGACAAGACTGGTAATGAGGACAGCTCATCCAATTGTATGAAAGATGCAGCTGTTAACAAAGATACTGTCACAGAGAAAGAAATCAAGAAACTTCACTCAATGTAAGCAGATATTGGGAATTTATGATTATGTCATATGATCATCCATCCATCCCATCCATCCATCCATTCCTCCATCCATCCATCACTTTTCATGTCTTAGTGTAGCATGTCAGACTTTAGTGGCTGTAGATAGTCAGCAAAGGGTGCATATTCTATGGAATACTGTGTTTCGCCCATCTGTGTGGTGTCCCAAAACAGAGCTAACACAGAAAACTCAATGAAAGTTTAGACACTGTACATAGTATTAATCCTATTAAACACCCTAGGGGGCATTGCATTTTGTAAAAGGGGGGCATTACTTAGAGCCTAAAGTGTAGTAAATCAGCCACTACTAAAAAACCTCTAATAGGCAAGGTGATAGATGATAGATTGCTTCTCTAGGAGCAAATTCTTTGTTTTATGAGTAGATCCCATTTCAAAGAGCTACCTTATCCAGTGAAGCAAACAGGAATTTATACAAGTTGATGTAACAATATTTTCTGAAAAGAGGCAGGGGGCATTAATTAGAGCAGGGGCATTTATTAGCTCACCTGAGCTAATTACCTCACAGGTGAGCTTACAGTATAGGGCGGCATCCGTCGTCCGTCAATATTTTCAAACGACATCTCCTCTGAAACTACAAGGCCCATTGTTACAAATTTCATATATAGCATCTATAGGCAGGGGGAATCAATAATACTGTTTTTTTTATCCAAATGGCTTCAGAACTTTGGTTGCTATGGCAACTTAAAGTTTCCATTGACTTGTATGGGAAAAATTGAAAATTTGCATTAATTGCTATGTCACTGCAGATATTTTGACAAAACTTCTACAGAAATGTTTCTTGAGTAGTCCTCTATCAAGCACATGAAATTTATGTAAATTGCACAATTAGGCTGGTTGCCATGGCAACCGAATAGTTAAAAATAGAAAAGATATTCAAAAATCATCTCCTCAGAAACCATACAACCAATAAAGCTCAAACTTCACAGAAAGGATCTAGGTACTACTGTCTATATAAATACTACTTTTCTTGGCAATTGCTCCAGCAGTTCGGTTGCTATGGCAGCTTAAAAGTTGCCATTGACTTATAATGGGAAAATGTAAAGTTTGCATTTATTGCTATAGGACTGCAGATATTTTGACAAAACTTTCATAGAAATGTTTCTTGAGTAGTCCCCAACCAGCAATATCAAAGGACGAGGCGCAATAAGGGCCGATTTTGGCCCCATGTCAGAAATGAATTTTGTTGTCATAAAAATTAGATAGGTAACTCTTATTAAAAGAAGTATAATTTTTATTCCTGTACTGATGCTCATTTCTGAGAAAATCTGTCATTTGTAATGTGTAGTAGCCAGCAGGAAATTTGGGTAAAAAAAGGGAGTGGGGAAGAATTTATTTGCGGTTTTTTTCCTCTGGGCTACGCATCGAGTATTTATGAAGTTAAACTATGACAATATTAATTATTGTTTATGCTCGTGCATATTTGACAATGATGACGTCAGACTACTGAGTACTAAAGGGCAATAACTCAGCCTTTTACAACTAAAATACACACAGAAATAGTCAAAGTAACACCATTGTAAATCAAATATAAAAACTTTTGAAGCATATAAAAGATAAATGTTTAAATTATTATAGGATGTATGACTGTAATAGTTACCGAAAAAAAGTAATAATATAAGCGTGGTATATTTGTTGTTGCCATGGCAACAACTTCTAATAACACATTTTTAAAGCATTTAATTAACTTTATCTTTGCAGTATTTCATGCTGGATTTTCTTGATTTGATTTGTAACATCTATTATTGGAAGTATTTAAAGAATATATAATTTACATAATATCTAAAGCGCGTTATGGTTGCCGTTGCCATGGTAACAACCTCAAAACTTTCACATTTCTAAAACATTTTCAACGTATTTCGCAGTATTTCTGCATTTTATTCTTTATTTGACTTGTTTAAACTGTTATATGATGTTTACATGTGATAGTCACAGATATGTTTTAATATATTAACGTGTTATGATTGACGTTGCCATGGCAACAACTTTCCCTTTGATGTTGGGGATAGGGTTTGGGATCTGATTCAGTCAGTTCCTTAAGTGAAGTTACTCTTTAAATTTTCAATCTTACTCATTTTTTTAGAATATTTTTTTTTTAGCCGGGCCGCTTAGCGCAATCGGTAGGGCACCTGACTCATAAGTCAGAGGTCCTGGGTTTGAAACCCGGTCTGGCCACATACTTTCGTTTCTCCTTCCGCTGATTCAAGAAGGACACTGGCGAAGTATGTGCACTTAGTACTGGTTAACCGCTTAGGAGGTCTAAGCCTGCCCAGGAATAGTGTGGTTAGTTTAACTGACCGTCCCGACATGACCGTAGTTGTTTACCGTGGACGTTAAGCAATAAATCAATCAATTTTGTTTTAGTATTTTGTTATGTTTATGCCACAAAATTTTTAATTCACTTGGGAATACCTTAATACCATAATTAATACACTGCTGAGGCCATTAATGGGATAAGATTGAACGAATTAACAAAAAAAAACAAAAAAAAAACACGAAAATAAAAAAATAATATATTGATGATTTATCACTTTTATTAAATTCTTATAGCTTTTGCAAACCGATCCTCATCAAAAATGGATACTGGATACTTACCTATTCTAATTTTGATGATATTTGTCAGCTACATTTTTAGAATAAATCCAACAAGGCAATCCATTATTAGTGTCCTACAGATATTCGACCAGATTAGGGTGTATTATTGTTATTCATCCATCAGCCACACCGTCTTTCTGTCCATTTGTCCGTCCATAAAACCTAGATCATGAGATAACAAGGCAACTGCTTGGTTGATTGCTCGGTGTGTAAACAAGCAGGGTTTTGTCCATTTTCCCCTCTGTTTTCTTGGTCGTCTATGAACCGACCAGAACGTAGGTTGTCATGGCAACCTGAAGTTACCATTGCCCTACTTTGAGAGAATGATAGCCCACTGATAGATTGAATAGTACCCGATGGATAAAATGATTGATTGTGTTGTCAATAATGAAAGACAACTTGCATAAATATACTGTATGGTTTAATATCGCTTAATATGTGTTGTATTGACTGAGGCCCTGCACACTTCGCTTACTTGTTTCCCTCAGGTAAGTAACCAACTTGAACACCTCTGTGACATGTTTTCTCTACAGACTTCTGTGATTAAACGCCCGCGCCCACATGGTTCATATGGGTCCGCGCATGTTCACATTCGCACATGTATCGAAGTTGGGAAGAAGAAAGCAGCATAAGAAGAGAGATGGGCTCCGCCTTTCATGCTTTGCCCAAGATAGAGTGGGCCTGTTACCGCCACTGCTCCTGCGGCCACTAGGCTATGAGAAACCTTTACCGTTTTCACTCCTCTGTGCACCTTATATGCAAAAACGAACTTAAGACTCAGATCTGCCTGTAGTTACGGGCAGTTCATTCAGACTAGACCCTTCACTTTCGATGACTACATGCGTTACTTTGGACGGGACTGCTTGAATGAATAAGCTCATCTCAGCTTTCGCTTTCCACATATGCTGCTTGGTGCTTTTTCTCAAACTCAACTTCAAATGAAAAAACAAAAAAACAAATTCACATTCGCCCAAGCATAGCCTAAGTATATTTGATTATCCTCGGTAAGTCCTGATCACCATAGATTCTATTTTCTTTTGTACCACCCTGCTAAAACGGGGCAATTTGGGAAAATTTGCACCAACACGAGCAAATTTTTCCTTTCAAAGTAGAAACATTTTGGATGTTTATTATTGTTATCATTATTATTATTATTCCATAGAATGAAACAGGAAGTCACGAAACTTGTCCCTACGTGTAAAAAGGCGGACACTACGGTTAATACCCATGCACCCTTTTCAGGCTGCGTACCTTTTTGTAACTTGCTAGCTCTGCTTATCCATCGGATTGTTTCTAACAAACTTCCAGGTGGACAGTGTGGTTCTATATTCATTACGGCTCCCCTCGGGCAATAAAACTGCTAATCATTTTTTACCCTATATTTATTTCAAAGCTACCTCAAAGCTTGTCTCTTCTCATTGCATTTATAGCTACATTTAAAGAGACTCAAAGGACTTTTGTGATGAGAATTAACACAAGCTCACATCACGACATTTTCTGTAAAACGCCAATGCCTGTCCGACTTACTTTTACATGTAATGCTACCTTGGGTGTAATCACAGCCGCATCTGGTAACTGTGTCTGCGTTCATGAGTATGGGCAGGAAGAAGAATCCTTGTTCATTCGAGCCACACAGGAATATTTTGTAAAGAGAATGACTCACCCAGAGAAAACGAGCTTCTTGCAGTCCTGTTGTGTGTTAGGGTGTATATGCGTTTCTGTTTTCGTACGCTTAAGGAAGTATTTGTGATTGACAATGGGACGGAAAATGATATCAATTTTTTTTTTTTCTAATAAAATATTTGTTACCTGAGAACCTTCCAATGAGTTTTCTTTTCAGATTACTCTCTGATCATAGCAAAGTTTTGTGTTACATGAAGGTTGTGGAAATACTGTGACCGACTTGTCCTAGTTGCCCCATTTTACTAAGGACAAGTGAAAAATTTACTTGTCCATAGACAAGTATATCATGCAGTTATATATTACAGATGCCATGTATTCTATATAAATATATATAAATCTCTTTTAAGTCGACTGAATACAACTGCCATATTTTAAATGGAGCTTACTTTTGGAAACAGAGGGTGGCTTCCCTGTTTCTGAAACCCTTTCCCAATAGACGCTACTCTTAACTTCAAGAATTTGCTCCCAGAGGTATCAAATTCTTTCCTTTAAGAGTAGGTCTATGAAAGAGGAAACAAAAATCTGGTAATTTTGTCGAAATGATGTCACAAAATACTCCCCTTATTTATTCCCCCGAATAACACAGAGATGTAACTTCTGTTATTTCATTGGTACAAGTTAAGTTTTATTTATACAAGTAAAGCCTGACCATTTACTTGCCCCAGGATAAGTACAATCAGTGCAATTTTTAATTTTTCCACAACCCTGGTTATATGTGATTGATGTATTTCAGGAGGTACATTTTTTTTCATGAACTTCGTATAATTTCTTAAAGTGGTATTGGGGGGGGGGGGGGGGGGGGGGGGGGGGGGGGAGGGGGGGGAGAGAGCAGGAGGGAGCGGGTTGCAAACCGTAAACAACCAATTTTTTTTTTTCGGGGGTTCGGGGGGTGGGCATGAAGGGGCACTATGCATTTCAAAATTATTTGGGGGAAGGGGCAGCCCCCGGCAAACCGTAGACAACCATTGTTTAAAGGGAAGGGGGCAGGGCATGAGGGTTAGGGTGCCATGCATTTACTGATTTACTGGAGGGCCTCCCCCCACACACACCTTTTTTCTACGCCTATGTATTTATGTCTTCAGTAATAAGCTGTCCCTTTTCCAGGTAGGTCTTCTTGACATGGTCCTATAGCATTGTTTTGGTGTTAAGTGTGAAGACATTACTTCAACTGCATGGGCCTTGCGAATTTGTGGAAGGTGCATGGGGCGGTAGACCAGTGGGCTTCATCATTAAAAAACAAAAACAAAAGATAAAGCCCCAAGTAGAGATCGATCTCTCAACTTATAAGAACCTTGCTTTATGGAACAGTCGTTTAAACCGCTAAGCCAACCCATGATTCTATTTATAGACCATTATTTTAAAGTATATAAACTTTAACACCAACAGTACTACAGATTATCGATTTCTCTTCTGCATTTATTTTGTTTTGAACTTATGATAAACAAAAGCAAAATGATAAATAACGTTCATCAATAAAAATTTCCCACACATGTGACAAAACAATCTGATTTAAAACAGTCTGAAGAGGTTACATGTGTACACAACGTGCCGCTTTGATGTAAACAAACGCACCGCCGGTGCCGTAGCTAAAAAGTAGACATGCCGACTTGAGTGATAATTTTTTCGGAAAAGTTAATTTTTGAAACCCAGCGCAGCCAAGACCCAAGTAGATATTTTGATAGTATGTTTTTTTTATTAAAAGACGCCTTTTGTCAAAATTTTAACTTGGGTCTCGCCTGCGCTGATACTTTTCGCTGATGTTAAAGTTCGCAAACTGGTCACTTTTTGCTGTTTTGCCCATTTCTAGGATAGACTGAGGCAAAAAATGAAGCATTTCTAGGAAGATAGTCAAAAATACATGAACAGATTTTCAAAATATAAGGATTGGCCTGTTTAAAACTGTCTTTATTTTTTCAATTACTCCGTTTTGAAATTTCGCGAAAAAATTGGGCCGTTATCGCACCTTAACGCAACTCGTCCTTTATGCAAATTGAGCTATTTGGCTGATTGCCATTGCAAGCGAATGGTTAAAAATAGAAAAAATATTCAAAAATCATATCCTCAGAAACTATGCAACCGATAAAGCTCAAACTTCACAGAAAGGATCTTGGTATTACCCTCTATAAAACTACTGTTTTTCTTGGCAATTGCTCCAGCAGTTTGGTTGCTATGGCAACTTAAAAGTTGCCATTGACTTATAATGGGAAACTGGAAAGTTTGCATTTATTGCTATGTCACTGCAGATATTTAGACAAATTTTTATAGAAATGTTCCTTGAGTAGTCCCCAACCAGCCATATCAAATTTATGCAAATTGAGCTATTTGGCTGATTGCCATTGCAACCGAATGGTTAGAAATAGAAAAAAAATTAAAATATCATTTTTGCAGAAACTATATGGCTGGTAAAGCTCAACCTTTACAGAAATGATCTTAGTACTAGCCTCTACAGAATTGCTGTTTTTCGTGCCAATTGCTTCAGCAGTTAGGTTGCTATGGCAACTTATAGTTTTCATTGACCTATAATGGGAAAAATGGAAATCCGCAATTTTTGCTATCTCACTACAGTTATATGGATTTTTTTTCCTACAGAAATGTTTCTTGAGTAGTCCTCTATGATTCATATTAATTTTGTCCAAATCATGGAATTTGACTAGTTGCCATGATGGCAACATAAAGGAATTTTTTTTGGAAAAAATATTCAAAAATCTTTTCCTCAAAAACTATATAGGGGGATGAAGCTGATTCTTTGCATACATGTTCATGACATTAGCCACTACATAAATATTGTTTTCTATTATTGTTGCCCATGTGGTTTAATTGCTATGGCATTTTAAAGTTTCCATAGACTAACAACTCAGTCAAAGTTGAAATTAGGCCACATTGTACAATTTACTTAAGAGTTACCTACCCTTGAGTGCTGAGGATGAATGGACTCAGGTGGGCTACAGGACCAATGGTCCTCTGGTTAAGATTTATACGCTAAGCAGTACCTGTGTCTCACTTCTGCTAGTGGTAGGTGAGACAAAACCTGCCAGGTAGCAAGGCTTTAATAACATGATTTTTTTGCATTTTTAGTTCTAAAAGGGACTGGCTCATTTTAGGTACACTGCATGTAGAAAACTTCAATAGCCCACTGTACCTTAATGATATAGTCCTAGATACTATGATTGAACCCAGCCAGTGTATCAAAATGCGGTGAAATATGCAGACCATGTGAACAAAAACTGCTATATTATTGTCTCACCATGAGAGATAATCTCACACATGGTCTCAGATGTTGACATATATGTTATTTTTTTTTTTAAAAAATGGGAAACCTAGAATAATTACCATAGTTGTCCTAAAAACAGAACAGTTTGGTTTTACAAAGCGGTAATGCGTCTGAAAGATGCAGATGGAATTACAAACAGTGTAGACTCTGATCATATATGAGCAGTCTGAGCTGGTTGTTTCTCAAACCTACCTGCCCCAGTACTTAGAATTTTTATGGTAACTTGTGAAAAAGTTTACATAATTCTGATTTTTACCAGAAATATGACCAGGTGTTAATCTTGCGCTTCAGAATTCTATGCCTTTTCAGTTCACAAAAGTTCAAAGTCAAAAATGTGACAATGAAGACTGAAGGTGATCTGAAAATGGATCAGTGTGTCAAAATATGGATAAAATGTATTGTAATGATGCCTAAGCATTCCAGGATCCAGGGGGTGGGCTTTGGGGCTTCATTAGACTGGCTTCAGTCTAATGAATTATATTGTCATTAAAATGTATCAAACTACAGGTCCTGAAATAAATTTTCTGATAGGCGAATTTATATAAGTATTTATAGAAGTTATCAGGGTGTATGTACTGAGGTGCCTTTACCAGTCTCAAGAATAAAACAGCACGTGTATATTCGCACCGCAGCATCCTTAAATTGATCTAGGCTGTGCCTGATTGGACTGTGCACACATTCGAGATAGTGATGCCAGAAGATTTTTCAGTTTTACTGACTGGAGTCTGGCTCCAGTCTAGGGCTTCAGCCCAGCCATCTGGGCCTCTGTGTTATGTATACTATGTAGGCATCCAGATAAAAATGAGTATGATGACAGTTTGAGATCAGGGCCAGCCAGAAATGCCAGAGCAGACAGTGTAGCTCTAGATCAGACTAGTCCAAAAGTAGCAGTCTGATCTTTGTCTGTGCTGTTTAGAGTTATATCAAATATTTCTCTCCAGAAGAGGTTGACTTGTATGAGTTTAGAGATAGATGGGATGGTCCATTATAGAAATGGTAGAGGCTTCCAGATATATTAATAATAAACCATGTAATAACTATTTTATTCTATTATTGTATGACCAGGATGTAGCACACTATTTCATCGGCCGATTTGATGTCAGGTGCCAGTCAATGTTTTGCAATATTCACCAGTCTGTCAGTGAATATTAAATTTGAGCCGCGACACAACAAAACAAGAGGGCCATGGTGGCCCTGAATCGCTCACCTGAGCATTAATCAGTTCACTGGCTCTGGTGAAGATTTATAAGAGTTTTTACCATACATGGGAATGGCAGCCACCTTGGTCATGTGACCAAGATCATTTGAAGAACTTTCAATCCTTTGACCCATGTGCAGGCTCCATATGAAATGTGAGTTTAGTCTGCCCAGTGGTTTCAGAGAAATTTGAAAATGTTTATGGATGGATGACAGAAGCAGCCAACACAAATACTGTAAAGCTCAGGTGAGCTGAAAATGGCAGAGTCGCTTCTCCAAAAAGTTCCCGTTCATGTTGAGTTCCTTTGATGAATTTGAACTAGACTGAATTAGGCAAACACAGATGATAGAATGGTAGCATCATTATCTCACTGTGGTGAAACTAATGTATGTATTCCAAGGAGTTAACTTAATTTAGATTTGACCTAGTGACCTAGCTTTTGACCCGACATGACCCAGTTTCAAACTTGACATAGATTTCATGGAGATAAACATTCTGACAAAGTTTCATGAAGATTGGATCAAAACTGTGCCCTCTAGGGTGTGCACAAAGTTTTTCTAAGATTTGACCTAGTGACCTAGTTTTTGACCTGACATGACCCAGTTTCAAACTTGGCCTGGGTATTGTGCGGATAAACATTCTGACAAGGGTTCATGAAGATTGGATCAAAATTGTGCCCTCTAGAGTGTACACAAGGTTGTTCTTATATCTGACCTAGTGACGTAGTTTTTGACCCAACATGATCTACTTTCAAATTAGCCTAAATATGGTGATGATAAATATTCTGACAAAGTTTCAAAAAGATTGGATCAAAACTGTGTCCTCTAGAGCGTACACAAGGTTTTTCTAAGATCTGACCTAGTTTTTGACCCGACATGACCCAGTTTCAAACTTGGCCTAGATATTGTGAGGATAAACATTCTGACAAAATTTCATTAGGTTTGGATCAAAACTGTGACCTCTAGAGCGTACACATGGTTTTCCTAATATTTGACCTAGTTTTTGACCCGACATGACCCAGTTTCAAACTTGGCCTGGATATTTTAAAAATAAACATTCTGACAAAGTTTCATTGAGATTGGATCAAGCTGTGCCCTCTGGAGCGTATACAAAATCATTCTCATATTTGACCTAGTGACCTAGTTTTTGACCCGACACCACCCAGTTTCAAACTTTACCTAGATTTCATAAAGATAAACATTCTGACAGAGTTTCATGAAGATTGGATCAAAACTGTGCCCTCTAGGGTGTAAACGAAGTTTTTTTCTAAGATTTGACCTAGTGACCTAGTTTTAGACCCAACGTGACTCAGTTTCATGGGGGGGCTTAGATATATGGACAATTAACATTTTGACATAGTTTCATGAAGATTGGATCAAAACTATGCCTTCAAGTGCGTACGCAAGGTTTTTCTAAGATTTGACCTAGTGACCTAGTTTTCGACACTCCATGACCCAGTTTCAAATTTTTTCCTACATATTATGAGGATGAACATTCTGACATAGTTTCGTGAACTTTGGATCAAAACTGTGCCTTCTAGAGCATACACAAGGTTTTTAGCTCACCTTAGCCGAAGGCTCCGGGGGAGCTTATAGGATAGGCAGGCTCCGGCGTCCGTCGTCGTCGTCCGTCGTCCGTCGTCCGTCCACAATTTCAAACGACTTCTCCTCTGAAACCACTGGGCCAATTGTAACCAAATTTCATATGTAGCCTCCTGAGGACTTAGGAACGAAAAGTTGTTCAAACGATCCTGGTCACATGACCAACATGGCCGCCATGCCCATATATGGTAAAAACCTGAAAAAATCTTCTTCTCCAGAACCAATAGGCCGATGGCCTTGAAACTTGGTATGTAGCATTGAGTGTGCGAGTACTACCTAGATTGTTCAAATTATGACCTTGGGTTGACCTTGACCTTTTTTACGGCAAGGTCAAATTTGTTCCCTTGTGCTTTTATATGGCAAAACACAAGAACATAAGATATCTTGGAAACTGTTGAAGATTTTGGGCTAAAAATTGATATCTACAGTCATCTTAATGAGTACATGAAGAATTATGAGTACAAAAGGTCAAGGTCATTCTTTGACCTTTGATCCAGAACTCTCATATTTTGACAATTTCAAACAATCTCCTCAAAAGCCACTGGGCCAATTGGAACCAAATTTCATATGTAGCCTCCAGGGGTTGAGGGAACGAAAATTTATTCATACGGGTTGGGTCACATGACCAACATGGCCGCCATGCCCATATATGGTAAAAACCTGAAAAAATCTTCTTCTCCAGAACCAATAGGCCGATGGCCTTGAAACTTGGTATGTAGCATTGGGTGTGCGAGTACTACCTAGATTGTTCAAATTATGACCTTGGGTTGACCTTGACCTTTTTTACGGCAAGGTCAAATTTGCTCCCTTGTGCTTTTATATGGCAAAACACAAGAACATAAGATATCTTGGAAACTGTTGAAGATTTTGGGCTAAAAATTGATATCTACAGTCATCTTAATGAGTACATGAAGAATTATGAGTACAAAAGGTCAAGGTCATTCTTTGACCTTTGACCCAGAACTCTCATATTTTGACAATTTCAAACAATCTCCTCAAAAGCCACTGGGCCAATTGGAACCAAATTTCATATAGAGCCTCCAGGGGTTGAGGGAACGAAAATTTATTCATACGGGTTGGGTTACATGACCAACATGGCCGCCATGCCCATATATGGTAAAAACCTTAAAAAATTGTCTGCTCCAGAACCGATTGACCGATGGCCTTGAAACCTGGTATGTAGCATTGAGCACTCGAGTATTATCAAGATTGTTCAAATTATGACCTTGGGTTGACCTTGACCTTTTTTACGGCAAGTTCAAATATTGGAAAATCCTAGAGCATAAGATTTCATGGAAAGTTTTGAAGATTAAGGCCTAAAAATTTGTATATACAGTCATCTTAAAGAGACATGAAGATTTGTGAGTACAAGAGGTCAAGGTCTTTCTTTGACCTTTGACCCAGAACTTTCATATTTTGACAATTTCAAACAATCTCCTCAAAAACCACTGGGCCAATTTTAACTTAATTTTTTCATATAGAGTCTGCAGGGGTTGAGGGAATGAAAATTTGTTTGTCTAGGTCACATGACCAACATGGTCACTATTCCCATATATGGTAAAAACCTATAAAAATATTCTTCTCCAGAATAACTGACCGATGGCCTTGAAACTTGGTATGTAACATTGGGTACTCCAGTATTATCAAGATTTTACAGAATAATGTCCTTGGGTTGACCTTGACCATTTTACGGCAAAGTCAAATATGGGAAAATGCTAGAACATAAGATTTCATAGGAAGTTTTGAAGATGTTGGCCTAAAAATTGGTATATACAGTAAAACCTGTCTTAGTGGCCACCTCAATTAAGCAAGCAACCTGTATTTAAGCAAGAATGTAGTAAGTTCCCGAAACATGCTCATACATTGAAATGTACCTGTATTAAGCAAGCACCTGTCTTAATAATCTTGATAATCCCTTAGGTGCTTGCTTAATACAAGTTGGATTGTACCATCGTTTTAATGAGGTCATAAAGAATTATGAGTACAAGAGGTCGGTCATTCTTTGACCTTTGATCCAGATCTCTCATATTTTGACATTTTCAGACATTTCCTTTAAAGCCAAAAGGCGAATTGTAAACACGTTTCATATAGAGCCAGAGGGGTTGATTGAACAAAAAATTGTTCAAATGGTCCAGGTCACATGACCAACATGGCCGCCATACCCATTTATGCTATAAACCTTTAATATTTTTCTTCTCCAGAACCAATACACCTATGACCTTGAAACTTGGTAAGTAGCATGTAGTACTAGAGTACTACCAAGACTGTTCAAATGATGACCTTGGGTTTACCTTGACCTTTTTATGGGAAAATGCCAGAACATAAGATTTCATGGAAAGTTTTGAAGATTTTGGTCTGAAAAATGGTTTATATGGTTGTCTTAATGAGTACATGAAGATTTATGAGTACAAGAGGTCATGGTCATTCTTTGACTTTTGACCCAAGACTCATATTTTGACAGTTGCAGAAAAACCCACTTTGTCAATTGTTCAGGTGAGCGATTCAGGGCCTCATGGCCCTCTTGTTCTAAGATTTGACCTAGTGACTTAGTTTTTGACCCGACATGACCCAGTTTCAAATTCGTCCTAGAGTTTATTGAGATAAATATTCTGACAAAGTTTCATAAAGATTGGATCAAAACTGTGTCCTCTAGAGTGTACACAAGGTTTCTCTATGATGTGACCTAGTGACCTAGTTTTTGACCCGACATGACCCACTTTCAAACTTATCATATATATTATGAGGATAAACATTCTGACAAAATTTCATGAATTTTGGATCAAAACTGTGCCTTCTAGAGCATACACAAGGTTTTTCTAAGATTTGACCTAGTGACCTAGTTTTTGACCTGACATGACCCAGTTTTGAACTTAGCCTAGAGTTTATGGAGATAAACATTCTGACAATGTTTCATAAAGACTGGATGAAAACTGTGTCCACTACAGCGTACATAAGGTTTATCTATGATTTGACCTAGTGACCTAGTTTTTGACCCGACATGACCTAGTTTCAAATTCGTTTTAGATATTATAAGGATAACTATTCTGACAAAGTTTCATGAACTTTGGATCAAAACTGTGCCTTCTACAGTGTTTACAAGGTTTTTCCATGATTTGACCTAGTGACCTAGATTTTGACCCGACATGACCCAGTTTCGAACTTAGCTTAGAGTTTATGGAGATAAACATTCTGACAAAGTTTCATAAAGATTGGATCAAAACTATGTCCTCTAGAGCGTACACAAGGTTTTTCTATGATTTGACCTAGTGACCTAGTTTTAGACCCGACGTGACCCAGTTTCAAAATTATCCTAGATATTATGAGGATAAACATTCTGACAAAGTTTCATGAACTTTGGATGAAAACTGTGCCCCCTAGAGCACACAAGGTTTTTTCTTTGAATTGACCTAGTGACCCATTTTTTGACCCAACATGACCCAGTTTCGAACTTGGCCTAGATTTTATAAAGATTAACATTCTGACAAAGTTTCATAAAGATTGGATCAAAACTGTGCCCACTAGAGTGTACACAAGCAAAAGTTGACGGACGTCCGTCCGGACGTACGACGGACATCAGGGTATCCCAAAAGCTCACCCTGAGCACTTCGTGCTCAGGTGAGCTAAAAAAACAATGTGGTTGTGCACCCAGCGCAGACTCCGATCAGCCTGGGCATCAGCCCAATTTGATCAGACTCTTCATTAAGTGCTCAAAGGGTAGCTAAGGGTCCAAGCTACTTCCATATGGACAGCGAAGATTTTGATCAGACTGGGCGAATGCCCAGGCTGATCTGAGTCTGCGCTGGGCACACAACCACTTTGTTGTCCCCCTCGAAGAAAAGCAGAGGGACATAGTTTTCGTCCTTCCGTCCGTCCGTCCTTCTATCCTTATTTCCGTCCTTCCATCCCCCTAAAGTAGTAGGTACCTTGTGTGCGCAACTCCTCCTACAATTTTATGCCGATTCTTTTGAAACTTTATAGCTGTTTTTGTCATGGTCTGAAGATATGCATGTGGTTCGGATATAATGCTGAGATTATTTTTTGTCACTTTTTCCACAAGTTGAACTTAGTCATTTTTTAGGCGTTTTTACTATCAAAGTGACTTGATAGTGGGTACCTTGTTACCTTGTGTGCGCAACTCCTCCAAGAGTTTTATGCTGATGCCTTTGAAACTTCACAGGTGTTTTGGTCATGGTCTGAAGATATGCATGTGGTTTGGATATAATCCTCACATTATTTTTTGTCACTTTTTCCACAAGTTGAACTTAGTCATTTTTTAGGCGTTTTTACTATCATAGTGACTAGATAGTGGGTACCTTGTGTGAGCACCTCCAACAGTTTTTTGCCGATGCCTTTCACACAGCCTTTCATTATCACCCACACACTGTCCTGATACACTAACGTCATTTGTATTGTCTTGACATAACGTTGCATATATATTAATGTTAATGGCATTATGTCACAAGATAATGCCATGTAGTACCGTCATATCTATCAAAGGAATTTGCATTTAGAATAATCTTATAATAAAACATTTATCAACCTTGGTGAATACGTAGTTTTATTGACCTGCAAATAATCTCTGCTTTGCATTGGTCAATATGTAGTTTGTCGGGCAACAAAACTGCATAGTCACTTCAACAAAGGTCAATGATTGTATAATATACTATTTCTCAATTACAATTAAAGGCGATTGTCTCCTGGATAGTGTAACTGCGAATTTTTTTTTTATATAATTCTGACACTAGCATTTACCAGAAATTTGACCACAAATTAATTTGACACTTCTGAACAGTCCGGTCATGTTTTTTTCCCAAGACCTTTTAAACAAGTCAAAAATCAGCATAGTCACCTCAACAAAGGTCAATGATTGTATAATATACTATTTCTCAATTACAATTAAAGGTGATTGTCTCCTGGATAGTGGTGTAACTGTGAAAAGTTTTATATAATTCTGACACTAGCATTTACCAGAAATTTGACCACAAATTAATTTGACACTTCTGAAGAGTCAGGTCATGTTTTTTGCCCAAGACCTTTTAAACAAGTCAAAAATCAGAGCGCCAGATATTGAACTAACTAAACTACTGGAATAGGGTGTATTATATTTTAATACAGCCAAACTTCGGTAGTTCGAAGTGCCAGGGACTCCCGATTTTACTTTGAACTTTCCGAATTTCGAAATTACCGAGTCGGCTATTTCCGTAAATAAAGGAAATGTCCAAACTTTACCTTGATCTTGTGATCGTGTCGAATGCTGTATTGTGCTAATTACCTCTTCTGTAAGGCGTGAAAGAATATGCAAACAGATAATTTGACTGTCATCTTCCCTTATGCCTTCAGAAATCGGACTGTTAATGACAAAAAAGAAACAAAATAACCTGTATTCTTCATTTATTTAAATCAGCAACAGAACATTCTTTTTTCAACAAAACATGGTTACATGTAAAACAAGGATCATATTTTGAGCAATGAGCATCGCCGATTGTTAACTTAAGTCACGGCGCTGTATCTTTGATCACCCCCAGTACAAACAAAGATAAATGATTAACGATTTTTTATACTCAAATTCAATTTTAATCGCATGCTAAAAACATATTTAATTAAGGCACAAAAGAAGAGCATTTACCTGTATGATATGTCGTAATACCTCGTTAACACAAGATTAACTGCTATTGAAACATGATTAGCGTCATCACGCGTCATCGGGTTCGTGTGTTATCTTTCAGCATGGTAGCTTGCAGCGATAATTGCGACTTCGAATTTTAAGAGGTATTTCCAATGGAAATTCCTGTTCGGGACCGAATTTTTCTTTAGAAAAATCTGATTTTTCAAACTACCAACATTCGAAGTTACCGAGGCGAATTTGTATAGAATGCATAGCAAAAAATTCGGGACCTTCGGAAGTATTGGAAGTATCCGATGGATTCTAAGAATTGACGTTCGAACTACTGAAGTTTGACTGTACTATTTTTGTACCCTGCCACAGGGTACCCTGCCACACATTATAGTGGCATAGTATTATGTTTTCCTGCTGGCTGTCCATGTGTCTGTCCATCCGTCTGTCCATTGTACGTACGTCTGTCCGTCTTTCCATGAGCACTTCGTGTCCATTGGATAACTTTAATACTCGTAGGCGGATTTCATTCATACTTGGCATGACTTGTGCATTTGTCTTAGGAATATTTCAGTTGGGATTGTTAATGGGCAAATTTTGATATTTAATAACAGAGTTTGCCTTTGTCAGTGCCTTAAAAGGGTTTTTGGGTCTGTAGTTCCTCAACACTTTGAAATATTTTGTTGAAATTTTACAGAAATGATTGTAATAATACAAGGTTTCTGTTACAAGCAAACTTTTGTCCACTTGGTTTGTCTGCCCCTGCCTCGGGGCTACATACATGTACATGTATTAAATCAGGAAAAAATCTGTATTAAATCAGGGTTGAAAGGGTTTTTTCTGAAACTTGCATCAGATTGTCAAAGTAATATAAGCTTCCTGCCATGGTCAAAATTTGTGTCCCCAGGGGTTATCTGCACCTGGCTCAGGGCTATAAACATGTATGAAATCACGAAAAAAAACTAATTAAAATCAAACATTTGGTACATCTTGATGAAATTTTGCAAAAATAATTGAAATAACAACCTTCCTGTTACAAGCAAAATTTAGTGCACTGGGGCTATCTGCCCCTGCCATGAGACTTTATATATGAATAAAATCATGAAAAATTCCATATAAAATTGGACTTGAAAGTAATTTTCTTGGAACTTGCAACAATTATCAGGGTAGTATTAGCTACCATTTGTGATTAAAATTTTATCCCCAGGGGTTATCTGCCCTTGACACAGGGCAATAAGGCGGGATAATACACAGTTGTTTACAATTGCTTTTATTGTTGTTGTTTTTTCTTCATTTCGTCTCACAAACTTGGGGATATTTTCATTAATTTTATCTCTAGAAGGACCTGTTTTCGTTGCACCTGCTTTAAATTGGCAAGGTGTGACATTGGCGTCTGGTTTTCCATCCCTCAGTCATTCCATTCATCTGTCTGCCTGTCCACAGTTACGTCGGTTTAGAGTATAAGATAATTTCTCTCATTTCTCTAAAACTGCAATATCTGTTATAATCAAACCTAGCATAAATATTTTGTCAGGCTGGTCATCCTAGATGTTGCACATATTTGTATACCCCTGACCTATATTTCATACTCAGGTGTCTCTATATATTTTTTACATAAATCCACTTTCCAAAATCATGTCGATCCTAGTATTTAGTCCATTCAATATTTACAGTCATCGAATCTGGCATAATGTTTCTTAGAATGGCTTTCTGGAATGCTGCCTTGTTTTATACCTTGACCTATTTTTCACGTTTTATTTACTCTGCACTAAATTAATATATCTCTTGAGCCTTTGTCTTAATTCCCACCAAACTTGCATAGCTGTATCCTTAGGATAATCTCAGGAGATGACCTTGTTTAGGTGACCTTGACCCCATTTTTTTCAAGATTAAAGGCCAACTTAAAGATGTTATTTTTTTCCCTAAAACTGAGATATTGCTTCAGCCAATCAGTAGATATTCATCAGACTTGCATGGATATATCGTCATGATGGGTTAAGACATGTTTTGTTTTATGTGACCTTGATCCCTTTTCAAAGTCATAGTCTTGTACGGGTATGTCTTGTACGGGTATGTAGAATGTCTTTGGAACCAGTAGATGGATTTTTTTCCAAACTTGCATAGATACATGTATATCATTTAGACAAGCTTTACAAGCTGGTTAAATTTTGGTTACCTTGACCTAATTTTCAAGGTCACAGGAGGACTTAAATATGTGAAAATTTTTGGGAAATTGATATATATGAATAGAATGTTTGCCTTCATTCCCACAAAACTTGAATTGATATACCGTTTGGACAGTCCAAAGAGTTGACTGTGATTTGGAGACCTTGATCCCATTATCAAGGTCAATAGCCAACTTACAAATGTTAAATTTACCCTAAAAAATGAGATATTTCTTGAACCAATGGATTCATCAGACTTGTTATTCATCAGACTTGCATGGACATAGCATTGTGACAGGTTTATGACATGGGAAGTGTTTGGTGACTTTGAACCAGAGTATGGATTTTCTCTAAATTTGCATGGACATATCATTCAGACAAGCTTAAGAGCTGATTAGATTTTGATGACCTTGATCCCCTTTTTCAAAGTCATAGTAGCACTTAATAATTTTCACTAAGAATATATTTCTTGAACCTGTGGGTGGAATATAATCAAACTTTTCAGGATATATGTTTATGACAAGCAGAAAAGATGATGCAATTCTGGTGATTTTTACTCTTGAATGTATTGACACATTTAGACTAAACTTGATAGCTTACATAAAAGGATAATGAAACAAGTGGGTGGGAACACACTTAAGGGGGGATTAGAAGGGATGGGAATGGATCGGTAACATCTGTACCAAATAAGGTATCTAATATCTTAAAGCATTGAAGATATCTTCAGTACCCTATCAGATATCTTATTGAACATATCAGATATCTGATATAAAATACATGACGTCTTATATGCATTATAATGTATCTTTTATTCTTCTATATGTTACATACGTCACACATATATTGTGCACAATATATCACATATTTTGTACAGTATATTAAATGTCAAATTTTATATATAAGATGCCTTAATTCCTCAAGAAGATGTCTTTAATAATGAATATAGAAAATATCTTGTATAGAATAAGAATATTCGATATACATGTAATATACATGTAGGCGAGTATATCAGATATCTAATATAAATATATAAGATACCTAATGTATTTAAATAAACATATCTTTACTAAATAAGATATATATATATTATATAAGATGTCTTATATACTATGTAAGATATCTTGTATAGGTAATTAGATATCTTATAAGGAGATACATGTTATGAGAATTGGAACGATAAGAACAATATATCAGATATCTGATTTTCTGTAAATGATTTCCTAACATTCCTCATATACTATTATAGATATCTATATATCAGATATCTTACCTAGCATATTAGACACCAAAATCGAAAATTCAAAAGTAAGATATACATGTATAGTATATCAGCTATCTGGTCAACAGAATAAACAGCAGTTGAAAATGGCTTGCCATATTAAGCCAAAATACTTACTAACTTTTCAGATTGGAGACTTTAACTGCAACTGCTCACTGACTTCATACTGTATTAATCCTATGAAACACTCCAGGTGTTGCATTTGACGAAAAGGGGTGTTAATTTGAGTCGAAAGTGTTGTACATCACTTCTAATAAACAGTATTAAGGTGAATGGGTATACTTGCAGAAGAAGCAACTCTACTATTTTTGCCTCTTTTTTTAGTAGGGTCAACCTTTAAAAGAAAACATTTGCTCCTTTTGGAGCAGATTCTTTCTTTTATTCAAATTCTTTCTTTTAAGAGTAGAACCAAATGTTAAAGAGCCATCTCATCCAGAGAAGCAAACCAATATTCATGAAAGGTAATACATGTATAACATTATTTGGGGAAGAGAGTCAGGGGGGCGGGTGTTTATTAAAGCAGGGGCATTTATTAGGATTAATATGGTACATTAGTAATCATTGTAGTTCCTGATTATAAGGAGTGCTCTGTGAAGGACACTATTCAAAATGTAACAAAGATAATATATAAAACTGTAGTCTGCTAGTATTTTTTGGAAAAATTAGGTTCATCATTCCTGTAACACAGGAAAAGGTACCTTATCACATGTGCAAACATTAAAGAAACAGATTGGCCAGCACAATCCACTTAATCTGCTTGCATTTCAGAGTATCGAAGGGGAGAACACTCTAATTTGGTAATATTTGTCTCCTGTCTCACAGGGAACTAATGGAAGAGAAGTCCGCACTTGAGAAGGGAAGCAAATACTATGTACCAGTGCACCGGGGACATTGCATTTGCAAAAGGGGGCATTATTTAGAGCCTAAAGTGTAGCAAATCAGGCACTGCCCAAATACCTGTAATAAACAGTACATGTATTTAGGCGAATGGGTATACTTTCAGAGGAAGTAAATCTACAATTTTTGCCTCCCTTCTCAGCAGGGGTCATCTCTTAAAGAAAAGAATTTGCTCATTCAGGTGCAAATTCTTTCCTTTAAGAGTAGACCCCATTTCAAAGAGCTACCTCATCCAGAGGAGCAAACAGGAATTCATGCAAATTAATATGAAATTATTTTCGGAAAAGAGGCAGGGGGTGTTTATTATAGCAGGGGCATTTATTAGGATTAATGCAGTATACAATATTTTTATCCCCCGACCGAAAGGTTCGGGGGTTTCGGTCGGGGGATATAGCGATGAGCCTGGCGTCCGTCCGTCCGTCCGTCCGTCCGTAAACACTTTCTTGTCCGCTCTATATCTTGCATACCCTTTGGAATATTTTCATGATACTTCACAGTTATGTAGAACAGGTCATGACGATGTGTCGCGTACAAGAATGGTAACTCTTGCTATTGTACTTTTTGAATTATTTCCCCTTTGGTGATTATTTGGCAGATTCGTGTCCGCTCTGTAACTTGAATACCCTTTGGAATATTTTCATGATACTTCACAGAAATGTAGAACAGGTCATGACGATGTGTCGCGAACAAGAATGACAACTCTTGCTTTCTTACTTTTTTAGTTATTTCCCCTTGATAGTTTTAGGTGTGATTTTTTGGCAGATTTTTTGGCAGATTCTATAACTAGAATACCCTTTGGAATATTCTCATGATACTTCACAGATATGTAGAACAGGTCATGACGGTGTGTCGCGAATAAGAATGACAACTCTTGCTTTCTTACTTTTTGAGTTATTTCCCCTTGATCATTTTAGGTATGATTTCGTGTCCGCTCTATAACTTGAATACCTTTTGGAATATTTTCATGATACTTCACAGATATGTAGAACAGGTCATGACGATGTGTCGCGAACAAGAAAGACAACTCCTGCTTTCTTACTTTTTGAGTTATTACCCCTTGATGGTTTTAGGTGTGATTTCGTGTCCGCTCTATAACTTGAATACCTTTTGGAATATTTTCATGATACTTCACAGATATGTAGAACAGGTCATGATGATGTGTCGCGAACAAGAATGACAACTCTTGCTTTCTTACTTTTGGAGTTATTTCCCTTTGATGATTTTAAGTGTCCGCTCCATAGCTTGAATACCTTTTGAAATATTTTCATGATACTTCACAGATATGCAGAACAGGTCATGACAATTTGTCTCATACATGAATGATAACTCTTGCTTTTAGACCTAGTGAATTATTTCCCTTTGGTAGTTTGAGCTGCTGTTTGAGTCTCTGCTCCATAACTGTATAACCCTGGCCAGCTCCAGAATTTGAATAACCGTGAACCTTTTAGAATATTGATGATCATGCTGTGATATCTTATCAGTGTTCCTAACTCTCTCTTACCCCTCCACATTCCCGTGCCCCCTCCCGCACCCCCCCCCCCCCCCCCCCAAAAAAAAAAAAATTCCAGATTTGGATTCTTTGTCCAAATTCACTTACTAGAGAGCTCAAAATTAGGTTTGTAGGGCTTGTACTTTAGAAATTATTCACACGTTTTGAAAGTTGAATGTATCGTATGCTATACATTTGTGTATATGGTGGCTGTTTGAGATATTACCTCTCTTTAACAGTCAACAATACTGTTTTAGTCTGAATGTTAGATAATCATGCATCTGTTAACAGTTAAGGTCAATCAGAAGCATAAAAGAACGACAATATATTACTAATATGTGTTTTGAAGTGCACCCTTTTTACCAAGGCCCATGGGGGTCTTCAGTCGGGGGATTTGCCATCTCCTCTGATGGCTATTTTTTTATCTCTTGTGAAAATGGCGGGGCAAAGCACAAAAAAAGCAGACGGTAAAGATTACGTCTGCAAATTTTTTAAAATGTTGCACCCAAATATATATCATATTGAGAATTCAAAGACTAGAAGGCAAACAGTGTAGATCTAGATGAGGTGGCTCATTATGAGCCGCCTCATCGGGATCTACACAGTTTGAGAATTCAACTGTTTTCATTTTTGGCGCTTCAAGCGTTAAAAGCCTATGAACCTGAGCCTGAGGAATTTTTTGAGTGAATTGAAGTCAGTCTGATTAGACTCCAGTGATGCTTGAAGATTTTTCAGTTTTACTGACTGGAGTCTGGAGCCAGTCTATCAGTCTGATCAGTCAGCACAAATGGCTTGGCTTTATTTTTACAATAAGGCACCTTTTTCCTGTCTCTACTCTCTTCATTTTACAGTCACCTCCCATTAGCAGCCGCCTGTCTCTCAATAAAAAAATCTAATTTACCTCCATTTGTGTGAAACTGCCACCAGGTATAAAATCCTTGAAATCAGACCTCACTTGGGCTGATGTTATCCTTCTGTAAGCCCTTATGGAAACAACAACTGCAATTTTATATCTGAATATGGCATATAATGGTTTTGTTTGTTAACAAATATCTGTATTTAGTCTTTGCTTTTTATTGATTTTACCCTAATCTAGCCTTGCCCAGCAAGATTAAATTTTCATCAAGTAGTGAAACCCTAGCTTTTCTATTGATGTTTTTGTTTACATATAACTTCTAGTTATGTTTACAATTTGCATTTTGAGATAATTGTGTTGTTTACATTTCTCCGTTGCCTTGGAAACCAGCTGTATGAAGTGCCTATACTCCATCTGTTCATACAAACTAACAGTTCTAAATCAATGTTCCAAAACTTGTTTTGCATTTTTTCTGGGAGAAAATAAGTTTGACAATGATAAAGCAAAAATAAAAGAAAGTTATAAAACTTATTTATAGGCTTTGCCCAAATATAACCCTGTGTTTTATGGACAGTACCGTGACTATTCCCCTGTTGATAAGCATTAGCTTGGATGCCGACTTTGAATCACATGGTTGCAGGTTCGAGTCCGGCTGCAGACAACATTCTGTTTGAACCTAAATGGCCCTTCATAATCACCCTCCTATCATCCTGATATGACTGAAAGAAACACTTTTGAAAGGGCATTAAACCACCAAGTTACAGTAATGGACTTTTCTGTCTTTGAATAAAGACGAATCCATTTGAGTTCCTAGGACATGTTGACTAATTATAGGCAAACTCTGCAAGTCTGGAGCTGTCTGATCTAGGTCAACATGATAAATCCTTAAAGCACCAAAAGATGGCATATATTTTTTTCTCAAAAATTAAAAAAAAAGTAAAACAGTGTAGGTGCAGATGAGGCAGCTCATTATGGGCTATCTCATCTGGATCTATGCTGTTTGCAAATTCAACTTTTTCCATTTATGGCACTTTAACTTTTTAAGCACCAAAAAGCAGACAACAAAATTTAAGTCTGCTAAATTTCTAAAAAAAGTTTGTCCTAACTATATCATATTGAAAACGCAAGGACTAGGGGGCAAACAGTGTAGATCCACATGAGGCGGCCTCATCAGGATCCAAGCTGTTTGCAAATTATGCTTTTTTCGTCACTGGTACTTAAAGTGTTAAGAGTAAAGGTTAATTCAGACATATTTGTCCAAATACTGGGGGCAGTTGAGAGTTGATGCCCTGAAACTTGTCAAAGAAAAAAGTTTGACATTACATTTCACAGAATTTTGACTAATTTGTAATTTGTAATCTTTGAGATTTTCAAAATTTGCTACCGCTTTTCTTGAATGATATTTCATGGTTAATTCTTAAAACACCAGAAAAAGCAGATGATAGTATTTTTTTTTGTCTCAAAATTTCAAAAAATAAATTTTGAAAGGGCTTTGTCTACCAGGGAAGAAAACAGGAAGTCATGAAAGTTGCTTCCCTTTGTAATAATGGCAAAAGAACATGGAGGTGTATCCATTCACCTTGAACTTGTAGGTTGCTGCCGCCATTTTGTCATTCAGATCTAACAGAAGCTAAAAAGAATTTCATATTTTTTATTGTATTTTCCCAGCGGGCACATAACGTAGAAATGACATCGTACTCAAGATGACGTCATATTACATCACGTCAATGTCATTACGACGTCATGTGCCTGCTGGGTTTGTTTTGTTGAAGAAAAGCTTTACAAGTGTTTTAATAGCTCACAATGTACTTATTCCTCAGTTTTATTGTATCTCTATTTATCTCACAGATTGAGTTCCACAAGGTTCTTTCTAGAAACAAATCTGTGAGACTAGAAAATGTCACATAATGAATATGAAAGTGATTAAGCAGAAAACAATAAAAGAAAATAAGAAACTGCAGTAGATATTAAAACAAAATCAATATAAACAATTTACAAGCTAGAAATAATCAGTTCCTGAGGATGAATCATGAAATATGTAAATGAGCTGAGCCATAAGAAAGGGGCCTTATGTGTGGAGAAAAGGAAGATTCTGATCAGGATGTACATTCATGTTGACTGATCAGAGTAACAGTGCTGCAGATAAGAAGGGATAACAGGGATAATTTAGGGATAATTTTCAATATTTCTACATAAAAACATATGTTGTTACCCCTCATTAGAACCGTCTCAGCGAGACGGTTCTAATGAGGGGTCACAGCGTATGTTTTCGTTGGGAAATAAGAAAAATTATCTTTGAATTATCCTTAATACCCTCTCTTATCTGGAGCTCTGGAGTAAGCTTGTCAGTTTAAGATGAATGGGTATACTTTCAGGGGTTGCAATTCTATTAGTTTTAGTTTTGAGCCCCCGTGGCTCATTCAAAGTGCTGGCCTGCTAAGCTAGCAGTCCGGGTTTTAATCCCACTTTAGATGCAAAATCTTTTCAATCGAAAAGGGGTCTCATAACATATGTGCACACAGTCTTTCATTATCACCTTTCCATTGGCTCAATATTACTGAAATACTGTTGACAGGACTGAATGTGCAGACTGAACTGAGATTTTCATTACTTACAGATGCTATGCATCGCCGAAATCGTCTGCAAAAAAAATGGCAAAAAACATGGTGATACACCCATACACCTGTTAAATGCAAAAAAAAGTGTAGACGCAGATCAGATGGCACAGAATAATTGGAGGTGAGGTCAAAATAATAAAAGTCACTTTTGTTTCGCAGTAACATAAAGTATTTGTGGCTCAACAGCAGTGACATAATCAAAGTACCTGAAGCACTGGGTGTGCACTGCAATGTCAGGCACTTCTACTAATATTTATACTTGTGGGTACAGCCTTCTAATTCAGTTTTCATTGAGGTTGGATAGACGGCTGATAAACAGTTGTAATAGTTACTTTGTAGCATGCTGCTGTAATGTAGTTGTCAAACTGTTTGAAGTTAAAGATTTGCTTTCTTCTGTTAGCAAATATCCATGACAGATTTATCAGATCTTGAAGCCAAAGGGCTTTGGCATGGGTAATGCACGAGTCATTTGCAACCACGGCCCCACTGGGGCCGGGGGGAATAGCAGGGATATTGACTTCACTCTGCAAAGCCCTGGTATATGCCCTGCACTGTGGGGACATTTTTAGATCACCTGAGCCGAAGGCTCACAGGTGAGCTTATAGTATAGGCAGGCATCCGTCGTCCGTCCGTCCGTCCGTCGTCCGTCCGTCAATATTTTCAAACGACATCTCCTCTGAAACTACAAGGCCCATTGTTACCAAATTTCATATATAGCATCTATAGGCAGAGGGAACCAATAATACTGTTTTTTATCCAAATCGCTTCAGAACTTTGGTTGCTATGGCAACTTAAAGTTTCCATTGACTTGTATGGGAAAAATTGAAAATTTGCATTTATTGCTATGTCACTGCAGATATTTTGACAAAACTTTTACAGAAATGTTCCTTGAGTATTCCTCTATCAACCACATGAACTTTATGTAAATTGCACAATTTGGCTGGTTGCCATGGCAACCGAATGGTTAAAAAATAGAAAAAATATTCAAAAATCATCTCCTCAGAAACTATGCAACCAATAAAGCTCAAACTTCACAGAAAGGATCCTAGTACTAGCTTCTATAAAAGTACTGTTTTTCTTGGCAATTGCTCTAGCAGTTTGGTTGCTATGGGAACTGAAAGTTGCCAATGACTTATAATGGCAAAATGGAAAATTTGCATTTATTGCTATGTCACTGCAGATATTTTGACAAAACTTTTACAGAAATGTTTTTTGAGTATTCCTCTATCAACCACATGAACTTTATGTAAATTGCACAATTTGGCTGGTTGCCATGGCAACAGAATGGTTAAAAAATAGAAAAAATATTCAAAAATCATCTCCTTAGAAACTATGCAACCAATAAAGCTCAAACTTCACAGAAAGGATCTTAGTACTAGCTTCTATAAACAGTAGAAGAAACTCCCCCGATCGGGAATCAGTGACCTTTGGTGAATTTTGAGAATTTGACAGGTCAATGTTACTAAAATTAGTAAATTGTCACTCGATCGGGAATATTTCAGTCATTTTTATAGTGCCCTCACAAAACTAAAAAAATGTGTCACAGTTTTCGCTTAATCTGCATGAAACTTTACCAACTTAAAGATGAATGATATAACTAGATTTCTACCGCGCAGAATTTTTTTAAAGTTCTTAATTTGAAAGTTATTGAATTATGAAAATATGAAATTTTTAAAAATAATTCTGATTCCCGATGGGGGACTGAAAATGTTTAAGATGCCTGATCGGGAAACATTTAACAACATCTAAACTCAGTGTTCCTAATCGGGAGCATTTCGCAGAATATTTTCATTTCACCTTAAAATATAGGCATTCAGTACCAACAAAATGTGATGAAAATGCAATGAGCATTTTGATTCTGTCAAGCCATCTTAAGTCCTATCAAGGCAAAAATATTTCTTCATCTTGTTGGTGCTTCTGATTTGTCAAAAAAAGTGAAACAAAGGTTACAGATGCTCATAATATAATGAATGTTGACTATTAGTGCTTCCCGTTATGAAACCACCAATTCCTGTTTAGGAACAGTTTGAGAACAGATTCTTTTTAAGTGGTCACTTCTCAAGGTGTAAAACATTGCTAACTAGAGCAAATGAGTAGGGGCTAACGTAACCCCCGGCAAGCACCACTGTCTAATAAAAGCAAAGCTTTAAAGCAAATGTTTACAAACAGACAGGCGGACAAGCCACATTGTGTAACAAACCCAGTGAAAGGCCTATAGACAAAATGTGGCATTTAACGAAAACTTGCATGAGCAAAATCTGTTTCAATCTAGAAGTAAACCTAGTAGCATTGCAAAATGATCTATTCAAGTATATTCAAAATATAAGCATAAAATACAACATAATACAAAACTTTAACGCAAATGGTATACAAATTCCTAAGTCTGTGGCTTTGACCTTGTTTCAGCAGCAGCATCCAGATGATGTAAACTTATATGTACATATCTATCCTGTACTAACACTAAGAACATGTGAACAAGTAACAGTTAAGTCTTTCAGAAAAACAGAGCAAAAGCAGAAACTTAACCCAAGACGCAGCTATTGTACAAATTTCAAAGTCTGTGACCTTGACATCAGGCCAGCAGCAGCATCCATATATAGCAAATTAATCAGTTTTCATCCTCTACTAAAATAATAAGCATCTATGAACAAGTTCCAGTTAACAGAAGCAAAATAAAAAACTTAGCGCAAAACTTTAACGCAAAATGTTAACTTACCTACGGACGGACCAATGGACAGACAGAAAGACGGGCGAACAGATGAACGGAGGGAAAGACAAAAACTATATACCCCTCGACATACTTCGTATGCCGAGGGTATAAAGAACAACGTGGTTGGTCGTTTTTTAAAAAAAAAGCACGTGGAACTGCTTGTTTTCATCAGGAATGGGATACTGATGATCAGAAAATCATTAAGGTGGTCATAATCACTGATTTGGGACAAAGACAAACATCTGCATAAAACGCTGAAAATACAACTGAACTTCCCAAAACTTAGCAGATGCCTGCTTTATGTTGTTTCTAATAATTTAGAATCCCAAAATGCAGGATTTGTTGGTGTTAAAAAGTGTTTTTAAGAGGAAAGATCAAAGGGTAATTTTCTGCGCAGAAATCTAAAAAAAATAATATCGTTACTGAAAAGATACTTAGTGCTGAGAATATCTTATTGCATTACGGAGAGCGGTCTAGCAATTATTTTTTCCAACTCTTTCACACATTATCAGGCTGAGCAGATAAAAAAAGACGTAGCCTGTGTCCAATTTTTTTGTCATAACACACAGGTGAGACTATTTTAACAAAGTTGAACAATTTCGTTTACGCTCTTGTCATAGTGTCAGTAATGTATTATTTATATTGTAGGTGTTATATAGGTACCTACCCTATATTTAATGAATTCGTCCAGTGTACATTTATCTTGTACGTGGTTGAACATGGAAGAAAAAGCGACAGTTTTATCTGGTCTACCTTACAATTTGAGAAAGCGTTGGAACAAACAATTGCTAGGACGCTCTCCATAATGAATAACGTACCTTCAGCGCTACATAAATTTTAAATAACGATGTTATTTTTTTAGATTTCTGCACAGAAAACTACCCTTTGATCTTTCCTTATAAAACATCTTTTTAAGCAGCATGTACCTCTATTTTGTATTCTAAATACTAATTAAATGCTAACTTTCAGGGAGATACCTTATTGTTTTATGGTTATTTGCAGATTTTTGCATTTACCATAAATCACCACCTTAATCGAAGTTTAATTGGGAAATCTATTCTAGGAACACTAGACAAGATTGTTAAAAATGACAAGCATACTGCAAAAGTGTTTATTGTAAAGGCTGTGTTGACTACCGGTATGTAACTGCCAATTGTACAGGGTGTGGTAAAAGTAAAGCCAAAGTAATACAAATAGAGGCCTTCGTGCCTTTGCAAACTGCAGAGTCACAGACTAACGCTTCCATAGAGGGATTTTAGAAGGTATACGTCAAGAGTCTTAATTCTCTGTTTAATCTCGTTAGTGATTTTTTTTTCATTTTGTAATTCTAGGCATGTAATTAAACAGAGTGAAAATATTTCTGGATAAGAAGTTACAACTGAGTTTTGCTACAGTGTACATGTCAGTTGAGTGATAAATTCAGAAACTGACTGAATCAGATCCCAAACCTTATCCCAAACATCAAAAAGGGAAAGATTGACATATACACGCAAACAGACAACAAAATCACAGGTGATAAGCCGAGTTAGCAACTCTTTCCCAAACAGGTGGCAACTCAGTTACATTGTACCTTTAGTGAACTGAATAATTTAGACCTACAGAATAGTTAAGATGAAATCATTATAAGCCAACCAGTGCCGAACACAAAACATGTGTAACCGCAACAAAGGGACCGGCTTGGGGCGGTCAGTAGCTCTAGCAGACTTCAATTTTTAAGTCCCAAGTTCACTGATGTAACAATTAGTCAATCTCTTTTCAACCTATTAATGCGCTTTGCTGTGATAAGAGCTGTCTGTGTTCCCTAAATAGCATCATAACTGACTAGCTAGTTGTACATGCCCATCAATAGACAAAAAACAAACAAACAAAAAAAAAACAATAACATTGGAATTAATCAACCTGTACACTTGGCTAAGATAATCCATGCTCAGTGGCTTACTCTTCCTTTTTCATTTAAATCAATAGATTATTTAATAACAATAGGTATATGACAGCTGGACTGGTACTGTGTGTTATCACTTTGATGACTGTTAGGATGCTATTGACGACTTTGATTGCAGCTGAAGCATTTATGTGGTCACAAACAATTTCGTCGCTGTCTAAGGTCGGAGTTAAGTTAACAGCATAGAAATAACTGTGAATTACATGGGCTAAACTTTAGATGTCTGTACTTTTTACATTTTATGAAACCTCTTTACACCATAATTTATCCTTTGTAGCTTATACATATGAAGAAAAAAGACTAACCTATGCCCTCGGTAGTGGAGGAAGGGAAAATATTGTGAACAACTGTGCAGAAGTAGGCTCTATCTATAAAAGTATTGACTTGCTTAAATCTCTAAATATAGATGTCTTTCTGAAGAAACAAAACAAAGTTCTACTGTCTTTCTTGAATGGAGTAAAAGACAATACGGGACCAGACCAGTTACTGGCAAAGTGTGTCGCAATCCAACAAGTCTACAGTTTGAGGTCTCCTTCTTCAGTAGCACCAGTATCTTTTACTAAAATGTGCTGCAATATCAGGCTTCTCAAAGTCGAGTTTGCATTGACAGGAATGGAATGGTAGGACCTTGTGGAAGTTACCCAACAGTGTCAAATTGGTTGGATTCACAAAGTACACAAGCTATATCATTCCCTTTATCTGACTGCCAACTAGCCTTTGATAATGACCAAGTTGATTCCCGATCAGGCATCATAAACATTTTCAGTCCCCAATCGGGAATCAGAATTATTTTTTAAAAAATCATGTTTTCATAATTCAATAACTTCCAAATTAAGAATTTTAAAAAAATTCTGCACGGTAGAAATCTAGATATATCATTCATCTTTAAGTTGGTAAAGTTTCATGCAGATTAAGTTAAAACTGTGACACATTTTTTTAGTTTTGTGAGGGCACTATAAAAATGACTGAAATATTCCCGATCGAGTGACAATTTACTAATTTTAGTAACATATACCTGTCAAATTCTCAAAGTTCACCAAAGGTCATTGATTCCCGATCGGGGGAGTTTCTTCTACTGATAAAAGTACTGTTTTTCTTGGCAATTGCTCTAGCAGTGTGGTTGCTATGGGAACTGAAAGTTGCCATTGACTTATAATGGCAAAATGGAAAATTTGCATTTATTGCTATGCCACTGTGGATATTTTGACAAAACTTTCATAGAAGTGTACCTTGAGTAGTCTTTAACCAGCCTTGTTAAATTTATGCAAATTGCGCAATTTGGCTGGTTGCCATTGCAACCTAATGGTTAAAAATAGAAAAATATTAAAAAATCATCTTCGCAGAAACTGTGTTGCCCAATAAAGCTCAAACTTTACAGAAAGAACCTTAGTACTAGCCTCTATAGAATTATTGTTTTTCATGGCAATTGCTCCAGCAGTTTGGTTGCTATGACCACAAAGAGTTTCCATTGACTAATAATGAGGAAAATGGAAATTGGCAATTTTTGCTGTCTAACTAACTGCACTTATTTAAAAAAATTTCTACAGAAATGTTTCTTGAGTAGTCCTCTACGATTCGTATGAATTGTCTCCAAATCGCTGAATTTGATTGGTTGCCATGGCAAAATATAGTGTAAATTTCGAAAAAAAAAAAAATCTTCTGCTCAGAAGCCATATAGGGGATGAAGCTGATATTGTGCAAACATGTTGATGACAGTAGTTTCTACATAAATTATATTCTTTTTCTTCCAATCCCATAAGAACTTTGGTTGCTATGGCGACTTATAGTTTCCATTGACTCATAATGGGAATGTGAAGCCATGAGGGGGATGAAGCTGATACTTAGCATACATATTAATAATTTTAACCTCTACCTAAAGTATGTTTTATATTATCATTGCCCATGTGAATTTGTTGCTATAGCAACTTAAAGTTTCCATAGACTTATAATGAGGAAAGTGGACATTTGCTATTTATTTCTGTGTTACTGCAGATATTTTGACAAAAATTCACAGAAATTTTCCTGGAGTAGTCCTCTACCAGCCATATGAATTTTTCCCAATTACCCGATTTTGATTGGTTGCCATTGCAGCTGAAAGGCCAAATTTTCACTTTTTTTTTTTTTTGCCAAAGATCTTCTGAGAAGCCATTAATGGGGGATAAAGCTTATTTTTTTTGCATAAATGTTTGTAATATTATCCTCTACATAAATGGTGTTTTTTATTGCTGTTGTGCATGGTGTTTTGTTGCTGTAACCTCAGTGCCTCAGTGCTCAGGTGAGCGATATAGGGCCATTGGCCGTCTGGTTTATGTTGAATCCCTGGTAAAGGTCTCCGCCCCACAAGGCATCATATAAATATAAAAATCCATGTTCAGACAATGTCTCGTGGTAAATTGCGTTAAAAACACCCAACTATTTTCCCAGCTGTTTTGGGGGGAATCAAAAGCCTGGCATATCCACGGCACTGCTGGGACACATTTTAGTCGAAATCACGGTTACTTAAGCCCTGCTATGCCCCCCGCTATCCCTGGCCTCATGGGGGCGTGGTTGCAAATGACTGGTGCATAAGGCACATAGTATTTTTCTGAAAGCAGTGTTTTTTGGCACTGAATTTTGGAGGGGGTGGAATTTTGATATCTTATTCTACAGAAAAACATGATCAGATTTTAGTATTACTATCATGACATTGCGCTTTACATGTGTTTGGTGTTTGCATGGAAAGGTACCTTATAACACCTGTGCAGTTTGATCAGAGTCTTCCCTTTTAGCATATACCATCTATGAACCATGAGGTATTTGACAAGGGACAAGAATTGGTGAAGTCTTGTATCAGGTTGCGCAAATAGGCAGGCCGACTTTAGTATTCGGTTACACACTTGGCTTAGGGTCCCTTTCCACATGAAACCAGTCAAATATCTGGTTCTGAAATGTCTGATACTAGTGTCAGATGTTCCAAAATGCCTTAAAATTTCTAAAAATTGGGACAATTTGAAATACCAAAATAATCCAAGAAAAGGAAGAGTTTGGTTTATCAGTGCCATAAAATGTGTCCAAAGGATGCAGATGGAATAGCAAACAGTGTAGTTAGGAGCAGTCTGATCTGGGTCTGCACTGTTTGCTCAGACCTGTCTCCCAAAACTTAAAACTTTTACGGAACCTTACTAGTTTCAGAAGTTTATTAGTATCTGTCTCTGACTGACTTTTTTGCGCTTAATATTGTGCTATAGGTTACTGTGTCACAGTCAAAATTTTTTCCTGGTTTCAAATTTTAATCATGCTATTCCAACAGAAATCATCAAAAAAACTTTTTTGATAAGGCCAAAAAAGAGTACCATTTGGCATACCATGGAAAAAAAGTTCTATGCGACAAATGCAGACTCTGAGCTCAGCCAGAACAGTGAACACATGCAGTCTGATCAGAGTCTTTCCTTCTTGATAAAGAATAGCAAAGGATTCTGATTAGATGATGCAAACTTGTAGGCTGATCTGAGTCTGTGCTGTATACATTTACAGTAAGGTAAATTTTCTCATGATGTTGCTTGTATATTATTAGCAACAGTAAGTATCAATTTAGGAAATAAATAAATGATTGTCATTGCATGAAACCACCAGTTGCGTACTGTAGCTACTGAAATAAGCCTACACAGCTGTTCAAGCTGATTTGTCTTTGCTTGTCACTATTTATTTTGCAAAGTGTTGAATCAGAATTGAATCAACAGTGAATCAAGGTTGATATTCATACTGGGCACACAACATTGAATCAACATTGCATCAACGTTGATTCAGTCTCATGATGTTGAATCAACATTGATTCTATGTTGATTCGGTCTCATGATGTTGAATCAACATTGATTCAATGTTGATTAAACCCTGTGTGCCTGCTGGGTTATGAACCCAGTGGGTGAGGATCCACAGATCTGACTGTATATGCAAAAGGGAACAGATTCCACAGAGGGGCAGGCTGATCTGAGCGTTTCCTATTCAGTCATGCCATAAAGTATCTTCTCGCATGAAATCAATCAAATAAAAACTAGAAAATGTGTTTATGAAACACTATGCCCCCAACCATATGCTTGCCTCTAAAGAAGGTTCATCCAATACAATAATGCTTGTACCTTTGTACCTTAGGCTTCAATGCACTAAGTCAAAAAAGGGGCTTAACTCTGTCAAAAATTCACAATTTTTTTTTGACAGTTAATCAGGTCATCTACACCTTGGGCAATATCTTCCTGCAAAAAATCATGCTCCTAGCATCAGGGGTTCTTGAGATATTTTGTTCACAAGGTTCCATAGGTTTAAAATGCACTAAGTCAAAAAAGGGGCATAATTCGGTCAAAAATTCACGATTTTTTTTCAAAAGTTAATCAGGTCATCTACGTCTTTGGCAATGTCTTCCTGCAAAAATACATGGTCCTAGCATCAGGGGTTCTTGAGATAATTTGTTCACAAGGTTCCATAGACTAAGTTGAAAAAAGGGGCATAACTCTGTAAATACATGACCAGCAAAAAAAAGAAAAAATACGGGTCTGCTTATTTTTCATGTACATGCCGCATATAAAATTTCAAAATCCTAGCATAAGCAGTTCTTGAGTTTCCCACCTGCCAAAAAGTGTTATGGATGGACAGACGGATGGACTCAAGTACGGACGGACGGATGTACAGGCCCAAACCAATATGCCCTCTCAACTTCTTCGAAGTTGGGGGCATAAAAACTCTGTACTACTTTTGCACTCACCTCTTTGATGATGTGACTTCTTCATTTTCCCAAAATATTGGAGCAACTCAACAGTTCCTGGAATCTATGCTTAGAACTACTTTTGAATTTGAACAATTCTACACAAATCCTTGAGTCTTATCAGGAGATGTTATAGATGTTGGCAAACAGTGAAGACCCTGATCAGACTGCCCCTATGGAGCAGTCTGATCTGGGTCTACACTGTTTTCACAGACACCACTGTCCCAGTATTCAGTGTCATGGCATTATTTTCTGTGCAAATATAGTGTTGCAAAATTAATGATAGCTTTGCTTCCTAGTTCGGCGCTAGCAAACAAATATCAAAATATTACATGCATTTTGAAACTTTTTTAATCAAGTACCTGTTTAATTAGTAACAGTGACATAAGCATTAACTACAGACTTTTTCACCTAAAAAGTTATATTGTCGTACGCATGAACTCATAGTAGATGGATAAATTTAACCTGTTAATGCCTAGTGGCCCATATGAAAGACATTCAGTATTAATCCTCATAAATGCCCCTGCTCTAATAAACACCCCATGCCTCTTTTCCAAAACTAATGTTATATTAACTTGCATGAATTCTTGTTTGCTTCTTTGGATGAGGTAGCTGTTTTAAATGGGATCTACTCGTAAAGGCAAGAATTTGCTCCTAGAGGATTCTTGACTCCTGCCAAAAAGGGAGGCAAACCAGTAAAGTTGCTTCCTCTTTAAGTGCATGCGCTACCCATTTCCCTACAGGCATTTTGACAGTGGCTGATCTACTACTTTTAGGCTCTAAATAATGCCCCCCTTTCGCAAAATGCAACACCCCCGGGGCATTTAATAGGATTAATATGACAGTCAGACAGTACAGATCCAGATCAGATGCTGCAGTGTAGATTATTTGCAAAATATTTACCATGACATTTTAAGAAAATAAAACATAAAAATTAACCAGACACCCCATAAATGGCGAATGAATGATCTCCTCCAATGTATAAAGATAGAAGAGTCTGTTGATAGACGAGTCCTGTAAGGAGAACAGTGGCTCTCTTCTCAGAATTTAATGAGACCAGACATGGACAGACTCAATGTCAAGAGGTACATCTTATGGATTCTGTTCTGTACTAGATCTCTTTTGAAGTTTTGGGGCAGTCAAACACCAACTTGAAGAGTAGATTAAAACCAGACTGCTCTAAAGTAGTCTGATCAGGACTTATGCTGTTTGCTATTTAGTCAACAATTTCATCAAACATTCACTTACAAGAAAAACAGACATGTCGAGACTCAAAGTGGGCTGCATCCATTGCAGAAAGTAGCAATCCTGATAACTGAGTCGCTACACAGCAAAACCAACAAAATGGCCTGTGCACCCAGTGAAGACTTAGATCAGCCTAGGCATCACCCAGTCTGATCAGAAGCTTTCTTTTGCACTTAAAGGGTAGCTAAGGGTCTAAGCTACCTCCATGCTGACAGCGAAGACTCTGATCAGACTAGGTGAATGCTCAGGCTTATCTGAGTCTTGGCTGGGCGCGTCATGCCACTTTGTTGGTTTTGTCATGTCAAGGCTGATATATAGAGTATTGATGTCATGATTTTCAGGGGAGGTCAGAAAATATATAGGAATAGTGAGGTTCTCTAAGAGATTATGCATTTTCTGGTCAGTCTAATGAAACGGAAGCATTTATGCTTTTCTGTGTATCATGCATGATGTTAGCTAGCTGGTTAAGAAATAAACAAGAAGGTAATGCATATTTTGATGAAACTTCATGATATGTCACTGTTATGCTGTAGCATAATTCCATGACATTATTCTGTTCAGCCATTCAAATGCTGAAGTCATTTCGACATCTATCCAGTCAGGGTCCGAGGTTATAAAACTTGAGTATAATCTCAAACTCAAAATAAAGCACACTGATTGGCTGCTTCAGAGCATGTGCTCGGAAGCAGCCAATCAGTCTGCTTTATTTTGAGTTTGAGAATGTACTCAAGTTTTATAACCTCGGGGCCTGGTGCTTAAAGAGGACAAAATACATTTGAGCAAAAACATTTTGCATTTATATCAAATTTTCAAAGTTTTATCATATCCCTGTAATCTGTCACTTTTTAATGCAGTTACATGAAAAGCTTTGTTATTATTACTGTGGATGTATCACTTTATTTCAATTAATTTTGGGATAAAAGTAGAATGCGGTAGATTTCTTATGATCAGAATAAGGATGTTTACACCCACATTTCAATAGATACTCTCTTGTCATTGCAAAGAAACAACTTTAGATTTTGAGTGAATGTGTTCTTTTCACAAGTTTTTAGATCTTTTTATTTATAACTTCAAAGGTATAATTATAGTGCTTCTTTCGACTATAGCTAAAAGCGGTAATGTTTTAGCTGTTTTAGCGGTGTCAGTTTCAACATTGAACCATTTATTCTGCATTAGTCGGTGTTTATTTGTCGTTATTTACTTTGTGATCAACTAGGAAATTGTCAATATCATACCCTCTGCCGTGCCTTTGTTAATTTTAAACTTCAGAATAATGAAATACCGTATTAACCATAAATATTGGGATGCGGTGACCATTTCTGTAGTATATTATTCCATCTTCAAAGATTCCACTTTAAAACTTCAGAAGGAATGAAATACCAGGTGTGAATTATTTTTAGAAAAAAGGAATCAGCCTTTAAGGTGGTGATTTTCACTGATTTGGGGCAAAGACAAAAATCTGCATTAAATGCTGAAAATACAACAGATCTTCCCAAAACTTAGCAGGTGCCTTCTTTATGCTGTTTCTCACAATTCAGAATCCCAAAATGCAGGAAATGTTGATGTTAAAAAGGATTTATATAAGAAAAGATCAAAGGGTAATTTTGTGCGAATAAATCTAAAAAATGACCATCATTATTGAAAATGTAACCAGGTCTGAACATAGATTAATATATTATGAAGAGCGACCTAGCAATTATTTTTTCCATTTTCTTTGCACGTTATCAGGCTGCGCAGATAAAAAAAGATGTGGCCTGTGTCCAAATATTTGTCTCAAAAATACATAGCAGAGTCTGTTTCAAGGTTGAATAATTTCAATAATACACCTATTTTGGTCATTGTAATGTAATATTTATACTGTGAGTATGATATAGGTATACCTGACCTACCTGTTTTAATGAATGCAAGCACTATACATGCACTTATATACATGGTCAGACATTTGAGGAAAAGGCTTCTGTTTTTATCTGCGCAGCCTGATAACGTGCAAAGAAAGTGGAATAAATAATTGCTAGGACGCTCTTCATAATACATTAATTTATGTTCAGACCTAGTTACATTTTCAATAATGATGGTCATTTTTTAGATTTATTCGCACAAAATTACCCTTTGATCTTTTCTTATATAAATCCTTATTAACATCAACATGTCCTGCATTTTTGTATTCTAAACTGTGAGAAACAACATAAAGAAGGCATCTGCTAAGTTTTGGGAAGATCTGTCGTATTTTCAGCATTTTATTGAGATTTTTGTATATACCACAAATCACCACCTTAAACCAGGGTGCTTGAGGTGAAAAAAAAAACAGTGTTTTGACAACAGCATAAATACTATATGCTGATCAGACATTTGCAAGTGTTGACTTAAGTATCCCCACCCAGAAAAGGGATCAGTAGGCTGGTCCTTCAATAAGGAAATCAAGGGGTTTGGAAAGAACTACATGTACAAGAATTGACGATTTAAATGGGTCCCTGTCAGAACTAGTTCTGATCCAACTCCTTAAGGGTTCAGTATGGGTCAGCCTCTAAATACAGTTAACTCTTGATATCTCAAAGTCTGAGTTCATCTCATGCCACTGATATCTCAAAGTAAATTTTCAGGTCCCAGAAAATTTACCATGAGATATCAGTAACTTGGGATAACAGAAGTTGAAATATAAAGTAAAATAGGATTTGGTTGGTTGATTTGATGCTTAACGTCCACGGTAAACAACTAAGGTCATGTCGGGACGGTCAGTTAACCTAACCACACTATTCCTGGGCAGGCTTAGACCTCCTAAGCGGTTAACCAGTACTAAGTGCCCATACTTTCGCCAGTAACTGACAACTGCCCTTCTTGAAACAGCGGAAGGAGAAACGAAAGTATGTGGCCAGACAGGAGTAAAATAGGAAATATGTCCTGGCTATATTCTTTGATATAGGAGGGTAATTTTAGTTATCAGTGTTTGAGACAACTAGAGTCAACTGAAGTGCTGTATAAGGTAGATGCATCAGATCAACAATGGTCTTGGTGATTATTTTGATGACGAGTTATTGTATAAATCCTAATAAACATCCCTGCTCTAATAAATACCCCTGCCTCATTTCCGGAAATAATGTTATTAACTTACAATTGAATTCTTTTTGTGTCTCTAGACAAGGTAGCTCTTTGAAATGGGGTCTACTCTTAAAGGAAAGAATTTGCTCCTAGAAGAGCAAATTATTTCCTTTAAGAGTTGACCCCTACTGAGAAGGGAGGCAAAAATAGAAGAGTTGCTTCCTCTGAAATTATACCCATCACCTTTCTTTGGGATTTTGGCAGTGGCTGATTTACTTAACATTAGCCTCTAAATAACTCCCCCCTCCCCCAGCCTCTCTTTTTCGCAAAATACAAAGCCCCTGGGGTGTTTAATAGGATCAATACGGTACCTAACTATACACCTGACCGGATATCCACACTCCAACCTATGCACCACTCCAGGAGAGCTGCAGTGCCATATTGGAACTCTTGTTATGATGTACAATTTCATTTTATCAGCATTTCCCTGATCTACCAGCTGCTCATTTAGACTATGTTTAATTCAGTTAGAAATCTCATAAATACAGATGAAATTCTGAATTGAAGTTTAAATTATTTACAGTTTCTGCAGAAAAAAGATTGAAGATGATATGACAAAATTCTATTTTGAAAATTGTATGATGTATTGAAATATGATTACTTGTCTTAAACTTGAGTTTTGTCACATTGTCTTTTATAGTAGTACATGTACTGTTATATGAGTCGGGACATGCAAAATCAACAAAGTGGCATGTGTGCCCAGCAAAAACTCAGATCAGCCTGGGCATCTGCCCAGTCTGATCAGAGTCTTTGCTAGGCCGACAGCGAAGACTCTGAACAGACTGGGCCGATGCCCAGTATGATTTGGGTCTTTGTTGGGTGCACATGCCACTTTGTTGGTTTTGTCGTGTCGCTGCTCAATTATGAATCTGGTGGCACAGGAACATGCGACAGCAGTCTATGAGATTTGATGAGTTTTTAATAAGATTTGATAAAATTAGGTGAGATGCCCACAAAAATTTCATCCCAGCTATCTTTATGTATTCAATCTTGATATTTATAGCTCCAGCATACGAAGTATGATGAGGGGTATATAGCTTTCATCCGATGTCTGTTCACGGTATGTAGGCAAATTTACGTACACGAAAGTATTACTTACGAGACATTGCGGGAAACTGCGCGTGACAGGTAAACAACTTTATTTTCAGACCGTTTTTCTTGAATATATCTGCACTGACAAAATATTTTACAGGTCTGTTTTTACAATGATATTGGGCATATTTCCTTCTATCTAGAAACATATAGACGCTGAAGATACACTCGCCGTGTTAAGCCTACTTTTGAGAAAAACCTGTAGATTTTTGCATTTTTTCTATTACTTCGCCAGAAGGCAGCATGTACAGTCTTTATTCCTTTATCGTTTGCAAAACTGAAATCATCAGGGGTGGCCTACTTAGTGCTCTTTACAACCACGGTTTAATCAGATTCCAATTTTATAAGTTTCAAGAATAAACAGACATGTTTCACAGGAGGGGTCTACCCTTTCGCATTTACGACCATCTCAGGATTCCTTTTAAACATTTACTACCATCTGCGCAACAAAACACAAATCTTGACACGACCATCGACAAAAGTTTTATATGATATCGTACATATTGGAAGTTTTGCACTAAATCATGTCTTCTCCTCAATCTAGATATGCAGTAAACCGTAATAAAAAACTGTTTTACCGAAATACCATGGCTAAAATAGTTACAAGACGATCTAATAGCTTTCGAGTGAAGTTTTATTTGTATTAAAGGGAGGATAAGGGTTATTTTGGTCATGGAAGTTCGGCAAAACTGTCTTGGAACGCTTTACTGCATATCTGGATTGAGACGAAAACGTGATTTAATGCAAACTTTCTGATGTAGCTGATTTATACCAAAGTTTTGTCGATGGTCGTGTCAAGATTCGTGTTTATGTTGCGCAGATGGTCGTAAATGTTTAAAAGGAATGCTGAGGTGGTCGTAAATGCGAAAAGGTAGACCCCTCCTGTGAAACATGGATGTTTATTCTGGTAATGTATAAAGTTGGAATCTGACATAACCGTGGTTGTAAAGAGCACTAAGTAGGCCACCCGTAGATAGGTTCAGTTTTGCGAATGATAAAGGAATAAAGAAATTAAATGCTGCTTCCTGGCGAAAAATGCAAAATCTACATGTTTTTCTCAAAATCAGGCTTAACACGGAGAGTGTATTTTCAGCGTCTAAACGTTACTAGGTAGAAGGAAATATGCCCAATATCACTGTAAAAACAGACCTGTAAAATATTTAGTCAGTGCAGAGATATTCAAGAAAAACTGTCGGAATAAAAAGTTGTTTACTTGTCACGTGCAGTTTCCCGCAATGTCTCGTAAGTAATACTTTCGTGTCCGTAAATTTGCCTACATACTGTGCTGTTTGTTTATCTGTCCATCTGTCCTTCCATCCCAAAGTTAACATTTGCATTTAAGTTTTGTGTTTAAGTTTTTGAGATCTTATATTATCCAAACCCTTGATGGATTAGGTTTATATTTGGCATATTGATCGATAATGGTCCAAAGTTTTATTCTGTACCACCCCCACCCATGCCTGTGACCTAAAGATCAAGGTCATGTACTTTGGCTTTTCATGTTAAAGTTTTGTGTAAAGGTTTCTAAGATCTCTATATAAATCAAATCCTTTGTTGAGTTGGGTTTGTGTTTGGCATGATGACAGATGTTGGTTTAAAGATTTATTTTGTACCATCCCCACGCATGCCTGTGCCCTAGAGGTGAAGGTCACAGACTTTGACTTTTTATGTTAAAGATTTGCGTTAAAGTTTTTAAGATCTCTGTATAATTCAAACCCTTGGTGTGTTAGGTTTATGTTTGGCACTATGGTAGATGTTGGTTCAAAGTTTTATTTTGTACCATCCCCACTCATGCCTATGACCTAAAGGTCAAGGTCACGGACTGACTTATCATGTTTAAAGTTTTGTGTTAAATATTTTGAGATTATGTATCATCCAAACACTTCGTTGGGTTTGGTTTATATATGTCTGAAGTTTTATTTTTGTACCATCTTAACACATGCCTGTGACCTAGAGGTCAAGGTCACAGACTTAGATATATTCATATATGATTTGTGTTAAAGCTTTTGAGACCTCATATCATCGAAATCCTTTGCTGGATTTGGTTTATATTTGGAATGCTGATAGGTGTTAGTCTAAAAATTAATAGCAATTCTCTGTAACCACCAACCAAAGTTCGGCACGCATAGTCATGGATTTTGATAAAACTTTCTCAGTTTGTTTGTTGTCACTCAAAACCAAATAATTGATACCTAGTTCCCTCTGCTACATGCCCGTTGCCATGGTAACGGACGCCAAAGATTTTGCCTAAAAATGGCCAAGAAATAAATGAAAAATTGCACTTTTTGAACTTTAATATAGGCTAAATGAGACTACATTTCATCTAAACATGTACTGGTTGAAGGAATATAGGTCAATGTGAATTTAAGGAAGAATAAATATAATTGTTTTGTAACTTCTTTAGTATTGCTACATGCTGTAATGGTGGGTGGGGTATCCAGGTTTTCGAAACCCTAATTTTAAGACAATTTTAAGCGCTCCATGTCCTTTCGCGCGGTCAGTCTGATATATCAGCCTACAACAAAAAATTAGAGAAGAGCCTCAACTATCATGAACTGAAGAAACATGTTTGGGAAGTTGCCTCCTTCTGGCCGTTACCATGGAAACAACCAATATCCTGTGTAAAAAAATGAGAAAATAAAACCCTGTTGAAAATCACATATTTTACCCACAAACAAGGACATGCTGCAATAATTACATGTACAACTGTTATGAAAGTATCAGACTTACATTAAATAATATCAGCCACAAAAGGAACAGAACTGAGAGTCTATTAATATTGTTTATTAAAAGGGGCTCCAAAAGGGGTTTTAATAGGCTAATTTGCCCTCAAATGAATAATTTTATTTGCACAGTTGAAAGCTTATGACTATTTTCTTTTTACAAGGTCGTAAAAACATAAGCCTAATGTTAAGGGATACAAAATATCGTTATGGGGAACTCCTCATGAATATGTGTATGCCTTTTAAGGGTCCCAAAAAGGGGTTAAAAGGGAGGAAATGTGACCGAAATGTCTGAATTGATGCACAAAATAACGAAAATCAGCACTGCATACCGATATAATGGTTAAGAAACTGGCAATAAAATGTAAACAGGTATAAAAAATGTTGATAGGGTGCTCTGTTCCTGTATTATAGCTCCTTAAGGGGCCAAAAGGGGGTAAAATCTGCTAATTTACCCCACAAATCTCAAATATTCTTCGTACGGCAAAAAAGTACATTATGTGTTTCTTTAAAATGTTTAGAAAAACATTAATTGTAAATTTACAGATACCAAATATGGCACTGAGATTAAAAGGTGTCCAAAAAGTGGTGGTTGTGTGTGTGTGTGTGTGTGTGGGGGGGGGGGGGGGGGTGGAGGGGGGGGTTGCAAAATCAAACAAAAGCATGGTTTTCTTCACAATATAAAGTAGCAAAATGGAGTATTAAGTTTTAGCTATATGTACTGGCAAACGCTTTCACCAATAAACGCCTCGCTGTTGGAAAGATTTGCAGTAAAAAAAGGGCATTCTCATGTTTTTCTGCTCCATTTACATAGATGTTCTGTATATTTTCGTGAGGTCGAACATGGCCAAATTTGTCAGTCATGTAAAGAAAGACAGATAAAAATAAAAACGGTTGTCAAGCTGGTATACAATTTAGTCTGAGTAATTTGGCACAGCCAATGGCGTTCTGTTGTTCTTTTCAATGTACTTGGCACCTTGTTTTACGCGTGAATCGGAGAAACATTTGAAATACTATTATGACAGCAATCAACTATTGTAACTCTTATCAAATAAAGTATAGCCGCAACTGTAATTTTAGCTTCACTGTGGGGTGTAAGGGTGCAAAAGGAAACTTCTTTCTGCATTTTTTGTTTACAACAAGGAAGGCTCCTTGTGCGAAAGTAAGATTTAGACAAGTTTGGCTCCTTTTGCGAAAGTAAGATTTAGACTAAGAAAGGAGCTAACATAAAGTGTTTTCCAGATATGACAATAAGGTTCATATTACCCTTTTGGAAAGTTTCCTGGATCAAGTCCACCCGCAGGAATTTGATAAAAATGCTGTTAATAGATCATTTAACTTTCAGAAGTTGTAAAGATTTGATAAGAAATGACACTGAAGTTAAAATTTCACATCTGACTCCAATCACATTACCCCAGCAAACGCTTTAAAAGGAAAAGTTGAATGGTATGCCTGGTCAGCTGATTTCAAAATGATGCTATTCTGTAAATACATGCTGAGATGACCTGGCTCTTGACTAGGCTGAATACATTAAACGTCCGATAACATAAAATATGTTTTAATTCTTTTCTTCTGGCAACCATAAGAGATTAGAAAAGTTTACACATCGGACAATGTGACTCTGTTTTAACTTTAACTCAAACTTAACTCCACAACAAAGTTTTACAATGCTGGAACTCATCTAGATCAGATTTTACACACAAGACTGCGACTGGAATGTAGTTCTCTGAATGAGCACCTTAATGCCAGAAATGTAATGGATGTCCATTAGATCTTTATGGCGAGATAGAAAACACAAACCATTTTATATTCAGCTGTCCTCAGAGGTGGAAAGGGACTGTTTTGAAGACATCTGTGGTGCTCCAACGATCTAGTAAGGTTATGGGATAGAATAGAATAGTCCTAATTAGACTGCTACAACACAGAATCACATTGCAGACACGGCAAAAGAATGTACACTGAGAGGTCTAATGTACGAGAAAGAGGGGGTGTCACTGGCGATAAACGAAAACATCTTTACACGAGTTCAAAATTTAATAATACACTCCAAAAGATTTAACTCCTTACTTTTCAAAGTGCATCCAATGGATCTAAATAGAATTTTATATGCATATACAGCTTGGACTAACTGGATGAGGAAATCATATTTCTCTCTCTCCCTCTCTTCTAAGGTCTTGTATTTCTTTTGTCAATATTATTAGCTCATTATAAAGCGGTTACTTCTGATGCAAACATAAAACAGTCGTTGCCTAAATAATATTTTCATTCATTGCCAGACTGTTTAGACGAAGATGTGTTTATTTGAAGTCTATGCTATTGTGTACATTCAACCTTTGTGCAGTATGTAATAGTTACCGGATGAGTGCGAGGGGTGTATGAATTGGAAAGACCTGAGCACGGGGAAATGGGAACACCGAGCGGCTTTAGAAGCCGCGAGGTGTTTTCATTTCCCGTGCTCAGGTCTTTCCAATTCATGCACCACGAGCACGAATCCGGTAACTGACTTACACTTCGACACAGCAATGCCATCATCTCGTGCAGTTTATCAGTCCTTCAAATGTAACTGTTAAAATTGCACAGAAATAGATGTAAAATATTCATCGTGTCTGTGTATCTGGATTTTTTTATGTCATCGTAAGTTTGCCTATAAATTAAAGTTGTAAAAGATCATGTAATGCTGTATTTCAAATATTTTTTTTGTTGCTCTTAATCACCATTATTTATAATTAATAAAATTTATATTTTTTAATTTTTATACGCCAGTTTTTATTTTTTGACGGGACGTATTATGTCATGGCGCTGTCCGTCTGTCTGTCTGCCGTCCGTCCATCTGCTCGTAAACATTCCTGTGCTCGCCACTACGGGAAATCTTCATGAAATTTTATAGGAATTTGTAAAAGGGCAGGATTCAGGTCATACAGCGCAGATGCGCAGTCTGGGCTGACTAGGCATTTTTTTCGTAAATGTCAAAATGGTCTTTTATAATGTGACGCTTCGAAGATGTACGTATTGTATAGACCCTGATCAGCCCTGTTGCAGGTAAATAATCTGCGCAATTGTTGATTATAAATTATGTGTGTTGGCGTGTGTGTGCATGTGTGTGTATGTGTGTGTGTGAAATTATAGAATTCGCTATCTGTTGATACGACTAAGGGTCTGGCCACAACAAAGAGTAACTGACATATGGCATGTGATGATTTTAACACATATTTTCTTAATACATGTATCCCATTCTCTTTGTTAAAAAAGTACATGTGATGTACGATTTGTTTTTGAATAGCTTCTCTCTCAATAAGGTTGTTACTGTAAATACTCTAACCAGTCTGTGCTGCCGAGCAGACTGTTCGAAGAGTCTGTCTGCTTCCAAACATACTTCCCAGAGCCCGTAGATTGTTTTGCGAACAAGGCACTCTGATCAGACTGGCATTATGCGCAGGCTGATCAGAGTTACGTGTTTGCAACAATCAAACGGTGCATTTTCACACCGCATTAATCATTTGAAATCAGCTTATAATGTGTTATATAATTTGCACGGACCCAGGTGTTTCTTTGAGGAACCACCTGGGCACGAGCATTTTTGTATGGGTGTCTATGGAGAAAACATCTCACGGTTACGCAATTTTCGGGTGTTCAAGTTGGTTACTAACCTGAAGGAAACAAAGGAAGCGAAGTGTAATTGATTTTTATCAGGAGATAGTCCTCATAACTTTGGGCTTTCAGTCAAATCCTGATTATTCTATACTTTTACTCATAAAATATTGTTTAAAACAAGCCCCATTGCCACCCCTTCAGCTGTTACTATAGGTCCTATGCGGACTAGCCTTTAAAAGAAATCTTCTTCCCCAAATTTATAATAGTTTATATTATAGAGTAATGCCAAATATCCTCATTAGATTTGAACCTTCACTCAGATTTGGTCAGTCAGGATTTAAAACAAGAGCACATTTGAACAGGGCAATGATGATGTACGCCCATTTGGGTTTACAGTAGGAAAGGAAACAATAAAGACCATAGAACTTTGCCATGCAGATAACTCCAAATCCTCATTACGTAGGTCGGTTAAATTAAGATGGTGATAATCACAGATTTTTGGTGAATACAAAAAACAAAACCAAAAAAAACCCCATAAAATGCTGAAAATTCAACAGATCTGCGCAAAACTTAGCAGCAACTTCCATGTTGTTGTTCACGATTTTGACTTCCAAAATGCCTGGCTTTATGATGCTAAAATTATACATGAACCTAAAACATGGTTGAACATTTGAGAACAAGCCACTTTTTTCAACCTGATAATCTGAGGAAGAGATGGAACAAGCAATTAAACTGACATTGAAGTCAATGCATTGAAGTACCTTCAGATCTAAATGCATTTTCAATAATGATAGTATTTTTTTTTATGATTTTTGCACTTCAAATTACCCCTTATCTTAAAAGACCCTTCATCATCAGCATGACTTTTTTGTATTCTAAACTGTAGAAAACCACAAAAGGAAAATATTTGCAAAGTTTCGGGGAGGTATGTTACATTTTCATGGTTGTATTTAGATTTTTGCATTTACCATAAATCACCACCTTAAGTGTAAAACGCCGGGCCGGGTAGCGCAATCGGTAGGGCACCTGACTCGTAAGTCAGAGGTCCTGGGTTCGAATCCCGGTCTGGCCACATACTTTCGTTTCTCCTTCCGCTGATTCAAGAAGGGCAGTTGTCAGTTACTGGCGAAAGTAAGTGCACTTAGTACTGGTTAACCACTTAGGAGGTCTAAGCCTGCCCAGGAATAGTGTGGTTAGGTTAACTGACCGTCCCGACATGACCTTAGTTGTTTACCATGGACGTTAAGCATCAAATCAACCAACCAACCAATTAAGTGTAAAACAATCGCTAAAGGCAATGCACAAGAGGCCGTAATTCAGTCAAAATGGGATCAGAGCTATTTGTCTGATGATGCTGTATACTTTTATGTAAATTCATGAAGAAACCCTCAACAGTTTCAAAGCAGTAAGACGGACATGAAATTCTTTATAAGAAGTAAATAAATGACTATAACTGTCAAACCTGATCTTGGGTTATGGTTGTTTTTCTCTGCACAATATGTGATTATGCATGCTTTACTTGAAATTTCATGAAGAAATATGAATGGTTTTAAAGTTTCAAAGCAGAAAAAGAGATTGCCTTCAGAGATATGCAAAGGGTATAATTTTATCAAAAGTGGAAGTAAGGGCTCATGAAGGGCTATTGTTGTCATCCTGGCATCCGTGTCAGCGACCGTGTAGGTGTAATTGGATGTTTTAGTTAAAGATTTATTAAGACCTATATGTCTTTTAATCCATTGATGGATTTTTTTATACTTGCACTGTAGTTACATATTGGTCCAAGGTTCTACAAAGTACCACCCGCACCCTACTCAGTGACCTTGAAGTCAAGGTCATGGACCTAGTAATTAGGTTTTTAGCTCACCTGAGCCAGCGGCTCAGGGGCAACTCATAGGATGGTAAGGCTTCATCGTCCGTCAGTCGTCCATCCGTCAGTATTTTCAAACAACTTCTCCTCTGAAACCGCTAGGCCGATAGTAACCAAATTTCATATAGAGCATCTAGGGCCGGGGGAACAAAAAATTGTTCAAACAGTGCTGGTCATATGACCAACATGGCCGCCACCCCCATACATAATAGAAACCTTTAAAATCTTCTTGTACAGAACCAATAGGCTGATGGTCTTGAAACTTAGTATGTAGCATTTGGTACGTGAGACAGAGTACTACCAAGATTGTTCAAATTATGACCTAGGTATAACCTAGACCGTAGTTACGGTAAGGTCGAATTTTCTTTCTGTAGCTTTTATATGGGAAAATGCTAGAACATAAAATTTCTTGGAAACTTTTGAGGATGTTGACTTGAAATTGGTATACAGTCACCTTATTGAGTGCATGAAAATTTGTGCGTACAGGAGGTCAAGGTCATTCTTTGACCTTTGATCCTGCTCTCTCATATTTTGACAATTTCACACATCTCCTCAAAAGCCACTGGGCCAATTATAACCAAATTTCATGTAAAGCCTCTAGGGGATGGGGAAAAGAAAAATTGTTCAGACGGTCTGGGTCACATGACCAACATGGCCGCCACGCCCATATATGGTAGAAACCTTTAAAAATCTTCTTCTCCAGAACCAACAGGCAGACAGCCTTGAAACTTGGTATGTAGAATCAAGTATACAAGTACTACTTAGATTGTTCAAATTATTGGGTTGACCTTGACGTTTTTACGGTGAGGTCAAATTTGCTTCTTAGTTGCTTTTATATGGGAGTACCACCCCACCTGTTTCAGTGACCTTGAGGTCAAGGTCATACCTAGAATTCGTTGTTGGGTTAAAGTTTTCCAATGACATACTTTTTCATAATGCTTGGCTGCATCGTCTGTTATACTTGCACTTATATTAGAAACTGTTTTAAGTTTTTACAAAATACTAGCCTATCCATCGGATGACCCTGAAGTCAAGGTCTTTCGGGGTTTTTATGTGATAAGCAAGTCACTATCAGGCGAGTTATCCTGTACAAGGTCAAGCCTTGTCTTTGCATATCCTCTTATGATGCATTGTATTTGTTAAGGTACAAGGATCAAAGTCTTACTGATATTTTGCATGTGGGCAGAGGCTGCAAGATTTGGTCCTGAGTCAGGCAGATGACGAGGCAGGCATATAATGTTAAAGAATGTATGAGGATAGACTTTGCTAGCACAACTAGGGCAGCTGGAGACAGGACTAGGTGAAAAGGGGTTGTTGTTAAATTATCTGTGATGCTCCAACAACCTAGCAAGGTTATGGAATAGACTAGACTTGTGAGATGATTCTACATGCAACTGGTGAAGTGTTGTTTCTCAAGAAGAGTTTTAGTCAATGGACAGCAAACAAATGTTGGCCAACGGGGTGTCCCTTTAGCTATTTTGTCCCTCAGGCCAAACAGAATAACACATATCATGTGACCATTTTCCAGTTTTTAGGCACAGTCAGCAGATCTACGTTCGGTTAAACTCTCAAAAGTAGCCAGCATAGGGGTTGGTTGTTCAAATTCCCATAAGGCTGTTCTCAAGGAGGCTGAAGAGAATGAATCCATTCTATGTTCAATATATCTCCTGCAAGGAAACATAGAGTCGAATCTGACGGTCAACAGAGTAATATACAGGTTTGACTGACCACATCCTATAGTGGAGGTATAGTTATATGTGCAGTTGCAGAAATAATTATCGCCAGAGTTATGGTAAAAGTCGAGGGATATTTAAATGTGCAGTTGCAGATATAATTATCGACAGAGTTAGTTAAAATAAACATGTTTGCAATCTCCTCCTGTTATGGCATTTTTGTCCACAACTAAGGTGCTGAAGCTATTTTTTGTGTAGAGTATAACTCCAAACTTATTTAAGGTATTGTGTTGAAGCAGTAACTCTTTACTGGGCAGTAAAATATAGGTGTATCCGCTGTTGTCTTTTTATTGGTTTACAATAAAAAATTGTGCCTGAGGTACATAATTGCATTTTGCCCATTTTGTGACCCCTTAAATTCACATAAAAAAGGAACCACAGGGCAGCCATGGCTATGGCTTTACATCAGTTGTCACTGGACCAACAGTTTCTGCGCCAGTGTATTACAGTATGCTGCTTTCTGAGAAACTTAATTTTTTGGTGTAATTTTCTGATTTTTGACCCCTTATTGGGCCCTACTGCATACAAAAATGCAATTACATTGATCCCCATCACCTAATTTTATGTGCGTTACATTTAGACTGATGTTTACACTCACAAATAAGAAAAGGATACTGGTTTATACCAATAGTGTGTGTAACTTCGAGGCAATTTTGCTTATTCAACCCCTTTAATGGCCCCTTAAGGGAACATAATAAAAGTCACAGAGTACCCCATTGCCCTATTTTAAACCAATTAGTATTTGACTTACAGTTTCAAAGCCATTGTTATTGTAGGCACTGTTGAATTTTTTGTTTTGCAAAGAAATTCATGAGTTTTCATAGATTTCTATTTTTAACCCCTTATTTTTGGACCCCTAAATGACCCCAAAATATTCCATTGCCCTAGTTTATATCTGTTTACTTCACAAATATGTTTTAACAACATATTAAAGAGAAACCAGTCCCTTGTTTTGCAGTTTTATGAAAAAAGTTTGTTATTTGAAGGAAATTTAGCCTTAAAAATCCCTTTCGGAGCCCCAAGAATGAATGTTAAGATGACCCCAGTACTGCCCCTGTTGATGTTTATAAATTTTGAATTAAAACTGATATTTTCACAACACTTGTACATGCAATAAATATGGCCTTTCAATTGTTTAGGGAAATAAATAGGTGATTTTGTGCACTGTTGTATTTCCTTGATTTTTTGATAGTGTATTGTTCGTTTCCATGGTTACGGTCCTAAGGAGGTAACTTCCCAAACATGTTTCTTCAGTTCATGATATTAGAGATCTTCTTCTATTATGCTGTAATGCATTTGTATATCAGAGTGACCGCGCGAACTGGCAGTACGCACTTGAAAAAGCTAAAAAAACAGGGGTTTTCGATACCTCGATACCCCACCCCACATCAAGGGCTAAAATCAGTACCAAAGAACAAACAGATCTGGTTTATTTTTTCCACTTCACTCTTGTACTATTCCATAGTTTTTCATTCAAAACACTTCTAGACTAAAGGTAATGTGCTCCAAGATATATAAATGTTCAAAATTTGGTAATTTTCACTTATTTTTTGGCTGTTTTTTTTGGCAAAATCTATGGAGGCCGTTGCCATGGCAACGGACACACAACAGAACGAATCGACCTTCATTTAAATGTTTTTAGGTGACAACACACAAACTGAGAAAGTTTGAGGAAAATCTGAGACTATGCGTGCCGAACCCACATTGGAAAATGTGAAATGGTTACAGAGAATTGCTATTAATTCTTCAACATCCCCACACATGCCTTGACTTACGGTCAAGGTCACAAAATCAAGCTTTTGTATGTTAGAGTATTATGTTCAGTTTATATTCTTTGCTTATTTTTCCCATCATCTTCAATAGGACCTTCTGATATGTGAAGTCATTTACCTTTAGGTTGCAACAATTTACATCATCTAGATGCTGCTGTTGACATAAGGTCAAGGTCACATGCTTAATTTGAATATCCTTCAATGAACCTGTTTGCAGCAGATTAGTTGACATTTTGTGTATACTGCTGCTAACCAAAGGACAAGGTCACAGACTTAAAAATTTGTATCTTATATGAGTTAAATTTTTGTGTTTAAAATTTAGTAGCGTAAGGCGGTGGCACTGGCCGGGGGTATACGTGAGCCCCTGCTCACTTGCTCTAGTCTGAGAGTACTGGTAGCTCAGTAGCTTAAGCGCTGGCCTGCTTATCAAGGGGTTCCGGGTTTGAGACCAGCTGAAGGCAGCTGACCAGCTGAAGGCAAAATCTTTCCAACTGTAAACAGCTTTCCATTTCACACAGCCTTCCATTTTCACTCTCACATCATCCTGCTGTGGATACATGTAAATACTATTAAAAAGAACATAGAATTGCAAGTCATTCATCTATCCATCCTTGGTATCCTTGAAAACCTCATCCTTATTTCCCTTCCTTTCTTTTTCAGATCTGTTCCTTTTGATGACAAGAAGATCTTGCTTCTTGATGTTGGAAGTTGTTTCAATCCATTTTCTGAATATGATGAGTTCTATGCTGTTGGTATTGATATTAGTCCAGCCATAGAAGTAAGCAAAAAAATGGAAAAGAAAAAAAGAAAGTGGGCCTGTATGTCCTAGTGGTCAAGAGTGCTATCTGTTCAGCACTAGAACTCTCATTGCTATGATTCAAGCGTGGTTCATAGCGTATCTATTCAGCTTTCAGACAGGGGTGATTACCTACTCCAAAATAACCTCAAATACGTAAACAAGCTGTGCTAATGTTGCATTAAGATGGTTTTCCCTTCCAAAACAATACCAAAAATCTAGATCCATCTTACAAGATGGTTGTCTTGGAAGAGAAAAAATGTCTTACAGCTGAATAGAAACAGTATGTGAGAAAGCAGAGTTCTGCTAATGATAGGTCAGGCAGGTTTTACTCCCGACATGGCACATTGGTTTGGTCTTTTCATGAAAGGGCTGTAAAACACCCCAAAAATGAAAATACATGTTTGCTATGAATGAAAGTATTGAAAATAAATGCCTAAACTAGATCCCAGTGGGCACATTCACATGACATCGTACTGATGTCACCAAGTCACATTGATGTCAGTGCGATGTCATTACAATTTCATTAGCTTGCTGGGATATTTTATGAGCCTTTTGATCTGGATCTGCTCTTTTTGTCTTCTGCTCTATCTAACACCCCAAGATAAAACAAAAGTACAGTAGATGGATGGCATTTTACATTCTTTTCAGTAGTATTTCAATCATATCAGGACTTTGGGAGGGTGAGTATGAAGGGCTTTGTTCAATGAAATGCTGTTAAATGTTAAAGTCTGGATGTAATATGGCTTCAAGTGGATCTGGACCTGGAAGTGCTTACCACACGGCCAAACAGACGCTTCATTTTGGCATAATTTTATGAAATGTAACAAAGTGACCAAAGCAGAAAATTTACTTTGAGATATCAGTTGTTTCAGCTGAACTCCAACTTTGAGAACTCGAGTGTTGGCTGTGTAAGGTGCCGCACCTGTTTCACATATACTCTCTTTGTTTCAGAGTGTTTACAAGTGTGATTTCTTGAATCTGACAACCACTGAACCAGAACAGCCAGTTCAAGGTGCCATTCCAGAGTTCCTGACCCATCTAAACAGCCCTATACTGTCACTTCCAAGCCTGAGTTTTCATGTGGTCGTGTTCTCCCTTCTCCTGGAGTATTTCCCAGCCCCATGTCAGCGATGGAAATGCTGTCAAAATGCACACAAACTTCTGATGTTCAATGGAATTTTAGTTATCATAACTCCAGACTCGCACCAACAACACAGAAATGCACATATAATGAAACATTGGAAAACAGCTATCGAAGCAATAGGATTTAGAAGATGGCGTTATGAGAAATTGGAACATTTACATTGCATGGTGTTTCGAAAAGCTGAGCACGATGTGGAATTGGATAGGGATGATTCAGTTGATTACATGAATATGTTAAAAATTCCTCAGGACTTCCAAGACAGCCCTGATAGCATAGAACCAAACAGCTGTTTGACTGAAGAAGACATAATTTCACAAAAGACTTTATTAAATGAGCTTCCATTAGTAGATTTATCTGATGAAGACTTTACTTAGCACAGTAAGAGTCTCGTCACTCAAAAGTATGCATCCCATAGCAGTGTATGAGCCATGTCACACAATACTATGGTAATGTACCTAAATTTTGGGACACCTAAATTAATTAATTTTCCATTTGGAACAAATGGAAAATTAATTGTTTTAGGTGTCACAATACTTAAGCACATTACGGTTTGCATCCCGTAGCATTAACTCTTTAAGCCTCACTGATGAAATTAGCAAAATTTGCAAACAGTGTAGATCCTGATGAGGTGGCTCATTATGAGCCACCTCATCTAGATCTATACTGTTTGCCCTCTAGTCTTTGAATTCTCAAAATGAAATGTCTTAGACAGGGCATTTTTTTAAATTTTTGCAGACACAAATTTTGTTGTCTGCTTTTTGGTGCTTAAAGAGTTAAATGAGCCAGGTAACTCAAAAGTATGCAAACTATAGCATTTTACAGTCAGCCCTCTTTATAGAGGCATTCATCACTTTATAACATCCTTTTGATTTGCATGAAATGGCTTTATTGTTCAAAATATGTATTCTTTATTACATCAAATTCAGTTTAACATCAATTTTTGGGGGAACAGATGCTGTCATTGTAAAGAGAGTCCACTGTATGAGTCATATCATTCAAAAAATATGCATACTATAATGGATTTCTAAGAAACTATTTTATTTTAGTCTATGATATAATATCTGGTATATATGCAGGTGAAGGCATTACATTGTTAAAAGTCAGGGTCATACTTTGACCTTTGTTCAAGGTCACTGAGATTCTGTCGCCCGTCAAACAGTTTCAAACATCTTCTCTGAAATGAACAAAAAATTGTACAGACCAAGATTGCCACCATGCCCATATATGGTAAAAACCCATTAAAAATCTCTTGACTCTAAAACTGAAAGGCCACAGACCTTCAAACTTGGTATGTGGCATCAGGGACTGGGGCCCTAGAAACTATGTTCACATAATGAACCTGTATTGACCTTGACCTAATTTATGGCAAGGTCAACTTTGGTATGTTCTGCTTTTGTATGGAAAATACTTAAACAATATATTTCTCAGAAACTATTTGGTATGTATGCTTAGGCTAAAAGAAAAAAAGGTCATGTTTCTGATAACGTCTCCAAAATTTTAAGGGTCAGTAGGTAGGCAATTTTTTTTTTTTTATAAAAACTTTTTTGTATGGAAAAAGTATAAAAATTCTTTAAAATAGTCTAAAAATAGACTTAAAAGTCCCAAAAGACCATAAAAAAATTTGAGTAAGCCCCCCAAAAATAGGGTTGGTAGGGTAACCAGAAACAAGTGATTTTTTGGGGGGCCTTAACTAAATGAGCAGATGAAGGCAACTTCTCCATGAGTGCTGTGACAATCCTAGCATGTCTCATGGTGTTGTCTGCCCTTGCCCAGAGGCTATATACAGATGAACGTTACAGGACTGTTGGTGCTCTGGTTACATAGAAGATCTGGATGATAATCCTGTTTGTTTCTCTGGATGATACATCCCTTCCTAATGGAGTCTACTCTTGAAGGACAGAATTTGCTCCTAAAGGAGCAAATTCTTTCCTTCAAGAGTTGACCCCATTGAGAAAAGAGACAAAAATGAAAATGACAGCTGCTTCCTGTGAAGGTGTACGCACTCACCTTAAGCTCAGCTGAGCTGCTTGTTTTGGAAAAACGGTTTCCTATATCTCGAACAGATAACTGGATTATTTAATTTTTTTGTTGCTCAAATGAGAACAGATAACTGGATTATTTAATTTTTTTGTTGCTCAAATGAGTGGAAACATAAGACAAAATTATAAGAACGTTACATGGCAAAGTTGTTCATAAATGTAACTTTATATCATTTTTTTTTTTCAGACATACCTGAACCTTTCTGTAAGTGGTTTGTTTGTACTGAAATATTAAACAGTGTTTGTTTGTAATTCTGGCTGGCAAACATTTGTTTACATTATTTCTGATCATGTGATAACAGATGCTTTTATACAAATAAACAATCAATTTCTTCCTTAGATACGCAGGCTTCTGTTTGCCAATTATAGCTGTCTAAACTTCGGTTTTGTTTACATTTAAAAAAGTAAACTTGGACCCACTTTAATATTACCTGACATAACCATACCATATTGACCCTAAATATTCGTAGACCTCAGCCAGTTTTAAAAAATGAGTCATGCTTCTACCTAAGTATAAATGAGCCGCAACAAGAGAAAACGAACAAAGTGGCATGTGTACCCAGCAAGGCTTGATCTGATCAGACTTTTTGCTGTGTGCTTAAAGGGTAGCTAAGGGTCTAATCTAGATACATGTGGACTGGGAAGACTGATCAGACTGGGCGGATAGGCTGATCTGAGTCTTGGCTGGGCGCACATGCCACTTGTAGGTTTTGTCATTTCACAGCTCAATACTATATCAGTTGGCAGATGGAGAGACCATTACCAGAATGCCTTACAGTTTTGCTCACACAGCAATCTGAATGTTTTAGATACAAATTTTGCTGCATATGCACCTGAAAACCAACAGACTGTCACTTAAAACAGTCTGCTTAACAAAGAAAATGCACAAATAAAGTCTTACGATCCTTATCTTGCACTGCACTTGACAACTTTATAAGAAATATGCATCAATGGTTAGCTCCCTTGTTAAGTGTAGGAAGAGCTATTGGATGTAATGGCATTGGCATTGCTGTCCCACTTTGCGTTAAAGCTTTGGTTGAAGTTTTTTATATGCAAGGCAATGTCAGGCGAGCTTAATCCTGTACATGGACAGGTCTTGTTTAGCATGGCGACATCTCAATGCTTTGGTCCTGTTCTTGCAAGGGAAATAACTAGTACCAGAATAATATTTGTGTCTTATCTGGTAGTAACTTCTCTAAGGTGGCTACTGTTAAAGGCAAGAGTTTGCCAGAGCTCTAGATAAGAGGGAGTATTTGGTGATAATTGGGGATAATTTTTGTTAAATCTGCATAAAAACATATGTTGTGACCCCTCATCTGAACTGTCTCGACGAGACGGTTCAGATGAGGGGTCACAACATATGGTTTCGATGAGAAATAAAAAAAATTATCCTTAATTATCATCAAATACGCCCTCTTATCTAGAGCTCTGGTTTGCTGTCTTTCAGTGTAGCCCAGTATGAGACGGCAGGTGAATATTTCCACTGCACACCTTAGGTGAATGGGCACACTTTCAGGGGAACCAACTCTGCCATTTTCATGTTTGCCACCTTCAACTTTTAAAGGAAAGAATTTGCTCCCTCTGGAAAAAACTCTTTTGAGATTCCAGAAGGGCTACACTGTAGCTACACTTAGACAGGCATCCCAGCTGGCACATGATGTTGAAATGACGTCGTACTGACATCGATGCGACGTGGTGACGTCGCATCGACGTCAATACGACATCATTTTGACGTCATGTGCCCACTGGGATCAGTCTATTAAATGATAATATGACCAAATAATGCAAAAAAAAAAAATCACAAAAAACTAACATTAATAGTAATTTTACATCTTCTGATAGCTGAATTTAAAAGAGAGTGATGGCTCTTATATGAATAGGACAAAAATCTGAAAATGGTTTATTGTCATTTCTGGAGTCTGGAGCCAGTCAATAGCTACACACTTCAAGTGTAGATTCAATTTCAGAAGGGCTACATCATCCAGGTAAAAAGTAGTTTCCCTTTGTAAAAATGGCAGAACAAAGAGGTGTGTCCATACACCTTTAAACCATATTTTAGCGGCACAACCTGGGTGAAGGCATCTAACAATATGTAAGCAGTAAATACTCAAGTCAGTCTGCACATTTGTAGAGACCAAACTAAAAGTGCCAAAGTGAAAATAGCTGAATTTGCAAAGTGTAGATCCAGTTGATGTGGCTCATAATGAGCCACGTCTTCTGGATCTACACTGTTTGCCCTCAAGCTTTGAATTCTCCAAATGATATAGCTGGGATGAAACATATCCTTAAAATGTAAATGTTGTTGTCTGCTTTATCTGGCACTTCAAGGGCTGAGTCTTTGATTTTGCTGTATAGATTCCTCATAGGATCTATGGATTGTTTGTACCAACAGGAAAGTCTCTCATTAGACTGCATGAATGCAGGTGGACCCAGGATTTTGCTATTTACTAGTATATGTTAGCAAGTAGCTTATGAGTAATATGCTCTTGATGTTAGTTATAGTGGAAAATCTTTCCTTTCCTTGTCGTGACTTTGTGATTATGAGTCAGCTGTTTAGGCGTCATACCAGTTGGGACGACTTATTAAAGACAGGACTTCTCTTGCGTGGTTGGGGTGGGGGAGGGGTCCCAGCTGATAGTATAATTATGTTACCGGTACAGGTGAAGGTGTGAACATTTATTTAACCAACCAGTGGACCAGAATAACTAATTGGCTGACTGGAGGCGTTGACACGATGTGACTATGAGAGAGAAGGACATTGTTGTTATTGTTCTTATTCAAATAACGATGTTCTGCAGTGGGCTAAGCAGAACATATCCATCGTTGCACCTCCTGGCATGGAGTCTGTCCATTAAATGGCACTGTGGAAGATAATCCTCTTTTGATGGTGACATCACAGTTTTTAAGGGTTCTTGACAAAAGTGTTTGGGCAAAGTTAATTGCTCTTCTCCCAAATGCTTCCAGTGTTTCCATGAAAAAGCATCCATTACAAAAGTTAGCTGTGGGCCATTCCACCATCAGATCCCATCACTGTCACATGATCAACAGATCTCAACATTGTCACAGGACTGTAAAATCAACTGCAAAGGCTCCTCACATTTTTTTCGGGCAAGAACTTGCTGTTTTTAGCTCACCTGAGCACGTAGTGCTCAAGGTGAGCTATTGTGATCGATATTTGTCCGTCGTCCGTCTGTCAACAATTTCTTCAAACGACATCTCCTCCTAGACCAGTAAGCCAATTTCAAAATAATTTCACACAAATGTTTCTGTTATAGCCCTGAACCAAAATTGCTAAAATGGTTCCGCTCTGCTAAACAAAATGGCCGCCAGAGCTAAAAATAGAAAAACCTTTAAACGACATCTTCTCTGAAGCCAATGGCTCGATTTCAAAAAAAAATAACACAGAAATATTTGACTCATGGCCCTGAACCAAAATTGCCATAACAGTTCCACTCCGCTGAACAAAATGGCCGCCAGAGCTAAAAATAGAAAAACCTTTAAACGACATCTCCTCTGAAGCCATTGGCTCGATTTCAAACAATTTCACAGAAATGTTTGACTCATGGCCCTGAATCAAAATTGCTAAAACGGTTCCACTCCGCTGAACAAAATGGCCGCCAGAGCTAAAAATAGAAATAAATCTTAGAATGACACAGAGGGCAGAGTTTTGACCCAATCATCATGAAACTTTGTCAGAATGTTTATTTCAATGAACTCTAGACCAAGTTTGAAACTGGGTCATGTGGGGTCAAAAACTGGGTCACTAGGTCAAATCTTAGAAAAACCTTGTGTACACTCCAGAGGGCACAGTTATGATCCAATCTTCATGAAACTGTGTCTGAATCTGAAACTGAGTCATGTGGGGTCAAAAACTAGGTCACTAGGTCAAATCTTAGAAAAACCTTGTGTACACTCTAGAGGGCACAGTTATGATCCAATCTTCATGAAACTTTGTCAGAATGCTTATCTTTATGAAATCTAGACCAGATTTGGAACTGGACTATGTCAGGTCAAGTACTAGGTCACTAGGTCAGAGCTTAGAAAAACCATGTGAATGCTCTAGAGAGCACAGTTTTGTTCCAATCTTCATGAAACTTTGTCAAAATGTTTATCTCCAACAAATCTAGACCAAGGGTGCAACTGGGTCATGTTGGATCAAAAAAAAGGTCACTAGGTCAAACCTTAGAAAAACATTGTGTATACTCTAGAGGGCACAGTTTTGGTTCAATATTCATGAAACTTTGCCGGAATTGTTATCTTAATAAAAACTAGGCCAAGTTTGGAGTGGGGTATTGTCAGGTCAAAACTACCGGTAGGTCACCAGGTCAGATCATATAGAAACCTTAGTACACAATACTGGCTTTATTTTGCACTGAATCTTCATAAAACTTTGTCAGAATGTGTATCTTCATGAAGTGTAGGCCAAGTTTTAACCTGAAAAATGTCTGATCAAAAAATAGATTGCCATGTCAGATCTTAGAAAAACATTGTGTACACTCTAGAGGGCACAGTTTTGATCCAATCTTCATGAAACTTTGTCAGAATATAGATTAGAAAGTGCAAAACTGCTCCAATTGAACCATCATCAAATAGATGATCTTCCATGTTATTATCCCCCGCCGAAGGCGGAGGGATATAGGTTTCTCCATGTCCGTCCGTCCGTCTGTCCGTCCATCCTTCCGTCCGTCCGTCCATCCGTCTGTCCGTCCGGAGTCATAACTAAGTAACCACTGAACAGAATTTCATGAAACTTAAAATAAATATATATTACTATAACCCGCTGATGCACGTCAAGTTTCATCAGACTGGCTTCAGTTATGAAGGAGTTATTGCCCTTGAATTGTTTTAAAATCAACAAAATGAGCCATAACTAAGTAACCACTAGACGGAATTTCATGAAACTTAAAATAAATTTATATAACTATAACCCACTGATGCATGTCAAATTTCATCACACTGGTTTAAGTAGTGCATGAGTTACTGCCCTTGAATTGACTCAATAAAACAAGCCATAACTAAGTAACCAATTATCGAAACTTCATGAAACTTAAACTTAATATGTATCACCATAAGGCGGTTATGCACATAAAGTTTCATCAAAATTGCATCAGAAGTACATGAGTTATTGCCCTTGAATCAATTTAAAATTGACAAATTTAGCTATAACTAAGCAATCAATCAATAGAATTCTATGAAACTTTTACTAAATATGTATCACTGTAACACATTGGTGCATCTTACGTTCTGTCCAAATTGCTTCATTTAGCAATGAGTTATTGCCCTTGACTTGGAAAAAATCAACAAATTGAGTCATAACTTAGTAACCAATGAATGGAATTTCATGAAACTTAAAATATTTATGTATTGTCTTGACATAGCAGTGAACATTAAGTTTGATCATAATCGCATTAGTAGTGCATGATTTAATGCCCTTGAATTGATTTAAAATCCACAAATTAGCCATAACTCAGATATTGGACTGCACAGAATATCTTGAAACTGAATTAAAACTGTGTCATCATAGTGCAGTGATGCTTACGCAAGTGTTTAAGAACAGCTTCAGCTTATGCCTCACTTATGCCAGAGTAATAGTTCTTTCAGCCCAGTGAACAAAATTATATGAAACTTAATAATAAAAACATAATTAATAAACAAATCAGGGCAACATCGGCGGGGGATATAAATTCACCGAATTTGCTTGTTTCATCATACCTCAGGTGAGCGATTTAGGTCCATCATGGACCTCTTGTTACATATAATGTGTTTGAAAATTTAACATCTAATTAGCTGACAACAACTGGGCCCTGTACCTTAGCACATAGGTATAGTAACTAAATAAGGGTATACCTTGAGTCCATATACCTTAACTCCCTATACCATTATTTTAGGCAATCATGGTATTAGTGCAAAATTGATTTAAAAACCATTGCAATGGGTGTTTACTGGGACATGCATAGTAGTAGAGAATAACTTTCTCTAAGTATCACAGGGTATAATCGATTCCGCCAATTTTCGCTTCCTGCAGAGACTGTCCGTCATATTTGGCTTCCGCCGAGACTGTCCGCGAACTCTTGCTTCCTGCAGAGACTACTGTCCTCGTAAAATGGCTTCCTGCCGAGACTGTCTGCGTGATTCTGCTTCCTGCCGAGAGCCTCGGCAGGAAGCAGAATCATGCAGACAGTCTCTGCAGGAAGCCATTTATCATGTACAGAAGTCTCAGCAGGAAGCAAGAGTTTGCGGACAGTCTCGGCGGAAGCCAAATTTGATGTACAGTCTCTGCAGGAAGCGAAAATTAGCGGAATCGATTATACCCTGTGACTAAGTTGTTATTAGATCATGCATTGTATGATAGTTTAATCTAAAATAGCTTCATCATATAATTTTGAGAAATCAGTGGCTATTTAGAAGAAATCAAATCAGTTTACATGCATCATGAATATTTCACAAAATTTCAAGCTTTGTCTGTCAAAGTAGATACATGTATGTATAGTCTAATCACTCCTCACTGTTCACAACATAATTTTTCGACTATGCAACTCATGTTTTAACAGCAGCTTTATGGCTGCACAGGCTGATCAGAAATTAAATGGTTGCACATGTCCAAAGATACTGTTCACTCGCCATCAGCATAGATACAACTTGTCACAAGAAAAAAGTAACCTTAAAGTAAAAGAGTACACTATCAGAAGAAACCCCACCAATTACAGTCAACTCTCGATATCTCAAACACTGATATCTCAAAGTTTCTCTTATATCAAAGTATACAGTTTGGACACAATTCCTCCTTTTATTTACATTTCTACTCCTGTTATCTCAAAATAGTGGTATTTCAAAGTAATGAAATGATTTTCCCTGAAAATGCATCTATACACCTGAAGTTTAAAGACATTTATTCCCCACCATACAGAACTATCCCCTTTTGTCAGTATAAACATAACTATACCAAATTTAGTGTGACAGATTGATTGATTGATTGATTTGATGCTTAACGTCCACGGTAAACAACTATGGTCACCTAACCACACTATTCCTGGGTAGGCTTAGACCTCCTAAGCGGTTAACCAGTACTAAGTGCACATACTTTCGCCAGTAACTGACAACTGCCCTTCTTGAATCAGCAGTTGTCAGTTACTGGCGAAAGTGTGTGCACTTAGTACTAGTGTGACAGTCGCACATTTCTGTATTTAACTTCTTCAGTGTCACTAAACCCCAAAAGGGTGTTTTATGAACCTGTTTTAGGTGAGATATTTCTTTTGATGAAATAATAGTTACCAATGGATTGTTGTATCAGGGGGGTAGTTACCAGTGTGGCCAGTGCGGCCCATACCAATAATTTGCCAAGTAACAGATTAGCACTGGCCAAAAGTAAATAAAACTGCCCTAGACCTACTGGGGGCTTAGGCTGCAGCCCCCAGACCCCTTGCTTTTGGCCATACCAATCCAAAATATGTAGCTAGATCTACCCCTGTGCATAAAAAGATTATGTCACTTATAAACAAAAAAAATTTTGTCTTTAGCAATTTTCCTGTAAAGATGAATGGGAAGACACCTTCAAGGGAAGCAACTCTTCCATTTTCTTTTTTGCCTTCCTTCTCGTTAGGTGTTCTACACTTGAAGGAAAGAGCAGTTTTTCCTTTAACCCTATTGCACTCAGAACGGCCAAAACTCTATGGAGTTTTGGCTGTTCTGAGTGCAATAGGGTTATGAGTAGACTTTGCATAGGAGCAAATTCTTTCCTTTAAGAGGAGACCTCTTCTTGGAAGGGCTTTGTTCAGGAAAGCAAACAAGAAGTCAGAAAGTTGTTCCCCTTTACAAAAATTACTTTGAGCAGACACTGCCAGACAGGCCCCCAAGGGACAGTGTGATATACAGGGGCGGATCCAGGAATTTTGGATAGGGGGTTCAAATTAGCTGAAAGGGGGGTTCGATTTATGCAGTTAGACCAATTTTTCCTGAAATTCCCCATGAAAATAAGATTTGGTTGGTTGGTTGATTTGATGCTTAACGTCCACGGTAAACAACTAAGGTCATGTCGGGACAGTCAGTTAACCTAACCACACTATTCCTGGGCAGGCTTAGACCTCCTAAGCGGTTAACCAGTACTAAGTGCCCATACTTTCGCCAGTAACTGACAACTGCCCTTCTTGAATCAGCGGAAGGAGAAACGAAAGTATGTGGCCAGACCGGGATTCGAACCCAGGACCTCTGACTAACGAGTCAGGTGCCCTACCGATTGCGCTACCCGGCCCGGCGAAATTAAGATAATTTGGGCTGAGAAGGGGGTTCGTTTGAACCCCCCGAACCCCCTCTGGATCCGCCACTGATATAGTCAGTATATGTGATTGGGGTCATATGAAATGGTGTCTAATGCCAAGTGCATACCGTAAATACATGTACTGATATTGATCTGCTAATTTCTGCAAATTGTCAGAGATACCTCAGAGTTTACACATTATATGAGCAAAACGGGAAGACTGATCAGACTGCAGATGGGCAAGCTGATTTTAATCTTTCTTTTTTGCACATGTGGTAAGGTACATTTTCATGTAACATCCATGACATCTTTCTGCCGGGAATGATCTTTATAGATGAATAAAAAAATTAGTAGACAATACAGTTATTCTTTCATTTGAATTACATATATTAATCACCATATGAGCCGCGACACGAGAAAACCAACAATGTGGTTGTGCACCCAGCGCAGACTCAGATCAGCCTGGGCATCCGCCTAGTCTTATTAGATTCTTCGCTAAGCGCTTAAAGGGTAGCTAAGTGTCTAAGCTACCTTCATGCGGACAGCGAAGACTCTGATCAGACTGGGCGGACGCCCAGGCTGATCCGAGTCTGCGCTTGGCGCACAACCACATTGTTTGTTTTGTCGTGTCGTGGCTCATATATTAATCCTATTAAATGGGGGCATTGCATTTTACGAAATGGAGGCATTATTTAGAACAAAGTGAACTAAATCAGCCACTGCCAAAATACCTCTAATAAACAGTATTAAGGAGAATATGTATATACTTTCAGAGGAAGCAATTCTACTACTTTTGCTTCCTTCCATAGTAGAGGTCAATTATTGCAGGAAAGAATTTGCTCCTCTAAGCAAGGGCGTAGCTACGTATGCGGCAAATACGCAAGTGCGTATTGAAATTTTGTCAAAATTGACAAAATTTCAACACGCACTTGCATATTTGCATGCTGAAAATTTATAAGTTAGACAAGATTTCAATACCAATTACCAAAGTGGCTGAAATACTAGCTTTCCCTTCAAGAAGTAGAGAATAAAACATGGTTGTGCGTATTATGAAATTGCCTCTAGTTACGCCCCTGCTAAGAATTAATTCTTTTCTTTTCAATAGTAGATTACATGTCAAAGAGTTACCTTTAACAGAGAAGCAACCAGGATTTTATGCATTTTAATACATTATCTTCAGAAAAGAGGCAGGGGACATTTATTAGGTCAGGGGCATTTATTATGATTAATATGGTATTCCAATTAAAACTTAAGACGACCTCATGGGGACTGACTGCACTCTCTAATAGGAAGCCCAACCCAACTTTTTCCAAAGTTCATCTTAATCGCAACGCCACCCTCAGAGCCTACCCTGCCCTCAGAGCGCAAAACCAGCCCATTGGAGGTGTGGCGTGAAAAGGAACGTTAGCCATTATGTGCAGGCAAAATTCATTTCATCCGCGCATACTGTTCAAAGTCTTTTCGATTCCCCAAGGTTCATATTAGAACAGAAAATATTTTTTTCAGATTGTGCAAATACGCAGACTAAGCTGAGTTCTCACGGTGTATATACTTTAAACCTGGTATATATAGAGTTGTCTCTGTGTGTAAGGTACCTTTTCCAATATTATCATCCTCCCGCTAAACTGAACAATCGCTCGGACTTTTCCGCTTGGAGTGGCGGAAATCGATATGGTAATGTATATATTGTTACAATAAACCCTCTCAAAAGCGTAAGGTCTCGTGGCCCAACGGATAAGGCGCCTGACTACGGATCAGGAGATTGCAGGTTCGAATCCTGCCGAGATCGTTTTATTTTTTTTATTCTTTCATCCTGTTTTGTTTTTGTTTTCTTTTGAAACTGATTTCATCGGCCCAAAAGAATAGAAACAAAGGATATTTTGAATATATTCTTAAGGTATTCACCCCTGATTAAATTTGTCTACATACAAAGGCTGTTACCAAACGAAACAGAGTCCTAGTTCCCAAACAGCCTGGTCAACATGCTGCAGTCTCAAGGCCGTCGTCGCCGGTCCGGCAGGTCCGGCGAGCGCCGGACCACTTTTTTTGGCCGAGCATGCTATCTGCCGTACCACTTTTTCTTTTCAGCCAATTTTTCTTTCATGCTTACATGTACCTGTGATTTTAGTGAAGCGCATCATCAAAAGTGCCGCAATTTATCGATGTAGACGTAACGTCAGGTGTTAGTGACAATTTCATTTTCAAGCCATCTTTATAATTTTACCCTGATACAGTATATCTAACGGACGAGCAAACATAATAAGTTTTATACCATTTAAAAGGTTATTTATTGAGTATTTGGAAGATAAAAAGAAAATCTTCATTTATGAGACATAAAAATAGATACATCGTCTTGAAAGACCAAACAACGTCAGTTTTTAAGCTGTAAGACGTTGCAACGCACTCGCAATGCAAATTAGTTATTTCAGTTTAAATTGCAAACCACAGCTCATAAACCAACAAAATTTTTACCGTCGATGCGAGTGAAGTAATATAAACTAACATCGGAACGCCAACAAGTTAAGACTTTCCGTCTACAAGAAAACTTAAGATTTAGCGATTCAAGAAAAAGGTAAACTTCAGATTTTCGGCTCTAAGAAACGGCACCCAACGAAGATCAAGGGACGACGAAAGAATAATACGCAGCAGAAGAAGAGTAGAAAATTTACTAGCATACAATACCTGTTTGGAATTTTTGAGCTGTGAATCAGACTTCGGACTGTATGATCCGATTTAAAGTAATACCAAAATTTCCAAATCTAGCGGTTTCGTCCGCAACGCCAGATTTCTTTGTTTTGCATACTGGGTGGCATTTTCTGAGCATAAAAATCATATCCAACTTTAATATAAAGCAAATCTAAATCAGACGGACATGAAATACCTAATCCGAATAATTCTTTACCTGGAATGTTTTTGGAATTTTTTTCGGATCGCCGATGCAATTTACGAATAAGCAAATCTAGCGGTTTTGTCCGCAACTGTATTTGACGTTAGTTGCGTTTTATTGAAATCAATGGAAAAAGCGATGACTTGCGATTCTATGCCCTTTTCAACAGTATTTCAGTCATATCAGGACAATGAGAGGTTGATAATGAAAGGTTGTGTGTGATGAAACCCCGTTTACATTTGAAAAGATTCTCATCTCAAGCGGGGATCGAACCTGGGACTGCTAGGTCAGCAGACCAGCGCTTAAAGTACTGAGCTACCGGGGCTCCCTATTGAAATCGAGTAAATTCCTAAGTTGTCCCTAAAATTAATATCTTCGTATATGTTCTGCTAGCAGCTGCAGTAACTGTTGGCAATTAAATTCACATTTAATGAGTATTTGTTTAGGAAAATTTTAAGAAACTCAATGAGGCCGTTGCAGTGAACTGGCAAGAGAGCTCAAAATCTGACGCTTTCTGACGTTACGCTTATTGTCACCAACATCTGACGTTACGTCTGTAATCATCAATGACGCTCGTTGTTCGTGCCATCAATAAACCTGGCCAAGGTGTGAAAATATGCAGTCACCCACCGTGCAAAAGAATGCAGTTATTATAATGACACCTGCTTGATTAATTTCATAATTGTTATAGGATTATTTTCAGTGGACGAGTTATCAAAGACATGATAAACTCTTTGATCCAGAATGTATTAAAGAACTTCTGTATATCAACAATGGTATGAAAACAAAATACAGCGTTATGTTTTTTTCTCGACGCAACAGAAGAAAGTTTTAATCCCTCAACGTATTTTTCAATTTTTTCTAAATCAAAGAACATGTCGGGCGGCAAAGTATGTATAAAACATTTTGAATGTACATGTATGAGCATTCTAAGTCCTGAGACTGTACCGAAAGTTCCATACCAATGTTGTTATTCCATTATGGATATACAAGTGCTGCCTGTTCCAAATCAGCCCAAGACTTTTCGGTTCCCACAACGTACATTTGGTGTAAAAAAAAAGCCGGAGTAGAGAAGTATTCAGCCGTCGTGGTTTGACTGTAGGCCGTGGCTAGCCAATAACAAATAAAACAAACAAAAATAAAACAACTAAATAGTGGGGAGTATATCTGTATCAGGCTTAATTTTGCTTGAACGCATACATTGATGCCAGCGCCTGATGTGACTCGCAGAGGGGTCGAAATAGTTGTTAAAGATCGTCTTGAGTCTTACGTTTGTTCTTTTTCGTATTCAACTAGCAAAACTTCGTGACCAAAACGACTAAAATTTGGCCCCAAACGCATCCAAAAATGCATCTAAAACGCACATAGAGACGCCCATAAATCAAAAATTTTCTCGGGAAAGGTCCCCCGAACCCCCGGTTACGAGAGGGTGAAACACCCCTCTCGTGTTCTCCCCTCTCGTGCCTTCGGCACTCGCTTATCCCCCGCCGGACCAGTTTTCACTACACGGCGACGGGCCTGAGTCTGATCTGTGTCTGCACTGTTTGCTCAGACCTATCTATCCCTATTCTCAGAAATTTTACGCAAGTTTCCACTTTTTGTGGCACGGCTCTGCTGTCTCCTTCCTCGTCATGAATAGGGCAGCGGTCTGAATAACAAGTCAAGTACTGTCTGGATGTCTTTGAGAGGGAGGCTGTGTGTGTTTAGGGGCACTTACATGAAACGCACTATACCCCTCGAGTGGGACCAAAACGGCTTAAGCCCCATGTACATTTCATATTTTCGTGTAATTGAAATCTTGCTCAATTTATACAATTTGAGAAGGCAAATACGCATGTGCGTATTGAAATTTTGTCAGTTTGACAAAATTTCAATATGCACCTGCGTCTTTGTGTATAGATAGATTCCCCTGCTTAAAACTTACGACTTTGCTTTACCATACAGGAAATTCAGGTAAAGTTTCTTGAAAGGCCAAGCATTGTTTGCTTGGTTCATGGTTGGAGAAATTTCCGCGTATGAGTGCATACTTCATTGCTGTTGTTTGTTTATGCGGCTTGATCATGCACGAGACCTGCTGGCGTGCGTAAACATTGATCATCATCGTCTTGCTTGTACGTTTTATTTAACATTTTATTTGTTGCCTAATTGGTTTTATTGTGCAGTTTTTGTTTTTGACGCGGATTACGCATGTCTTCATTGTCATTAACAGCTTGGTTCTCTCTTGAGCCGCGACGCGATGATGTAGGGTTCTTAAGGACGAGAATAGAGAGGGCAACACACAGATGCTTGTCCCCACAGTCACATCTGAGAAAACTATGACTAAATCAGGAATTCTAACACCGTGCGTCTATATACATGTAGAAGCAATTGAAAGTTTCCGTGTTTTATTCTGAGTCTAATTGCTGACGTCACTGGCAATTACTGACAATTTTGAGACGTTAGACGGTGTAACGAATATTAGCGGGAGCATGAAAGAGCTGGCAGGAAGGCTGGAAGAATTTGAATGAAAAGAATACATTTTCAGTGTTTTTGAGTGTTAGAATCGAAATTGCTCAGCTCTAGCATTGAATTGTTGAGTAATCATGAAGTAGTTATATTACCCGCGCTCCGCGCTCGTGATATGATCTGCTTTACAACTGACCTCCAAACAGTGAATTATTACTCAACAATTCACTGCTACAGCTGATCTATTTCTTCAACATATACTCGTTATTCCGAAATCATTAAAGCAAGTATACACTTTCACCCATTTATGCCTATTAGACTTCTATCCTCATATGCTGGACGACTCAATTAGTCAATAAAAGGGTGTTTTATTTAGTTTATCATGTTTTTATTATTTATTTATATTTTCTATTTTTTTTCTTTTGTCTTCTATTTTAAGGAGAATACCCCTTTGTCGTACGCAAATAGTGTAGACCCTGATCAGACGCGGCGTTTTGCGGCGTCTGATGCTTGCCAATTTCCCTTCTATGGAGCACTAGGCATAACAGGTTAAACTTCAAATTAATTTTTGCGTAATTTAGGGACGAGTCATTTGTGACCAGATGGGGGGCTGGGTACAGTTAGGGGGAAGGGGGTCGGATTTTTTTTGTGATGTACTGGGGGGGGGGGGGGGGGGGTCGGAAATCAATAAGCCTCGGAGCTGGGGGTGGGGGTGGGTCATATATTTTATTAGGCACATTTGAGGGGAGGGGTCAGAATTCTTCCATCAGTCTTCATTTTTAAAACTGTTTCAGCTTCTGAGCTCCCCAGACCCCCCATTACTACTAAAATTTCCGACTCTTTTCTTTCACAGTCAAAACTTAAACGACATTTATGGACATGACACACAAAACTTGGGCAGCTTCGTATCCAAAAACAGATCTTTTTATTAATTTGCTAGAAGAACAGTATGAAAGTTTCTATAAAATCATGTCAGGTAGATTATTTTGTTCTCAATTAAATTTAGTGCCTTCATCTGTGATATTTCAGCTCTCAAGGTGCCTTTTCATCAGCAAAACTACTGTGGCTTCTGGGGCCACAGCCCCCAAACCCCCGCCCTCAGAAGCCCAAATAATATTATTAACAGTTATAATTAAGCATTCTACCACAAATTTCTAGATGGCCATAAGCAGGAGAAAGTGCAAGAAATGCAGACAAACTTTAAACAGACCATGATTGATTAACCTATTCGAATAAGAAAATGTTCTTTGTGTTTCATATAGGTTTTGATTGAGGTCAATCTGACATAAAATAGGTAATAGTGTGTGTGTGTGTGTGTGTGTGTGTGTGTGTGTGTGTGTGTGTGTGTGTGTGTGTGTGTGAAGGATAGCTGGGATGGGGGATTGGGGGGGGGGTCATAATTTTTTGCCACCTATCTCGTGGGGGGGGGGGGGGGGGCGGGGGGTCGGAAATATAATTGAATATATGAAAATGTACCCCACCTGATAATAAACAACTCGTCCCTTAGCCAAGTTTCAAATTCGTTAATGAAGTGATTGCGGAGATCAGTTTACCCAAAAAATTATTTCCGAATAATTGTGAATAGATTGTTGTCAAAGTAACTGAATTATTATTACAGAGGAGCGCCGAATTTTACTTTCTTCGATTTTTTTCAGCATTGTGAAAGTGTTGTGATTGTGGAGAATATCCCTGAATGATTGGCTGGAGGTTCAGATCTGATTAGTATATATTACTTCACCTATAAAATTCGCAAGAGAGGCGCCGTAGTCGCTCGGTTATGGTGCAGAAAGTCGCCGGAAGGTCGTGAGTTCGCGGCTCACCGTCGCCATCCGACGACTGGATAACCCTCTCTGTCAACCCAACAGTAAATGGGTACCTTTTTCGAATCAGGGAAGAAAAAGGCAGCGAAAGGAGGGAGATGGGCTCCGCCTTTCATCACTGAGCTGTGCCCAAGATATAGTGGGTCTCTAGCCCCCACTGCACCTCATGCGTTAATAATGATAATTACGGGTAAGGACTATCATGGTATTTAAGGTGAATGAGAACACTTTCCGGGGAAACAACACTGTCATTTTCAAAATGCATCCCTTCTCAATAGATCCAAACCTTAACGGAAAGAATTTGCCCTCTGCAGCATTTCTTTCTTTTAAAAGTAGATTCCATTTTTGGAAGGATTTTAACCAAGAAAGCAGACAGGCAGTAAAAAATTGTTGAATTCCTCTGTAAAAATTTTAATTACGGAAAAAACATGGACGAGGTTCCTATAAGCTGCCAGCTAGTACATTTCTCAAAGTATTAGATATATGGTCTAAGGGAAGTAATCAAATTATAATTCAGTAATGCAATATAGCATTTGTAACCTTCCATGGGCTGGTTATCCAGCAAGTCTTCACGGATTGGTCAGACTGTAAAATTGATGGATGACTTGCGATTTCACCTTTTCAACAGCATTTCAGTCATATCAAGACGATAGAAGGGTGATAATGAAAAGTTGTATGCAATGGAACCCCGTTTACGATTGGAAAAATTTCCGCTTCCGGGAATCGATCTCGAGACCGATAGATCAGCAGGTCGGGGCTTAGCCCACTGAGCTACCGGGGTTCCAACGCTGTTCGCGTGCCTCCTTGCGCAGCTCATAGCACTTCCTGTGCAACACATGTATTACTAAGGTTTAACCCATTTATGTCCTGTGCATTCCTCTATCTTTATGACTTGGCCCAGCAGGCACATGACGTTGAAATGACGTCGTACTGACGTTGATGCGACGTATCGACGTCAGAATGACGTCATTTTGACGTCATGTGAAATGACGTCAGAATGACGTCGCATCGACGTCAGAATGACGTCATTTTGACGTCATGTGCCTGCTGGGGGAAGAGTTCATTCATCATTTGAGGGGGGTCTGGCGTATTTTTTTTTATAGAAATAGGCTAGTAGTAAACTCAAGGCATTCCGAGTGAAGACCCCGATCAAACGGGTTCTGTGGCATCTTATCGGTCTGCGCTTTTTATCTATTTCCTTTTATGGTTCGTTAGCTGTAGGCATTAAGATGTGAAGAAGAGCCTCGGTAGCTCAGTAGGTTAAGAGCTGGCCTGCTGATCTAGCGATCCTTGGATTCGAGACCCGTTAGAGGCGGAAGTCTTTCCTTCCGTGAACGCAGTTCCACTGCACACAGCCTTTATTATCATCCTCTCATCGTCTTGATACGACTTAAAAACTGTTAAAAGGCGTAAAATCGTAAGTCACCAATCCATCCATGAATGGGCCAAGAAACTTCATTGACTCAATTGATTATTGCTATTTGGATGCATGATTTGTTTGGAGAAACTATGCCCCTCCCCTCGCAGACAAAATGCATTTTGCTGTCCTTCAACGTTCACAGCATTACATAAACGTCGATAGAACGTCATATCAATGTTTTGTGTCCACCGTCTCCGTATGTCCTATGTTGGCGAGACGTTAACCCACTCTACAAGCTGGTGCTTGTGCCAGCCCCTACAGTGATATGGCGGGTTGTGAGGGCCGTCCATGTGATGATGTGGCAATTGCTTTGTCCTAATCTGGGGACGAACGTTGGTGGTTCTGTGTTGGCCATGAACGTACGGTACGTAAGTAGAAGAGTAAGGGAACTAATCCATGGTTTCATTCCGACATAACTTTCCATGAATTATTTACCATGTTCCAGTCGGTCTACATCAACCTGTGCTGATCAGAGTCGTCCGTTTACGAACCACCAACGAATTCTAAAGATCCTGGTAGCCACAAACAACGAAGACTCTGCGCAGGCTGCGCCACACGTTCCCGAATTCAACGGCCGTTTACATCAGTTTCTAAATGTGATAAAAATAGATATGCCAGATACCCCGGAGTCATTCAATGAATCAAGGTTGAATTTCCACTACTGTCATAAATGGGTTGGATTATTATCTTGATGAGACAGGCTGTCAAAGACATACGAAACCTTGTTTGCTTTTTTATTAGTATATTATTATTATTATTATTATCATTATTTCATTTACCTCCGTCTAATTCTCATAACAATGTTCCCCAGGATCCTCAAGAAGGGAACGAATCCATAACTCGGACCTTCTGGCACCTTCTGTCCATACTCTCAAATTAGGAGAATTGAGTCAACTCATCCTGTTTGCAGAACATGAGTTTTGATGTTGTTCTGCATCTCATAACCATAACGATGTTCTCCAGTAAGCTTTTTTTTAACCGGTCAGCTTCAATGAACACGTTTATTTATTTATTTATTTTGCAACAAACATCATCTGAATAATAATAATAATAATAATAATAATAATAGCAACAGCTATGTGCATCGGAATAGTATTGATGTATGTTGGTGGGGCAGCCAGATCTGATGAGTGTTGCACAGATTTTTTTTTATTTGTTAATGGGCGCGTCGCAATGATACTTCTATCTCTTTGACCCTAAACTGTGAGCATCACACGTCGCGAAGACGCTGAGTTGCCAAGTTCTGTCTTTGTTATTTATTATTATTATTATTATTATTATTATTATTATTTTTTTTTTTTTTTTTCTACAAGTCTGGCAAGAAAATGATAGTTACGAGTCGTAGTTTGTATTTCATCAAGTTTTTTTTCTGTACAAAATAAAAAAAAGTTATATCAGGACGATGGGAGGATGATAATGAAAGACTGTGTGCAATGCAACCTCGTTTACGGTTGGAGAGATTTCTGCCTCCTGCGAGTCTCAAACCTGGGACAGCTAGGCAGCCTTTGAGCTAAGTCATAATAATGAGCAGCGACACGACAAAACCAACAATGTGGTTGTGCGCCCAGTGTAGACTCCGATCAACCTTGGCACCCGCCCAGTTTGATCAGACTCTTTATTAAGTGCTCAAAGGGTAGCTAAGTGTCTAAGCTACCTCCATGCGAACAGCGAAGACTCTGATCAGACTGGGCGGATGCCCAGGCTGATCTGAGTTTGCGCTGGGCGCACAACCACATTGTTGGTTTTGTCGTGTCGCGGCTCAATTATGTTTATGAAACGCTTCCACGCGTCATTTGCGCACTGCAGCGACTGAATATTCACACTCGCAAATGTGCAGTCTTATAAGGTTATTCACCATTCGTGCATCTTTGAAACATATCCCCAGCAGGCACACAGCAACGTTGAATCAACGTTGATTCAATGTGATAACATTGAATCAACATTTATAACGCTGTATGCCCAGTGGAACATGCAGGAGATGAACTATGTCAGGTAGCGCGAATGGGTACAGTGTATACTTCTATGCACCAGACCCGGATCCAGATGACCATGTACTGGTTGGGCTCTGGATAACTGGCGGGGCTGGGAGTTTCCGAGATGTTATTGTGTGTGCGTAGGGGAGGGGCCGGCTTGAAAATATATGACATAATTAGGGATCAGCTTGATGAGAATATATGTTGTGATATCTCATTAGAATCGCCTCGCCGAGGCGATTCTAATGAGATGTCACAATATATACTTAAATCTAACCACATGAATAAATTATCTCCAACTGGCATCAGAAACTCCTTATTATCTAGAGGCCTACATATTATACATAACACAGAGGCCCAGATGGCGGGGCTGAAGCCCCAAAGCCCATCCCTGGATCCGGCTCTACGCACTGAGAGCTGCTCCTCAAGAGCAATTTTCCCATTCATTCTTTGTGAAAAACTAAATCTTGAAACCTGGTCAAAACTGGGTAGTCTTCGCTGATGGATTTTCTCATGGCTCTACCTTAAATTCAAGAAAGAGAAAAGAAGAGAGAGAGAGAGAGAGAGAGAGAGAGAGAGAGAGGCACAAAATGAGTGTTACACAGCACTGACTGACACAATCATTATGAAAAGACACAGAACTGACACAATCATTATGAAAAGAAGTGTGTGTGTGTGTGTGTGTGTGTGTGTGTGTGTGTGTGTGTGTGTGTGAACCGAAAATGCACATATACTTTATTCTTCAGATGTATTTCTGGCGTAGGCCTACTTTAAATCCACAATTTTGTAGCTTTTTTTTAAATCAGATTCCATTTGACAACATCCAGAGCTAGGACTATAAATTCGAACTATTGTACCCCCACAAAAATATGTAGCCTATGTTAGTCTGAAAGATTCAAGTTTGTTCGTGTTTTTTTTTTTATGCCTCCTCAATCATTTAACGTCGCACGTCGCATTCAGTACTACAAAAGACACTGGTATTTTAACTGCATGACGTTCTGGTGGTATTCTTGGAGAGCAAACAATAAAAAGGAGGAGCAAACATCCTGGTATTGTCCGTGGTTCCAACTTCGCGGTCTGACTGATGTTGCTATGTTCGATCCCCAGCCGTGACATACGCATAAATTTAGCCTACATAGGTTGGCCGGAAGCTATTCTCAAGCTTACACACGAATTCTTTTCAAATATAAATCTTCTGGCTAGACAGTGCTTGCCATGGATAAGCGTCGCGGAACATTTAATTAGAGCAATCTGGAAAACAGTTGCCTTCACACTTAAAAAAATCATGACAACAAATGATTTTGTATGATACTCAAAGTAACTTTATCTGGCGTTATCTTGTTTTCTACTATTTTTTTAAAACCTAGCCGATCCTTAAAATGCTAATTCAAGCCAATTGCTAAAACCAGAGAGTTAATATTGCTCAATTTAGTTCTTGCATTGCGCTCAGATCGCTCGGATGGAAAGAAGAACGAATGAAGCCGTATTGTACGAGTTGCTCCCCCTGGCTTGTCGCTGTGCGCGCGCCGTTTTCAGAGGTCGCTTTGGTGGAATGGTTTGTTTTCTGTAGATGGCGAACGCTTATGACAAGAAATAAACGATGGATTTCACTGTGTTAGTCACAGATTTGCGAAATGTGGCAGAAAAATACCAAGGAAAGACGACGGACCCGCAAGTTTCCACGGTTGTTTACGTGGATATGTTTACAAAGGTATGTGAATTTGGATGCAAAAGTGACCTACACCCCCTTCGCGCGAGTTTGCCATGGCAGATATGCTCAGTGTCACGCACACCTTTCCCGGGGCTTAATGCAAGAAACGCTGACAAAATTGTTGAAGACAAAAGGCATGCGTGCCTCATGCCGTCATTGCAATGACTGACATGCATGTGACAAGATTTCTTGTACCCGAGTCCTGAATTTGATACAAGTTTGTCACCCACCGTGGGCCACAAATGTGATGTCCATTTCTGACCACAGACATGTTTTCCAAGGAAGTCAAGTGCAGTTCCCCAAAAATGATGTCATATTTGAATATTGTCATATTTTGAATGATGTCATATGAGAATATTGTCATAAAACGAAATCAGTTTGTGTTTTAAGAGTAATTAAAGATTGAGAATCTTGTAAGAGTTTCTTATTTATTAATAAATTATGATGAAATCATGTGTTGTGTTTATATTTCCTTTATCAACATTCCACACATGCTGTAAACCTGCTAAAATTTGGGTCACAGCATATTGGCTGAGGTCTAAACCCAGTATTTTGGGTGGATTGATAAGTGTTATCAAGCATGTCCGTATGGAAAAAATATCAATCAATATGGTAAATGTCTTGCAAATCTGACTCACAATTTAACCATATCTGATTCAAAGTCATTTCTGGCAGTCCACACAACAATCAAAAGCAAGAGAATTCATCACACACGTCACAAGGGTTCGACCCCAGCTTACTTTGGAGCCCTTACACAAATAGCAATATACACAAGGACAAAATAGTTCAAAGATGAGCCATTAGTTGGGCTGCGGGACGTTTCGCGCCAGAGACGTTTCGTCCCAGGACGTTTCGTCCCAGACGTTTCGTCCCATTTTCTTTCTTGGGACGTTTCGTCCCATAATTCCGGGACGTTTCGTCCCATACCTATGGGGTACCAAAGGTTTTGGGGGGGGGGAGGGGGGGGGGGGGGCGAGGGGTGTAGCTCAAATGGTACATATGTGCAGCTTAGATAGTTAATACCCACCCTATAAATGTATATTGGCTGTCGACAATAAAGTACACCTGTTATCATGTATAAATCCTTTATTATTACTACCTTTCAATGTATACTTCAACTGATAAGCCTTATTGTGTTTCAGGTTAATGGACATACATTATCTATTTTACAACTGACAAAAATTTGTATTCTGCTCTTATTTTTATTTATTTATTTTTTATTTTTATTTATCTATTTTTTTTTTCAAAAATATTTTCAATTTTAAGTGGTGGGGTAGAGGTTTCCTCCATAGCATTGGTATGGAGGTTATTACAGAGGTGCATTGCCGTATTGTCTGCAATTCCAGTGCCTTGCCTTGCTCTTGATTTTACGTGCTCTGGTAGTTCATTGGCATTATAATAAGGCTTATAATTATATGTTCCACGTAATTAATAGTATAAAAAGGGTTACTAGAATTACCGGAATACACCTTATTACCGGAATATATCGGAATATACCGGAATACACCAAAATAAACATTTTTAATATCAAAATTTAACTTAAATATTAATAGAATAGATAAGTAAGAACTATTTCCAGCTCAGAAATTGCTATTTTTGCATCTGTAGTAATAATAAATGGACCAAGGTATGGGCCTTGGATCGGTATTACTGTGCACATTGCAGGCTGGTTAGGGTCTTTGTATGGGTCATTCACTTGCCGGTTTTTACATTCAGCTGTTACTAAACGACATATTTTGGATAATATTACATTTATTCTGGTAATACTAAAGTTTATTTCGGTAAGTAAAAATATGTATTTTGGTATATTCCGGTGTATTTTGGTATATTCCGGTAATTAAGTGTATTCCGGTATTCCGGTATTTCTAGTAACCGGTATAAACATATTGAAATTTTGTATATTCTCATGTTTTGAGAGGGAATTATTCTTCACATCACTAAATGACTTTGGGACGAAACATCCTGGGACGAATCTTCCCGGGTTTTTGGCCTGTTTGGGACGAAACGTCCTGGGACGAAACGTCCCTGGCGCGAAACGTCCCGATACCATTAGTTGGACCTAAACAACTACTGCCCCTGTCATGGGCATATGACAGTGTCACAAATTTAGTCCGAACTCCGCTGGAGATTTTTAGACTGGAGAAGGGCTTATGTACAACTTCGTATGTTATTTAAATGAAAACATGGTCTAGTTGCCATTCCATTATCCCCATATATCCAGCAGATCACAAACAAAATTGAAGTATATTCAGACAGGTCCACTTAGGTCACAGTGTTCCCACTCAAATTTTAAACTGAGGGTTTTATACCCCCTACCTATAAAATTTGCGGGTATGAAGTAAAATTTACGGGCATGATTTTTTATCTCGAAAAAGTTATGGGCCGAAATGGACATGGGCCGAAATGACCCGGAACCCTTGGTCCGTTTCTTTTACAAACACTAAAGTACCGATGTGTTTCCAATTGAAGCCTGAAAAAATGAAGAAAACGGCTGTCATGCCTTTTTCCGGTCCTCGTTTTATCCAATATTAATCATTTGATGGATTCCTTTTCAAATGAAAAATAGAAAGTGCCGTTTCCAAACAGAAACAGCAAAAATAAACGCAAAAATATGGACAAATTCTGTCGGCCATTATGACAGTTCTAGTGCGCAACATGACCGCACATGTCATTAATATTCATGCAGCCGATTAGTGGTAGTGTTTTCCAATAATGAATTTGATTGGCCGTAGAATAGATGTGACGGATATGAATGAAAGCATGGTATCTTACTACGGCCCGCATTTCAGATCAAAACAGCGACTTCTGACTCTCTTCTTGGCTACAAAAATCATCTGGCCTGGCAGACTCGCAATAGAATGAAGAAAAATGATGATTTTTAGCTCACCTGAGCCGAAGGCTCAGAGGTGAGCTTATAGGATGGGAGTCGAGCCGTCGTCCGTCCGTGCGTGCGTCCGTGGGTGGGTGTGTCAACACTTTCAAACATAAATATCTCAGGAACCAGTGGGCTGACTGCAATCAAATTTTATCTGAAGCATCATTGGGGTGGGGGAAAGGCTGCAATAGGTTTTGGTGCAGATCAGCTCGTTACTCTGGTTTCCATGGCAACAGATAGCCCCCATAGGGTTATAATGGGGAAAACGGCGTCATCACATTTTCTCGACTGTTTTTGATTAGATCCTTATCATACTTGCAGGTAATGGTGACATACACAAGAGCTTGGATGAGTTCGAAATTTGGCCGGATTCGAGCACAGACTACGGAGTTAGCTGCCCTTGAGCGTTTGAAAAAAATCCCATAGGGTTATAATGGGGAAAATGGCGTCATCACGTTTTCTCAACTGTTTTTGCTTAGATCCTTATCATACTTGCAGGTAATGATGACATACATAAGAGCTTGGATGAGTTCGAAATTTGGCCGGATTTGAGCACAGACTTCGGAGTTAGCTGCCCTTGAGCGTTTGAAAAAAATCCCATAGTGTTATAATGGAGAAAACAACGTCATCACATATTTTTAGAAAAACTTTGTCATCGCTCTATTGCCTACATTTCTCAACGGATTTTAAAATAACTTCACACAAATGTAGTGCATGACAATATCTCGAGCAAGTTCGACTTTCAGGATGCTGCGCCCAAGGTCAAGGTCACTGTGGCTATTTTTAGAAAATCTTTGTCATCGCTCTAGCACCTACATTTCTCCATGGATTTTAAAATAACTTTACACAAATGTAGGGCATGACAATATCTCGAGCAAGTTCGACTTTCAGGGTGCTGCACCCAAGGTCAAGGTCACTGTGGCTATTTTCAGAAAAACTTTGTCATCACTCTAGCGCCTACATTTCTCAACCGATTTTAAATCAACTTCACACAAATGTAGGGCATGACAATATCTCGAACAAGTTTGACTTTCAGGGTGCTGCGCCCAAGGTCAAGGTCACTGTGGCTATTTTTAGAAAAACGTCAGCGCTCTAGCACGTACATTTCTCAATGGATCTTAAAATAACTGCACACAAATGTAGGGCATGACAATATCTCGAGCAAGTTCAACTTTCAGGATGCTGCACCCAAGGTCAAGGTCACTGTGGCTAATTTTAGAAAAACTTTGTCATGGCTCTAGCACCTACATTTCTACATGGATTTTGAAATAACTTCACACAAATGTAGGGTATGACAATATCTCGAGCAAATTCGACTTTCAGGGTGCTGCGCCCAAGGTCAAGGTCACTGTGGCTTTTTTTAGCAAAAACTTTGTCATCGCTCTAGCATCTAAATTTCTCCATGGATTTTGAAATAACTTCACACAAATGTAGGGCATGACAATATCTTGAGCAAGTTTGACTCTCAGGGTGCTGCACCCAAGGTCAAGGTCACTGTGGCTATTTTTAGAAAAACTTTGTCATCGCTCTAGCACCTACATTTCTCCATGGATTTTAAAATAAATTCACACAAATGTAGGGCATGACAATATCTCGAGCAAGTTTGACTTTCAGGGTGCTGCAATCATGGTTTTTGATTAGATCCTTATCATACTTGCAGGTAATGATGACATACATAAGAGCTTGGTTGAGTTCGAAATTTGGCCGGATTCGAGCACAGACTACGGAGTTAGCTGCCCTTGAGCGGTTGAAAAAAATCCCATAGTCTTATAATGGAGAAAACAACGTCATCACATTTTCATTTTTCATAGGATCCTCTTCATACTTGCAGGTAATGAGGATATGTATAAAAGCTTGGATTAGTTAGCATTTCGGCTAGATCTCACCACTGACTATGGAGTACCTGCCCTGAGCATCCAAAAAATCAATGTCGCCACTTTTTCTTGGTTTCTACTGATCCGATCCTTTTCAAACTTGCAGGTAATGAGGAAATGCATAATATCTTAAACAAGTTCAAATTTTGGCCAGATCAGGCCGACCACTACGAAGTTAGCTGCCCTTGACAGCTCTGTCTATTGTGCTCTTGATCGTATACTTTTTAAACTTGCATATATTAAATGCGGGCATACATAATGTTTTGGATGAGTTTAATTTTCAGCCTGATTGGACCACTGACTGTGGAGTTAGCTGCCCTTGAGCATCTTAAATATCACCATAGGTTTACAATGGCTCTCAGGTGAGCAATTGTTGCCCTTTGGGCTACTTGTTTACATTTTTGAGAGAAACATATGCGCGTGAATGCACGTTCTTGCCCCAAAATTTATGCGTGATTAGAATGATTTCCGCGTGATTCACGCACAATTCTACGTGAATGGGAACACTGGGTCATACACATTTGCAAGGAGGCAGTACTGAGCTTAGTTTAAACATATTTTATTTCAACAAACTGTAGATCTACAATATTTTACAAGATACAATACTAATTACGATGAGAACGGAAGCTAGTAGCTTATTTAGTTCTTCTCCTTATGAACTTGACATTACTCATGAAATGGCGGATTATTTATGCATTACTATATATGTTGAAACAGGATAATAGGTGGTAAATTTAGAAAGACGGCAAAAGTTCTAAGAATTGGGACAGACGTGATTGAGCAAATTGTGTAGTCTAAGATCAGTCTGGTCATGGCTTACACTGATTGCCATTCCATCTGCATCTAAGAGTACGCAACATCGTACAGGAAAATCAAAAAGTACTGAGCTTCAGTTTGTAATGGGTCTCACAGTGCTCACAGCTTGAATGTAGGACAACAAAACCAGACTGCTAGTCATACCCACTTGGGCATGCCAGACATCACCAGTTCTATGAAAGAAGACAAGAATGGGCCTAAGAGTTGAGAGAATACCACCGACCTTGGATACTGTAAGAATACAGTTGCAAATTTGCAAGACATCTGCCGGGGAGTTGTAAGAATTTCGCAAAACATTATTGGGGCCACCTTACAACACACAGAGTAAAAAAGCATCATTTATTGATGAATGAGTAAAACACAATCATCAAGCTTAATTAAGAAGTAAAATTTTAAGCAATAAACTTTCATCAGATGCGTAAAATGCAGCTTTTAAAAATCCAGCCATTCTGGGGCTGGGAAAGCTCTGCTATACAATGCACAGATGGCCTTCATTGCATCAGATCCTGACACCACGTTTTGCTATGAAAATTCCAGCAATTCAATAGACTGGGCCACATTTTTATTAATTGAAAATAGAGAGTGTTCGGGTAGAACTGTCAATTTTAACTTCACTTGAATTAGGGCTGGGACGATACCGCTGTCAACCGATACGATTCATATCACGATACAGGCAGTGTGATACGATACACACCAGGATACTTCTTTACATATGACAAAGCAGCTTTCTATAAATACTAAGTAAGCAATCCTGCATGAACAGTTATGAAAAATATTTTTCTCTTTTATAGAAACATTGTGTTGAAAGAAAAGCACTCGTCACTTACATTAAGAAAAAAATGTGCTAATAATGATAAAAGATTAGATCCTTTAAGAGCAAAGAAAACATTCATAAGTAAGAAGTTGGGCCATACCGCGGTTTCGGCTATTCAAGCCTCATCAGTGACCCTTTAAATCTGGCACAAGGAGCCAGAGGAAAAAAACAGTGAATTTGCAGGTTTAACATGGCAGTCGTCTCAAAGACTGATATAAGTCGAAAAATACCAAAATATTTCAAATTTGTTTAGAAAATGAATCTAAACGTATGATCATTTCTGACTTCTCAGAATATATTCCATGATCTCAAAGGACCAAAAGGAAAATATAATCTGCACTATAGATGAGTGCGGGGAGACTTTTTACGGCCGCCACACGGCACAACATCCAGCTGCAGTGATAGTAAATAATGATAAAAGATTAGATCCTTTAAGAGCAAAGAAAACATTCATAAGTAAGAAGTTGGGCCATACCGCGGTTTCGGCTATTCAAGCCTCATCAGTGACCCTTTAAATCTGGCACAAGGAGCCAGAGGAAAAAAACAGTGAATTTGCAGGTTTAACATGGCAGTCGTGACAAATAATCTTTAAATTTATAATGTCATTAAATTATATTTTCAGACTTGATCATTTAATATCTCTGTACTTAGAGAATTAAGTTTCCAGTCATTTCATGTATAATCTCTTTCTTTGGTTTCTCTTATTGAATGGAAATTGAGAAAACATTGTACAAAAGATAAACAAGTTTTAAAAAAAAAACATTTTTGATGACACATATGAATTGTTAGGATAAGGATTTGGACAAGTCTATCCGTCTGCTTCTGTTGGGTCACAGCAAAATGACTTTTAAAAGGTTAGCCATAGGCAGTTATATTCTTAGTAGGGCTTCTACGTTTACACGGATAAACGGGAAACGGTTCATGTATATGTGCTAAACTTTTACAAAATTTACACATCGTTTAACCGAACCTGAACATCCTGTAAACCACCAAGTTATAATATCTCACACAACGTAACGACGTTACCCCGGCACCTCAGCAGAATGTATCCATAGCTGCAGTAACTGGGCGCTGTCTGGTAGTCAGTCTTAATGCACTTCACGGCGTCCTCGGAAACGTCAGTTAAAATCTTTATTTTCTAAATTCTGTGTACTCTATGCAAACCAGTGACATGTACACATTTTGCCAGAAAACTCTTACGTCATAATCGGCAGCTAATTTTATGAGGTACAGATCAAAGGCAAGGTAATCTTTGCCGACAACACGTGTTGTGCAATTAAAAAAATAGGACTACCTCAGTACCTTTGTTTCACAGGATAAGCTTACCCCAAAGGTGAGATAATTGCAGCTTGTAACATTGACAGTACTTATAAATTAATGGGGTAATAATGTCTGATGTTCCATAAATCTAATCCATGTAGTTAAATACGGTCGAAATAATTGCAGTCATCGGACATTGGTCAATAGAAAATACGTTGAAAATACATTTTTTTTAATGCCATCGGTTACTGTAAACTTCGAGTTGACCCCCCGAAAATGACAGCGCATGATTGGTTACACATTGTGGTGACATATAAAGGTATGGGGGCATCTCATACATATCCGGTACTAAGAATAAAATTTCAACGGTAATGGCCGTTTAAACGGAATCGTTTTGTTTTTTTGCACTTGTATAAACGTTTACAATATTTTGTAAACGTAGAAGCCCTAATTCTTAGTGTTATTGCACAAATTAAAAGTAATATGACCTATTTTGGGGTTCAGCGTGAATAAGATTTGCTGCTGTTCTAGTTTTAGAAAATATCGTGATACAACACCATGATACACATATCGGAACAGTCCCTATCGTGACGCATCAGTACATCGATGAATTGTCCCAGCCCTAACTTGAATCACAAGTTTTGCGAGAAGCACCAGCTAAGGTGTAAAAAAAAGTTTGACACGTTCCACTTAAGAACTTACTGTCACGCAAGTTAATTGGTCTTTTGTTGAGCCATCACCTCAATAACGAAAAATTATCCCCTTTAATTGACTGGTTCCTTGCTTAGTTAATTATATCAGTGATATATGATCCTTAATGCATTTAAAATAACTTTACTGGGGAAGAAATGAAAATAATAGCACTTTAATAAATTTTCTATGGAAATTAAGGCATGCTGCAAAGGTAATTTGAAGAGGAAGGCATGTTGCAACATGCCCCTTAATGGTTTAGGGAAATCCCTGACGTGCCATGTTAATCCAAATAAATGTTCCTGCTGTAATAGATGCCTGCAGCATAATAGATGCAGTTAATAATTAAGAAATAATTTTTCCTTACCCGTGAATTACCGTAGTTTAACACATGTTGTTGGAGAGCAGATCACGAAATATTAATTCATGACAGCAGCAGGCTGGAGTGAAATAATATTCGTATCTGCCGGACAACACGTGAATCTGAAATAATTTACTGGTATGGAAAAAGTATTTTGATTCTAACATTATATATGATCAAATTTCATAGATATTGCAACGTTTTCAAATGGACTTTTTGAGGCGGACATCACCAGAAATTAAGATGTTTATGTTCGACGTCATCAAGACCCGAAATGTGCACGCCGAGCGTTAACAACATGATTTGGGAAAACGTTAATGTAATGTTAGAATGTAATATTAACTTACATGAATTCCTGCTTGCTTCTCTGGATGAGGTAACTCTTTGAAATGGGATCTACTGATGAAGAAAATTCTTTCCATAAGAGTTGACCCCTACTGAGAAGGGAGGCAAAACAGTAGAGCTGCATCCTCTGCAAGTATAACCATTTGCCTTAATACTGTATATTAGAGGTACAATGTATTTGCAATGGCTGGTTTACTAAACGTTAGATTCTTAATGACGGCTGCAGGCTGGAGTGAATTAATATTCGTATCTGCCGGACAACACGTGAATCTGAAATAATTTACTGGTATGGAAAAAGTATTTTGATTCTAACATTATATATGATCAAATTTCATAGATATTGCAACGTTTTCAAATGGACTTTTTGAGGCGGACATCACCAGAAGTTAAGATGTTTATGTTCGACGTCATCAAGACCCGAAATGTGCACGCCGAGCGTTAACAAAGACCCTAAATGTGCACGCCGAGTGTTAACAACATGATTTGGGAAAATGTTAATGTTATGTTAGAATGTAATATTAACTTACATGAATTCCTGCTTGCTTCTCTGGATGAGGTAACTCTTTGAAATGGGATCTACTGATGAAAATTCTTTCCATAAGAGTTGACCTCTACTGAGAAGGGAGGCAAAACAGTAGAGCTGCATCCTCTGCAAGTATAACCATTTGCCTTAATACTGTATATTAGAGGTACAATGTATTTTGCAATGGCTGGTTTACTAAACGTTAGATTGTTAATAACCCCCAAAGCCGAGGGGCATTTAATAAGATTAATACGACATTTGCATTTGATAATTCTGAGATAATTTTTGTCGTGGTCTTTGCAGTGCTCCAGGGCTCATCCTGGAGCTCTTAGGCAGGGAGAAGCTTTGATACAATTCAGGATTTCAGAGATAAGTTTTGGTCTGAATTATAGATTTCTCTATGATATGTTCTGTACATTTAAACCTGCCTCTGCTCAAAATAGGGAGAAGTCAGCCAGTTTTGACTTTTGCTTCTTCCAAATCACAGGCCCTAGCTCCAGAAGAATATCTGAGGATAAAACTGAGGTGTCTTTTAAATGCTTTAGCTGGTTCTTATGAAGGATCTGAGAGAATATCAGGAAGTTTAATAAATCAGAGCTCTAGATAAGAGGGAGTATTTGGTGATAATTAGGGATAATTTTTGTAAATTCAGCCAGTACCTCAATTAGTAAGCGTATTTGCGTAACTACCCAATTAAATTATCAAAAAAATCAATTCAAGGCGATCCGGAAGCGTAACAAACGCAAACGAAATCTGCGATACCCAAAAACGAAAAATTCCGTGCATACCAGTTTTTCTCAGCACCATGCCATCTGCGGTTCGGTGTGGCAAATCGAGCATGCACTAAACTGGTTCCGCTCTTGTCTCACGTTACAAGTATAGGAATAGGAAACCAATCTCCACTGGTTCTCATCGCATCATCAGCACTATTCTAATTGGCAAGAACCAATATCGGAAAATCCCCGAAAATGTGGCTTCCAAGAGGACGTAGAAAGTCCAGTCCGGGGTCCAATATGCTGCAAAGCAACAAAACAACCGGTTATTTGAGCCGATCTGCGTTCGACCCGTAACCTCTCATTACTGAAATTGTGAATGAACTTGTTGACGCATGTGTCAGGCCGGGATTATTCGTTGTAACATCTATTATCAACAAGATAATGGTCAACTTGGGGGAAAACGAAACTGAAAGTAGCCTAAGTCTCTGTTGTACTGAAATCCTACAGAATTTGCTGTTTATGCTCTAAACATTACATATGAATAAAACAGTTTGAAGAGCCTCAAGTTTAACTCCAGAGCAACAATATGATATAAAAATGTGTTTGTAAGTAAAGTCTTAACAGTTACGAAAATACCCAATTGAAAAATAAAAATACCCAAATAAACACTTTTTTGAGATGTTCAATACCCAAATGAATGAAAAGGAGTTGGTAACATACCCAGTTGTATAAAAAATTAATTAAGGTACTGTCAGCATAAAAACATACGTTGCGACCCCTCATTTGAATCGTCTTGACGAGACGGTTCAGCAGAGGGGTCACAACATATGGTTTCAATGAGAAATATGAAAAATTATCCCTCAATTATCATCAAATACTCCGTCTTATATAAAGCTCTGTAAATGTTTATCTATTCAAACCTAAGGTATTTAATGCGAATACTCTTGATAAATAAAATTATGCCTATTTTCTTGCAAAAAATGATGCCCTATTGCAGCATTGCTCCTCAACTGTGTAGAAGTGCCCTGCTCAGCACCCCTTAATTCTGAACCTTGAGTTGGGAACAGCTTTTGCTAACTTAGCATGACAAATTTGTACACATTTTATTCAGTTATAAATCTAGACTTTTCCCTTCCAAGACAATCTCAAAGATGTAGATCTGTCTTGTAAGACAGATCTTGGAGATTGTTTTGGAAGGAAAAACCCATTTTATACCTGATTTACATATTTGCTGCAGTTTTGGAAGGATAAAGCCCTGTCTTACTACCGAAGATATACCTCTTTGCCTTTGCCTCTTTTTTGTTAAAACCCCCCTAACGCAACTTTTTTGGCAGCCAAAACCTCCTAGTTCAGAGAAAAAATGCACCCAAAATTTACAAGTCATCTCACATGTTCTTCAGCCCTGACAAGTGATCTTTCTTTTACAGATCTTGCAGCGTGCGGAACGGTTGATCAGCAAGTATGAAGACCAGATCATGATGCTCTGGGTGGCACTGAACCAGCTAGCGACACTGTACAAGGATCTTGCAGAGGGTTCTGCTAGAGATCAGCTTTCACGCTTCATATTTGGGTAAGTTTGACAGAAAACTGCTGATGATTATTGTGCTATCATTAGGGAATAACAGTATTAAAAATTATCATTAATTTGGGGAGGTAAATCTTTGGTTTTATGATCAGAAATTTTGTTTTATGGTGACATCAGTGGAGCCGTAAAATGTAATTTGCAAGGGTCCATAAAACCGATGATTTACCTTCCCAAATGATAATTTCAAAACATTTACCCCTATTTTAATGCACTTTTTCGCATGTTCATCTTCCATTGTGTACTATTCCTACACATTGCAAACACTTCCAGCAGCTTAAAATCAGACGTCAGCCAATGAGAAGTGATGTTACATAATGACATCAGGCTTCTGACAGCATCAACAAATACACTGGCGCAAATTCTTGTCATTATCCAATCAGACGTTATGTTACATTTTTAAGTTCATTAAAGTTTATCTTATTGCTGTGTCTTTCAAAAGTAAATGCCCGTTTCAAAATGTTTAAGGGAAAAAACTTTAACATTTTCTTGCTTCTCTACAAAACCATGTTGATAGTATTAGGAATTACTTTTCCAAGACAGATATGAACATATGAGCCGCGACGTGAGAAAACCAACAATGTGGTCGTGGGCCCTGCCCAGACTCAGATCAGCCTGGGCATCCGCCCAGTCTGGTCAGACTCATTGTTAAGTGCTCAAAAGATAGCTAAGTGTCTCAGCTACCATCATGCGGACACCGAAGACTCTGATCAGACTGGGCGGATGCCCAGGCTGATCTGAGTCTGCGCTGGGCGCACAACCACATTGTTGGTTTTCTCGCGTCGCGGCTCATATATACTATGTGTTCTAGGAAATAGACAAAAAAAACTCAATATACATTTAAAATACCATATTTCTTCGGTTATAAGATGGGGGGGGGGGGGGGTTCCCTCCTAAAAACAATCTCAAAACTCTAGATCCATTTTGTAAGTTGGATCTAGATCTCTGGGATTGATTTGAAAGAGAAAAATCAATTTTGTATCTGAATCACACAAGACTGATTTACATGTGCATGGCAATTTTGGAAGGATAAATACGGTAGGGATGCCTCCACTAAAAATGGCAGTAAAACATTCACCTTAAAAAATTGCAAGTGGAATGGCCACAGGGTATTATCGATTCTGCGAATTTTCGCTTCCTGCAGAGACTACTGTCCTCGAAAAATGGCTTCCTGCCGAGACTGTCCGTGTGACTCTGCTTCCTGCCGAGAGCCTCGGCAGGAAGCAGAATCATGCGGACAGTCTCTGCAGGAAACCATTTATCATGTACAGAAGTCTCGGCAGGAAGCCAGAGTTCGGGGACAGTCTCAGCGGAAGCCAAATATGATGTACAGTCTCTGCAGAAAGCGAAAATTAGCGGAATGTGATGGCAGTCATTGCAGACCATGATAGCTTGATCAGATAGGCTGTGTGCATATTTGTAATCATTTTGTTAGCAGTGCAGGTACTGAACATGCTGAACTTGTGTTTCCGTTTTTCTTCAGAACCAGTATCTGAGCAAACAGTGTAGACCCTGATCAGACTGCTGTCATGAGCAGTCTGATCAGGGTTTGCACTGTTTGACAACAGTTCATGAAATGACATTGAATGTCGACAAGGCGTCCCAACCAAGTATTTAGTGTAAATACAGTACAGCTCTGTGAATCAATATTGATATTGATTGAACTGAAACAGCTATTAAATTGCATGTTGCCATAAAGATAGCAATTTTCTTTGTTCTATTAGTGGTAGAAATGAAAACTAAATTTCTTCAAAAAAAAAAAAAGAGAAAAAATGGAAAGCCAGGACTTTCACTTTTCATGACTATTGGTAACTGGAGCCCAGAATTGTTCACTACTTGGTCCATTTTCTGGATGTTTGAAATGCTTTTCATTATGATTGGAATATTGGACATTTCTTCTATTCTTTTCATGCAAATAGAAAATGTTAGAAAATCATCTGAAAATTAATTATATGCCCTGGAAGTTACTGTAAAACTGTGTTTTAAATCCAAGATTGTCTTTGTATCCATCTATTCCTGTAGACTAATGTGACTCTGTAACATCAGGGTCTTATTCGTTAATTTTTGGGACTGGAGAGATACTCAGACTTGTTCTATAAGAAAAATTACCCCAGAATTTTCTTTTCAAAATAGTTCCCAAGTATCTTGAGCCTTGTGTCCCAAGATATGCTTTTATAGCTTTATCACATTGACAATTAAAAGACCAGCGGACAAACCGTGTAGTTCCAGTTAAGGCAGCTCATTATGTGCCACCTCATCTGGATCTACTTAGCTAATTGCAACCATGTTATTGTATTTCCATTTTTGGCACTTTAAGTATTACAAACCATAACAACTTCCATGTAAGAGTTGTGGACCAGGGAAAAGGCTCTTGGTGTACGCAAATAGCAAAGACTCAGACCATCTGTGCACCAGCTGAGGTCACACAGCCTTTCGTGTTTGTACACAACATGTATGATCCCCAAGGAACCTTCAGGTCTGGCTTGACATGCAGAGATAGCAGATTGACTCAAGAGTATTCCCTGTATGCAGATGCTTTGACTCTAAAATCCCTAAAATAGCAGACAATCAAATTTGTGTCTGCAAATTTCAAGAAGTGTTGCATCTGAGCTATATCAAAATGAGAATTCAAAGACTAGAGGGCAAACAGTGTAGATCCAGATGAAGTGGCGCATGTTGAGCCACCTCATCTGGATCTATGCTGTTTACAAATTCAACTGTTTTTGGATTTGGCTTTTTAAGTTAGCAGATAGCAGACTGGTTGTTTGAATCTTTGCCTTGTTCAGATGCTTTAAGCACCCTTTTTACATGACGTCTCATAACGGCAATTGATGTTAGATTCTGTTTTGTAGTATGTGTGCCAGAACAGTGTTAAACATTCAGTGGCCACAGTTGGAAGAGGAAAACAATGTCAGATACAATTTCTGTAAGACAGTGGAGAGCGTTCACGAGATCCTCAGTGGCCTGGGCTTCAACAAGTTTCAGCTGATTCTGGATTTGATGGAGAACCACTGGACTCACCCTACGCTGACTCAGATCATGTCAGGGGATGATGAAGAGGATATAGAAGATGGTAGGTGGTCAAAATAGTTTTAGGGTACACTTCAGGTGGCGATTCCCAGACTGAAGTCTTCAGTTTGAACATTGTGATAGTTCTAAAGGTCTCATAGCATCATTTGTTAGCAGGAACATAGTTAAAGGATCACTGGATGGATCAGAGGTAGAAATATGAAATTAAGTTTTATTGGTTGTCCACAAACACATATACTGTGGCCCAGTGCTTCAGATAAGAATGGGTAACAGTGATAGTTTAGGGATTATTAAAGGTAGGTTCCTGGACTAGCGATAACAATTATGTTCACAAAATAATTTGGCCTTTTTCAGGGTAGTATTGAATTCTCTTATTTATCTGAATCTGTTGCTACTGAGAAAATCGTCAGATGTTGTTGAAAAAAGTCGTTTTCCCCTTTGGTTTATTTTCCTTCGTTGGAATTCCAGTTCTAAAAATAGATGTGTTATATGTCTATAAGTGCGCGATTTCTGATGCCATTCTCCAAAGGTAAATTTTCTCTTGCCATGAGCTCTCCTAGAGGTCCTGGCATAGCAGATGGGTTAAAACTATCCCCAAATGCAATGCAGCATTACATCAGCTAACGTTATCTATTTTGGGCGCGAACTAAAAATAGCACCAAATGGTGTGCGAAGCAGAGTTAGGAAATCCCTTGCAAAACAACTTTTCTAATAATATTTTGATTTACTCTTTTAAGTGAACTTATTCATTCCCTTTTTATAAGTGCTTTCAAACAACTTGGGTGAAAGATGATCAAAATTATGATGCATTCCAAAGTACAGGAACCTACCTTTAACATATTTATTATTCATAAAGCATTTTTTGTGACTCCTCATTATAACCATCTTGCCCAGACACACAACTCAGAGATCTTTGGATAACAAGACTTTTCTCCAACGAGTAATATATCACAGTCAATCACGGTTTAGCTCATTATAACTGAAATTCTGTTAAATTGCACCGTAAAACCCAAAATTATCTATCTGTCCAGAATGAAAGTGCTTGTCACATGATGAAATTATAATTGTTCATTTCAGGCTTAGAATATATCAAGAAACAAGATCCTGAAATTCTGAAACTGCGGATAGAAATAATGATGAAAGAGAACTGTGAGGAGTTTGCCCTGAACTTGTGTACCTGGTCTCTGAAACACCCTCAGCTCAAGAATGACCTCAAAATCAAGGAACACCAGATTGTCATCATGTATAGACAGCAGTTATATGAAAAAATGCAAGAAGTGGTGAGTATAGAATGAAAGGGTACACTTACAGGGAGGCAACTCTGTCACTTTCCTCTTTTAGTTCACCAGTACAAATGTACAGGAAGAGCTATTGCACTAAACCCAGCATTGGTGGCAGAGGCCTGATGCAAAATGTTAAAAAGTTTGACAAATACTTAAGTTTTTATGTGATGGGCAAGGTGCTGTCAGGCTAGCTATCCTGGACATGTCTTGTTGCCTGTCTAACACGTAAGGGAAAGAATTAACTCCTGTTCTAGCAAATTCTTTCCTTTGGAGTCAACTTGAAAAGAATTTGCTTCTGTGGGAGCAGTTTCTGTCCTTTAAATGTTGACCCTATTGGAAGGAATTCAATGCCCTGGGAAGCAAACAGAACATCACAAAAATTCTTTCCCTATGTAAAAACGGCTGTAAAACATTGAGGTGTACCCATACCCCATAACAACCAGGTTAATCCAAGTTTTAATGGTGAAACTTCTGTCAGTACGCCTGATACATGGAGTATTTGACAGTAATTCCAAGATTACTCTGATCTTTCTCTGTAAATTATGTTTTGGCTCTTTAGTAGATGCAAGAAGAGGTGAGTTTCTGGTTACCAAGTGCTGTAATTATTCTTAAGGCAAATTCTTTCCTTGAAGAGCAACCTCCAATTTCCAAGTGATTGTTTAGGTAGAGTAAAATTAACTTTTTGATCGGTAAAAAGGGTATGGAAAACTGTAAAATGTTAGGGAAGAATTAAGGAATTTTTAGCTTGGTCAGGGAAATTTGGAAAGGACTTGAAAAGTCTGGGAAAAGTCAGGGAATTTGAAAATACAGTCGAACCTGTGAACAAAGGCCAGCCATGGGAAAAAGCAAAATTGGCCGTTGTTTACAGGTGGCTGTTTTTCAAAGATTCAATAATTTCATGATTTTGATCGACTGACAGATTTATAATTTCGTCGTTGAATTTTTTCGCGCGCTTCTGTTTGCAGCCAAGCGTTAATATTTCCCGCGTTTTTTGCACAGGCGCGAAATCAATATTCAAAGTGCAATTGTACCATTAAACTACTCCAGAAAATAAATTTCCGAAATATTGTTGCTATAGGTTTAAATTCTGTAATAATTTGTTTTCAAAATACACGTATTGGCAAAAGAATGTTGCTTTCACGGTTGACGCACACGACCTTTCGGCGATACGTTCGATTGACTAATTAAATCAGTTACAGATGATTAATTATCGGTTGACTGAGCATACTGTATAAGACATGATTAGCTGAATAAAACTGACCTGAATTACCTTAACACATAAAATCAAACGCATTATGCACTATTAAATTGCATGGAATACACTTTGTTACATAAATTATACTGCACCCGAAAATCAACAACCAGTCTAGTGCTAAAAATAGATTAGGCAATACACAAACACGTGTGTCTGAAAGTGAAACTGTGTTTTGACTCAAGGACTGACCGTTATTCGGAAAAAATTAGCACCTCTTGGGATGGATTCGGATGACCGTTGACTGTAGTTCGCAGTGGACCGCTATTCCCAGGTAATTTAACCAGGAAATTCGACGGGAGGAATCCGAACCAATCCGTTGTTTACAGGAGACCGTTATTCTGAGGTGACCGTAAGCACAGGTTCGACTGTAATGGCTGCTGCAGTCTTCAGAAAGTATAATTATTCTGTAAGAGGGGAATGGATGTACTTTGTAGAGAGATAGTCCTGTTACATCTCCCTCCTAAATGGGGGCTATTCTTAAAGGAAAGAATTTGCTCCATGGGGTAGCAAATTCTTCTTTTAAGAGCAACCTCCAATTGCCAAGTGATTGTTTAGGTAAAGAGTAAAATTAACTTTTTGATCGGTAAAAAGGGTATAGAAAGCTGTGAAATGTCAGTGAAAAATCAAGGAAAAGTCCGGGAATTCTGAAGTGGGGGATAATAGGCAACCCTGGAATGTGTTCTTGTTGTCCTGTTCGACAAGTTTTCATGGAAAAAAGGGGAAGAATGCAAATGGAGCTGGATTAGTTTGATATGGGTCTACTGACTACTCAATGCTGCTGATAAAGAGAGTATTTGAGCCACGACACAACAAAGCCAACAAAGTGGCATGTGTGTCCAGCGAAGACACAGATCAGCCTGGGCAACCATCCAGTCTGATCATAGTCTTTTCTGTCTGCATGGAGGTAGCTTAGACCCTTAGCTACCCTTTAAGCGCACAGCAAAGACTGATCAGACTGGGCGGATGCCCAGGCTGATCTGAGTCTTTGCTGTGCACTTATGTCATTTTGTTGGTTTTGTCGTGTCGCGGCTCATTTGATTATAATCTAAGGAAACTTTCTATCTTGCTTGTGACTTACAGAATTCAGACATAGGTATTGCTTCTGGCTAGTTAGGTGCATAAAATTTGTTGAGTTTTCAAGTATGGCTGTGTTTTGTAAGAATGCACATTCAGGTGAGACCTGGCATTCTGCAGCTGGCTGTTATATCTCAGCAGAAGCATATGTTGTGATCACTTATTTGAAGTATCTTGGTGAGACAGTTCTGATGAGGGTTACATCAGGTTTTTATCAGGAGTTAACAGATCCCATAAAAATTCTATGTATTGGGACAGGTAGATTTTGGCAAACAGTGGAGACCAGCTCAGACTGGTCCTAATAGTACCAGTCTGATCAGGCTCTACACTGTTTGCCATGCCATCTGCTTCTTTTGGATGCATTGCAAAACTAAACTGTTTCATTTTAGGACAGTGGTTGTTTTTGGTCTCCCAATTATTAGAATTGTTACGATACCCATTATTATCTGGGTCTCTGCTACATTGTTTGTTCAAATACTTCTCTCCCTGAGTCCCTGTTCGCAGTCATTACAGTGTACCGAAATTGTATGTAGGGGATCTTTCACAAGAGGTCATTTCATATGAAATTTATGAAACGAGCATTTGGCGAGTTTCATAAATTTCATATGACATGACCACGAGTGTAAGATTCTGTTAATCATAAAACCCTTTAAAATGGGATTTTAATGACTTCAAACTGAACATTATTTCAATCAGGAAACGCATTGTTGACATGGACGTTATCAGTGATGTTACGTGTACGCGCCAAAGTGTTATTACACTTGTGGCCATACGATTTTTGACACAACGTTATCCATTGAATAACAGCAACGTTATATGATAAATACATCTATTTCAGTGTGAATCTATAGTTTGTCATGATGGTATTAAAGTGATGGCCCACTTAGCCAAGAACCCCACCAACCAGTCACTGTGTATCAGACTTGCTCAGATCTTTCTTGTTCAAGACTGGATTAAACCAGACAGAAACTGCTGCACACAGGTAATATCAGTCTCCTGTCATAGTTGACAGCATTCAGTATGGCCTCAGCCACAAGACATAATATGAGCCGCCTCATGACAAAACACAGTAACGTGGTATGTGCACCCAGCAAAGACTCAGATCAGCCTGGGCATCTGCCCAGTCTGATCAGTCTTGGCTGTCTGCATGGTGCTAGCTAATATTCTTATCTACTCTTGAAGTGCTCAGTGAAAACTCTGATTAGGCTGGGCAGCTGCCTAGGCTGATCCGAGTCTTCGCTGGGCACACATGCAACTGCCGGGCAGGGTAGCGCAATCGGTAGGGCACCTGACTAAGTCAGAGGTCCTGGGTTCGAATCCCGGTCTGGCCACATACTTCCGTTTCTCCTTCCGCTGATTCAAGAAGGGCAGTTTTCAGTTACTGGCGAAAGTATGTGCACTTAGTACTGGTTAACCGCTTAGGAGGTCTAAGCCTGCCCAGGAATAGTGTGGTTAGGTTAACTGACCGTCCCGACATGACCTTAGTTGTTTACCATGGACGTTAAGCATCAAATCAACCAACCAACCACACATGCAACTATGTTGGTATGCCTTGTTGCGGCTCAATGAAAATTATTTTCCCATATCCAAGGCATTTCAGGCTAAGCACCTGACACTTTGATATTTGTCAGAAATGTTTGTGGATAGTTGTTGATTTGAGGCTGAGGGTAGAGGGTTAATTAACAGGTTATCACTTTCTAATTAGCTTATACTGAAAGGTGCGGGCACTCGTTTTCTGAATTCTAACTGTGTGATATGATGCGTCCAGTAATTCATCAAAATGAATACAGTAGTTGCATAGTCAGTTTTACTGTATCATATTAACTTGCTACTATGAAACAAAGATGAGCGCTCATGTGAAGTCATAGCTAAGAAAACCTCGCTTGATATACTCTTAGCCTGACCAAAAGTAACATCAGGCACCAGATCAAAAACAAAAAGTTTAGGAAGGGATCATCATTTAGTTTGAGACCTGACTCACCATAACGCAGTTAGATAGAAGAGCATGGCTGAAAGCTACTTGTTTACATGTAAATGGGTTAAAAACCTGGAAAAACTTTAATTCACATTGTTGGTACTAGTTAGACGGAAACTGCTTCCTACAGGTAATGCTAGTATCAGTTCCGGCACACAGTCAATTCTTGCTGTCTCAAAGCTGAAGTTCATCTCTAACTGCTGAAATCTCAAAGTATATTTTCACGGACCAGAAATTTTTTTTTTGAGGTTTTAGTAGATTGAAATATGCAGAGTTGAAATGCAAAGAAAAATGTAAAGAAAAGTAGGACATGTGTCCAACCTATATTCTTTGATCTAAAAGGATACTTGGAGATATCAGTGTTTGAGATTATGCGAGTCAACTATAATTAAATACTAACCACTGATATTGGATACACACATATAATAGTTGTACATCAGTCTACCGTAGTTTAAATTGGGCTGTGTGTTAGGAACTTGGAAGTGACTCCTAGTTGAACGGATAAGATCAAAGAGCTGCTGCATAAAGGCTAGACCATTTCAGAGTTGATAATGCTTCGAATGCCTATGAATGGCCCCATTGCATTTAGCTAATGAAGAGCCAAACATGTATTCCATAATAGAATAATTTATCCTACGTTTATCTTAAAAACCTATCATATCTTGAAGATAAGTATGTTTGAACCAAATTTTATCAGACAGAAATGTACATGCAGTGTCATTGCCGACTTAAGAGCTAAGAGATAGTTGGAAAGAGCTAAGAGATAGTTGGAAATGAAATCAATTCACTTTAATGTGTAACAGTGTGCACTAGAACTGGGAGTTTTTATATGCCAGTCGAAGACGGGTTGTATTATGTCATGGCCTCCACCTGTCCGTCCGTTAACTTTTCATGTCAGCTTCATATCTCCCTAACCCCTTGATGTTTTCGAAACTTCGGTCAAATGTTCACCTTGTCGAGACCATGTGCAGAACTCATATTTAAACAATGTTCGACAAAGGTCATGGTCACACTTAGAGGTCAAAGTTCAAAAGGTAACATTTTGTGTCCACTCCATATCTCCAAAACCTTTTAATATTTCTTTACGAAAGTTTGTAGGAATATAAAGCTCTGTCAGAAGATGTGCAGAGAAAAAAAAAATAACCCTGCTTTCAGTTTTGACAGATTGTGCCCCATTGTGATTTCATATAAGCTTTGTGTCCACTCCATATCTTGTAAACCGTTTAAAATTTGTACAAATATGAATCACTTTTAGACAATGTGCAGAGAAAAAGAACCATAACCGTACTTTCAGTTTTGACAGAATTATGCCCCTTTGTATTTTTCATGTAGTCATTCTGTATTAGCTTCTTGTTCACTTATATCTCTATAATCTTGTGGAATAGCTCCTCATAGAGCTATTATTCGACATTTTCAATACTTTGCAGATATGTTATACATGTATTGAGGATGTGCATGAAGAGGTTTGATGCATAAGAAATAATTTTTTGACAAACCAACTCAGGCCTTTTCCAACCATTATACCGTAATGACCCTAAAATTTCGGACACCCTAAATTTGGACAATTATTATTCTAAAATTTTTAGACAGTGGATTTTATACACATTAATGCATCCAAATGATGCTTAGAGAATGGCAAACATTGTAAACACTGATCAAACTGCTCCTTCAGGGTCTACAATGTTTGCTCAGACCTGTTTGTCAGAATATTTAGGGTCATTACAGTACATACTAATTAATGGTTGATAGTGCACACTTTGTGAAATGAACTTCTCTCAGATCTTTCATTGGATCTTTTCAGTACTTTTTGCAGATTTGTTACTTTGTGAAATCAACTTCTCTAAGAGTTTTCAGTGGATCCTTTCAATACTTTGCAAATATGTTACAGACATATTGAAGATGTGCAGGAAGAAGTGTAATGCCAAAAAATATTGTATGACAAATTGACAGGGGTTTAACTTAGTCATTTTTCCGACCAGTGTGCATATCAAATAATGTCTGAAAGTGCATACTTGGTGATATCAACTTCTCTTAGAGCTTTCATTGGATCTTTTCAATCATGTGCAGATATGATACAGACATATTGAAGATGTGCATGAAGAGGTTTGATGCATTAAAAATATTTTTCAACAAACTGACAGGGTTTTGAACTTAGATGGTTCCCAACTATTGCACATATCAAGTAATGGCTGATAGTGCTGAACTCCTTTAAAAGCTTTCCTTGGATCTTTTCAGTACCTTGCAGATATGTTGCAGACATATAAAATGAACATGAAGAAGTTAGATGCTGAAAAAATTATTTTTGACAAACTTACTCAGTTTAGAACTTAGCCATATATTAAGCAACTGCACCTTGAAAATAAGAGTTGTAGTGCATACTTTATAATACATCTTTTCAACACATCAGATATTCACTTTAGTGAATCTGTATTTCAGTATGTGGGGTGTGTGGTTATTAAGTAAGTTGTACTTACTGCCAAGTTGCAATATCTCTGTCCTTGATGTAGGCTGCTCTTAAAGGTAAGAATTTGCTTACAGGTGGAGCAAATTCTTTCCAGTAAGAGTAGCCCCTAATTTTCAATGATTATTTAAGCATTGTTAAGAGTGTACCATATTCCCTGGTTATAAGGCACGGTTTTTCTTTTCGAAAACAATCCCAAAAATAAATGTCATTGTACGATTTCAGGAACTGCTGAAGCTATGGATACATCACCAGTATCTGGATGATAAAGATGAGGAGCGATTTCTGGAGAGTATCTGGGCCGTTGCCAAAGTGTCACGCTCCACTGAACAGATAGGGGTACTCATTGATGGAGTTAGAAAAGAGGTAATTGCAGTTTTATTATCTAGAGCGTGCCAGACGGGAGCGCTGGGCCGGGTAGCGCAATCGGTAGGGCACCTGACTCGTAAGTCAGAGGTCCTGGGTTCGAATCCCGGTCTGGCCACATACTTTCATTTCTCTTTCCGCTGATTCAAGAAGGGCAGTTGTCAGTTACTGGCGAAAGTATGTGCACTTAGTACTGGTTAACCGCTTAGGAGGTCTAAGCCTGCCCAGAAATAGTGTGGTTAGGTTAACTGACCGTCCTGACATGACCTTAGTTGTTTACCGTGGACGTTAAGCATCAAATCAACCAACCAACCAACCAGACGGGAGCACCCAGTAGCTCAGTAGGTTAAGCGCTGGCCTGCTGACTTAGGTCTCCAAGTTCAATCCCCAGAGGCAAAAATCAGCAGGGTTCCATTGCGTGCAGCCTTTCATAATCACCCTACCATTGTCCTGATATAATTGAAATACTGTTAAAAAGGACATAAAATCACACTTCAACCGTCCATCATGTGACTGCCAGAAAACAGCAAAGTAAGCTGACAGTGCTTAAGTATTGGAACCCCTAAAACCATTAATTTTCCATTTGTCCCAAATGGAAAATTAATGGTTTTAGGTGTTCCAATACTGAAGCACATCAGGGTATAGCACCTGCTGGTGTAAAAGTCTTTGATTTATATCTCTATTGCAACTAGTAAAAAGCAAGATACAGGTATTGCTTTTCTTTATGCCAGAGATTTGACTATTACTTTGTAGGGAGCATATTTTGCACCACTCATTCAAACCTGTGTTAAGCAATCACCCAAGGGAAGGGCCTAAATTGCTTGTTTCAGGCAGGTGCTTAATACAGGTCAACTTCATTGAAAATGCTACTTTGGGATACCAGTTTTTGGCCTTTTAAGACAGGTTTTTAGGCCCTAGAAGACTTTGGGAGGCATATTAAAGTTGCACCATCCATCCGTCATCCTTCCGTGACAAATCGTGTTGCGATTACTCCAAAACAGCTGCAGCAAATTTTACCAAATTTCACAGAAAGGTAAACCAAAGTTGGAAGGTGTGTCATGCACAAAATTTAGGTTCCCACGACCAAGGTCTAGCTCAAAATCAAAGGTCATAGGTCTGGTCTGTCCTTTACAAATCATCTGTCCGTGATAAATTAAAAATGGCTGAAGCAAATTCGATCAAATTTCACAGAAAGGTAGATGGTATTTAACACACACTAAATTTTGGTTCCCACGACCAAGGTCAAGGTCACATCAAATGACTTGGGTCAAATCTTGTTTTGCCAGTAAGGTAATGGCTACCGAAGTAAATTTTGTTAAACTTCCCTTAAAGATACAACGTAATGAAAAGATTTGTCCAGCACATTATTTAGGAATCCATGCTCAAGGTCAAGGTCACATTCCAAGGATTAGATGTCCAATCATAGAGTGATTACTCGAAAACTACTGAAGTGAATTTAATCAAACATCATCTTACAGAAGTTTGTAATGCACAAGATTTGGCTCCTGTGCCAAAGGACATGGTCACATTTAGGGGTCAAAAAGCAACTTGTGTCTCTGCAGTTTCATCAAAAACTATGGAAGCCAAATGGATCAAACGTCACAGAAAGGTAAACTTCATATGAAGATAAAAATTGTGCCAGATTTATGTTCCCATATCCAAGGTCAAGGACAAAGCACAAGATTTTGGTACCTGTACTCTATGTTAAGGTCACAGTCTGGGATGAAATATCAGCTTGTACAGTACACGCAACGTGAAGACTTGATCTGACACGCTCTCGCGTGACACTTAAAATCGCGAGGAAGGGATTAAAATCCACGAGATTCTCTCGCAACTCTCACGCATTTCACACTAAACTCCTCGCGTGTTTGAAAATCGCCACGTTCCACGCAAGAAAATTCCTCGCATCTCGCGTGAAATTCATAGAGTGGTGTATGCGAGAAACTTTCTCGCATCACGCGTGGAATTTTGTCCAGGTAGGTACATGTACAGTAAATGCAAGTTTCTATACAAGTACATATACCTTTACGGACAAGGCACATGATTCGCAATGCATTTTTTTTCGGCGCTGATAACGGTTCAATTAATACATTGTAAGCGTGCGTGAAAAACCTAATTGATCGCATCCTCAACGCAAGTATTGTTTGACCGTACGGTATTTACATTTACGAATTAAGGATGGGTTGATAAACAATCATGATCAGCGTAATTTTGTTGTTATACGCGGCGAGTTAATTAGAGAGGCCTATGTTTGAAAGAATATTGTTAATAGGTTAGTTAGTAAACGGAGTTCTTTCAAATTCTAGAATGATGACACAGACAAAAAATTTCGCTCAGCCGATAATAGCCCAATCCATGTCAAAACAGTCACAAAGATCAAAGCGTTTCGATCAGCTTTTGATATCAAAGATATAGCCGCTAGTGGCACGTGCCTAACTTTCTGATGTAAGAGCTCTCAAGTTTCCATTAATAGCGCACGCGACAACAATGACTTGATTAGCAAATGGGCTGTCTCAGCGGTGATTGACGTCCACTTATCCACTCTCTGAAATATGCAAATTTGTAAACCTGTTGGTTTGACCGCTAAAAAAATGCGTCACAGCTGCATCCTCATAATCAGTTCATTCATGAAATATGGAAAATATGATTTTGCGTCGTGGATCAATAGTCAAAGTGTTTGAATTTTAAAAATGCATCAAAATGAAGGAAAAATAAGAGGTGAGAAGTTTGTTTTTTATTCCGATCTCCGCGTGGCAAAATCACATTATCTATATGAAAAACGAAACTGATTCTGCTGCGCGGAAAAATTCTCAAAGTATTCGGACAAATAAACATAATATCTATATTCATATTTAGAGGTGACTGAACGCATTCAGGGCCTTCGCCATAATAAAATGTGAAGACGGTAGCATTTGTTGAAATACGTGAACATAGCACGTTTATAGGTCAGTCTCGTGCCTTGACATCAAAGGACGCCGCTAAGAGCACAAAATGGTGAAAGGAATCTTATTCCATACGCTGATAGTAAATATTAGGATCAGCCTGCGCAGTATTAAATACAATGCAACAAACTGGTATGCTTTACGCGTCATAGCGTGAGCGGTTTATGCTGTCTATTTGTTCGGCACTTTCGGTTAATTCCGGAATGTCGGAAATTGCCGATCGTAATTTTTGCCGCAAAAAAATTTTGAGTCGGCGCCAAAAAAGACCAGTCGGTTGGAAACCGGAATCACACAACTTTTTTTAGGCCCAATGTAAAAATATAAATGAATTACCTGTACAACATACAGTATAATGACCTGTGAAATTGACAGGAATCGTTAATCCTTTCCACTCGAAAACACGCGTCACGCGTGATTAAGTTTGGCGCCGATGACTCACCTGAGCATACATGGAGTTAATCCTTTCTCTCGAAAGTTGCGTGTCTCGCGTGAAAAGAAATTGTTTTCTCGCTAGTTTAACGTCACGCATCTCGCGAGTCTCTCGCATCTCCCACGCATTTCACACCCATTTCACACGCAAAACCCCCACTAAACTTTCGTGGAAAAGATTAAAATTTCTCGCGAGAGCGTGTCTGATCAAGCCTCCACGTTGCATGTACTGTATCTCATTGATAGCTTAACAATTGCTGAAGCAATAGTTATTAAATTTCACAGAAGCTTAACCATAATTTAAGAAAAAATGTATCCTACACAAGATTTAAATAGCCATTCTTAGCTTGCTTGGAAGAAAGTTCAAGAAGAGCTATTGTTGTCACCCTGGCGTTGGCGTCTGCCTCAGCCTCGGCGTCCAGATTGAGTGTTTTGGTTAAAGTTTTACAAAGACCTAGATCTCCTAAAACATGGATGGATTCTTTTGATACTTGCACTGTAGTTAGATATTGGTCCAAAGTTTAACAGAGTATCACCCCCTCCCCACTCAGTGACCTTGGTGTCAAGGTCATGGACTTAGACAATTTACTAAATGCACTGGGGGAAGTATGTGCACTTAGTACTGGTTAACCGCTTAGGAGGTCTAAGCCTGCCCAGGAATAGTGTGGTTAGGTGAACTGACCGTCCCGACATGACCATAGCTGTTTACCATGGACGTTAAGCATCAAATCAATCAATCAATTGCCTCCCTTTCCAAACGGGGTCGGCTCATTAAGGAAAGAATTTGCTCATGGAGGAGTAAATTCTTTCCTTGAAGAGCAGACCCCATTTGTAAAGCTGGATCCGCCAGAGAATAGAACAGGATTTCATGTTCTTCTTCTTTGTTGAAAACACAGAGGTTAGCAAGTCAGTATAACATTATTTCTGGAAAAGAGGCAGGTTCTTTTTTTTGTCGCATCTGCTTTAGCAAGGTGGGATATAGGCGACTGTTTTTTCATCTGTCAGTCCGTTCACATTTATGTCAACCCTGGAGTTACGATTTGAACAGTTAATTTCTTCAAAAGCACTGCAGCCATGGTTCTCAAATTTCATATGGAGCATGATCAGACTACAGGGCTTTAGATTACAGAAATTCAGCCTGGTTGAGAATTCAAGATGGCCGCTGTTACTAAAAATAGCAAAACAACATAATTAACATTTTCTTTAGAACCACTAGGTATATGTGGCTGAAACTTTGTACGGACCATCAACAGGACCTTCTTTTTGAAAATTATGAAAATGAAAAAAAATCTGTTTCAAAATTAGGTCACAGTGACCTACTTTTGGTTTACGAGTCTGAATTTTGCTTGAATGGCGATAAAACGATAAACACTGAGTGGATCTTGCTCAAATGTAATCAGAATGATTCTTGAAAGGAGTTTTTACTTTTTTTCCCACATTTATGGGAATGTACCATCCAAGATAGCCACTGTCGTTACTAAAGATAGCAAAAACATGAAAATGACTATATTTCAGGAACCCCTGAATGGATTTGGACCAATTTTGTGTCAGAATGATCCTTGCATGTAGCTAGTGGTTTAGCAAATTGGCATTTAAGATGGCTGCCATCCACTGTTACTAAAAATAGCACAAACATGAAAATGGAAATACTTTAAGAACCATTAGGCAGATTTTGACAAATTTGTGTCAGAATAATGCATGAAACTATTTGGTTTTCTTTTAATTTTCACTTTCTTCACAACATGATCTCTGCTACTGTCAAAACGCCACATAACATTCCGCGGAATTCTTGTTATTAGAGTAGGGACCTTTATTAGAATTAATACGGTATATAGAGCTATGGGTAATTTTTAATATGCTGTATTATATTTAATGATGTGTACTCTTGTTTCTTTTCTTTTCAGTGTGGTGATACATTCATTCAGCTGTATACAGAACTTTGCAAATATGCAATCAACATTGACAAGGGCAATATGGAGAAAGAGCTAGAAAAGGAAAATCTGGAAGCAGTTAAAGAGAGACAGTTTGCTATTGCAAAGACTTGTGTGAGAATGGCATACATGCTAAAAGAATATGATTTTCGGATTGCCAAAATCTGTGGTTTAACTGCTTTTTCATTAGATACAACTTTTGAGTCATTAAACCTTGTAAACAGGATGTATTGGACAGTGAAATATACAACAGCAACTTCTGATGAAAGTAAAATCAATCCAGCAACTCTGTATGAAATAGAAAGGCTGCTGCAGCCTCTGAGACCAAATGTGCTTGATCCTGAATTTACATGGAAGAAACTAATACCACTATGTAAGAAATACAAAACAGAGAGAGATGTTCTTTTGAAGGAGTCTATTCAGTATGTCCCAGTGCTGAGTGATCCAGCAGAAAGTGTTAAATATTTTAAGAGGGCAAACAACAGTGCTAATCAAAACATGCCTGGTTCAAGTAGTATGGCATCAAATAATAATAGTGTCAAACAAGAATTTTTGAAGGAACCTACAGCTGTTGATATTGATAGATTACTTGGTCACAAATTTCCGAGAGATGTTCTGAAAGGAAAGAGCATGGAAGACTTTTCAATGAAAGATTTAGATAAGACAATTAATGATCTGAAAAAATCTATAAATGAAGAAACTGAATACAGGAAAAAGCTACAGCTAGAGCGGCTTTCTCTTGGTAAACAGAAAACACCAACTGTTAAGAAGGAGCCTACTGTAAAAAAGGACAAAGTAAAGAAAGTTTCTAATGTAATGCCAAGTCAGCAAAGTAATGTAATTTCAACTACTAGTCAACACGGTCAGTGGCAAAGATCTCAGTCTTACTCAGATCTTTCCCAGTTTAGAACTAATAATGTCTCCCCACCTGTTGCACACAGAAATACATCAGCACCATTTTCGCCACCGATTTTGCACCACAACAATCCAAGTTTTAAAACTCCACCTGTTGCTCATGCAAACCATCCATCTTCTTCTGCTAGGAATGTTGTATCACAGCAACCTATGGGAGCAAATCAACTATATTCTTCATCAGTGAGACAGAGTAGTTCATCAGAGAAATCTCATCAAGCAAGTAGGACTTATACAGCCTCTGATATGTTAAAACAATCATTGAACAATAAGATACAGTCTGATAGGTCGAAAATGAATACTGGTCTTTCTGGATCTGTGTCTACTTTGAACTCAGTCTCTGTATCTAATTCAGGTTTACAAAGACAGAATAGTGTTCCTAATTTAACTACAAGTGCATCAAATGAGAGAAAATCTTATACTGTTGAATATGCTTCATCATCATCTTCACCTGCTCAGTGTGCAAAAATTGCTCAGCAAATTGCACAGATGCATTTAAAACAACGTGCAGAAAGAGAAAAATTAGAGAGTAAAAATCAAAGAAAACCAAGGCAGAAAAAGGAAAGCCCTAAAACCTCATTGACATCAAAGAGCATTCCAAGTAGGAGCCAAATATCAGAACTGTTAAGTCAGACTATGAAAGGGAATACACAGAGTACTGTTGAAAGAAATGTTCAAAATATAATACACATACGAAATAAAATTTTACAAGCTGAAAGTGCATCTCAAGCAAGTACTGTATCTCAAGCAAATACTAGTCATCTTCAGCAAAATACAAGTGCATTTTCACAGCAAAATTTGACTTCTCCTCAAAACGCTTCTAGTACAAAAGACAATGATAGATCATTTGGAGTTTCCGATCACTTAAGTGAAGTTAAGTCTCAGAAATTTTATTTAACGTCTGCATCAGTTATTGATAAGTTGAAGAAAGACAAAAGTGGTGTTGTTAATTTATCAGAATCAAAAGGTTTTTCAGTGAAGCCAGTGTTTTCAATGGTTGTTCCGAGAGCATTGACAAGTCCTGATAATCAAGAAGAACTGGTTAGGCGTGTAACAAATATGGTCAAGAAAGCAACATCATCAAAAGAAGGTAGTGTTTCTGCTTATGCCAGTTCTGACTCTAGTGCACAGGCCCAGTCAAATGTTAATCAGACGGCAAAACCAAAGGTCGTTGAACATGCAACTGAAGAAGTGAATAGCACTCCAGTTCCTGATCATGTATTAGAATTTCTTAAAAACAGATCTAAAAGTGAACCAAATCAACAAATGAATAGAACAGTGGTGAGAAGTGTGAGTTTGACAGGAGTGGACCTAAATCCAGCTGTTGGCTCAGTACAAGGTGTTGCTCAGTCAGGAAGAGTTCAGTCTCAGAACGTCAGTTCTGCCTTTGCTGGTGAAACTTCCAGTGATGACCAAATGATGAATAACTCTGTCTCACAAATTACAGCTTTAAGTGGAATTGTTTTGCCTCAAAGTCATTCTAGTCTAAATATGTTAGCAACTGTGGCAAGCAGCTCAGTGGCACAGATACAGAATAACAATCCTGTCAGCTTTGGAAATCAGAGTCTCGTAACAACAGCCAGCAGTAGACCTGCAGATACTGGTATGAGTGCATACAACCAGCCTACTCAAAATTTGTTTCATAGTATGTCTCAGCAATCTCCAGTGAATCAGCAAGCACAGAGAATTCCAGTTCTTCAGCCTGCTATTCCTCAGCAGCAGATTGTTGTGTCACAACAGCCTCAGACTGTTAATACAACTGTAAAGCCAAATCCAGAAAACAGAATACGACTACCAGTTACATCTGAACAATCTGAACAAAGGTTCATGCATGTGTTTGATCAATTTGGAAACAAGCAAATTGTTAATATGACACCACAGGTGCACCTTGTCCAGACTAGTGGGAACAGTACAGGTTCAATTCAAAACAGTCAGGCTCCACAGTTTCAGCAAACACCTGGAGTTCAGAGTTCTTTTCAACAGCAGATATCACAGAATTGTGGATTAGTAAATGTTGAAAGTGGCTTTACTTCAGTACTTCCAACTTCCAGCAACATTTCAACAAATACAACATTTAATTCTGGTCACATCTCTAATATTCAGTCACAGATGCCTCAGGATACATTGTCATTGTCAAATACTATGAATGCAACTACATCTCAGACGGTTCCCTCTACAAATCGTCAGCAGTTCAACATAGTTCCAGAACTAAGCCCAGCTGTTGTTCAACAGATCCTTACTGATCTGATGAAGACTGGCTCCCAACAAGATTCTTCTAACTCTACTCAGGTTTCAAACTTCCCAGGGTCTTTATCAGAAAACAGCCCTGCACCATCACAAATTCAGCACAAAAAAGAAATTTATGTTTTCCCAAAGAGTTTTGGAGATAGAACAACTGATACAACAAGGCAATTAGTACAGAACAAAAATACTACTGACACATCTAAAACAGTTGCAGGAACTACGAGACAGATAATGAGTGGGAAGGCTAACAATTCTGAGACCAAACATTTTCTCCAGTCAGCTCGACCTGTAAATAAAAATTTTCAGGGTAAAGCAGCACATGCAGATTCACCAAGGACTACGGTACAGAGCAACTATCAGTCAGTTACTATCCAAGACAGTAGTGTTCCTTACAATCAGAATGTCACAAAACAATTAATTAGTAGCACCAGTGGTTCAGTTGGACAGTTTTATTCAGCAGATTACATGACAGCCTCAAATAGATTAAGCACCCCTCCAGCTAGTTTATCTGCAAGTGTTGTAGCATCCAGGAATCAGACTGCACACCCAGGGCTGTCTAACCCATCTAACTCAGTTCCTACATTTTCACAAACGGCCATTGCTCCCCAGTTTATGCAGGTCCCAGATTTACCAGATCTAGGAAGGAAAGAGTTTGGCATAGATGAAATCTTAAGAACTGAAAACAGTTCAGATTTAAGCAGTATAGGACCAAATTCTGTAGAATCAAGCTCTGTAAAGGATGTTGCTTTGAATAGAACTATGGAAGTAATGCCTAGTCAGCCTAAGCAAGATGGGACAAAGACTGATAAAAAGATAGAAGCCCAGCAACAAGATTCGGATAAGCCAAATAAAGTTTTGAGTAGTAATCAAATGGTATTGGAGTTGGAATCTGATCAAGACATGTTGAAACATGTAGAATCTCTCCTAACTAGTGGAACTAGCAATGCAGTACTAAAACCACAAGAACCAGGCACTACAGTAGTGAATGAACAAAAGTCTAGAAAATCTGAGTTACTAACAAAAGATTCTGGAAATGTTGCCAGTAATGAAATACAGGTACAGCAAACTCTACAGAACAGTAAGGAGACAGAAACAATTAAAAATGAGACACAGCCTGTCATGCCACCAGTAAATAACACACAAAAATTAAATATTCAGAAGGAGCCACCTCAGAATAGAACATTAACTTGCCAATCAACATTTTATAATGCTGCTCGCTTAGCTAAAGAGCGAGAAGAAAGGGAGAGAGATATGAAGATAAGGCAAGAAAAGAAAGCATGTCCAGTTCATATAGGTGATAAGTCAACACTGCACATATGTGGGATATGCTCAAAAATATTTGATACTCAGGAGCAGTTGAAAGAACATGTGAAGTTAAATTTATGTCCTTCTAAAACTTGCACTATTTGTGAAACAGTTTTTCCATCCCTAGAACAGTTAAGAAATCATCTTAAGGTACCATGCAAAGGATCAAAAGAGAAAACAAAAGACTTTGAATACACTAAAATTTTTGTTTGCTCAAAATGTAACTTCACGTCCCAAAATGAAAAGATTGGAACGAAACATGTTGAAAACTGTAATGTTTCAAGCAGTCCAATAAAGGCCAAAGTGACTATTTGGTATAAGTGTCATATGTGCAGGGAAGTTTTACATGACAAAGATCTGGCATATAAGCATATCTCAAGGTTCTGTCCACAACTTAAAGCTGTCAAAGCAATGAAAGATGCTCAGAAAACTGTAAACAGGTTGAAAAACAAATCAGATAGTTGTTATAAAGATCCTAGAAGTTATGATGATCCAAAAAAATTCATTCAGAGCTGTTTTGTGTCAGATAATCTTAAAACTGAAAACAGAGGATCAGATCCAGATAAGGAGATCAAAGGGTTAGCAACTAATTCTCAGAAACAGCTGAAACCAGAGAAGTGCAAAGAAAGCTTTAAAGAGGTGTCCAGCACACTGTTGAACACAAAAGATAATAGAACAGAAAAGACTTTAAAAGATTTGAGTGAAACACAGGCTAATAGAAAGCCTGAAGAATCTAATGGAAAAACTGAAAAAGAAGCACAAAGCAAAGCTTCTGATAACAATCCAGACACCAACACTACTGACCCATATGTAAGAACAGCTGATGCAAGTAAAATTTTGGAAGCGACAGCTTCAGAAATAAAAAGTGGTTCCAAAGACAAACCAGGTGAATTAGCTGATTCAGATGTGTTAGCACAGGGGAATTCTGATAGTGGAGACCGTGCTAAAAGGCTTTCAGATAACATGGAAGAGAAAAAGCAAAGAAAGTCGACTCCAACAGTCAGAAAAAGTTCAAGACTGAAAGTATGTATGAAAGATACACGTAAACACAAATTAATGTCATTAAGGAACAAAAGACAAACTAGAAATCAAATGATTGATGATGAGGATGATAGAAAACATACTTCTGTGAAGGCAGTTTCAGCTGAGCCTAAAATTAATGAATCAACAAGTGCGTGTAAACTCTGTTTATATTCAACAACAGTTGATAGAAGCTTGGCACGACATTATACACAAGCTCATGATTTTGGTTTTAAAGTTCAAAACAAGAGGTACAGATGCAAATACTGTGATGTAAGCTTCCAGTGTTCTTCAAAGATTATGATCAAAGGCCACATGATGAAACATGCAGACATTTTACTAAAACAAATTTCCAAAAGCAAACATCTGAATAGAGCCCATCCTCACTTGACCCCAGAGAAAAATGAAAACTCAGTATATGCTAGTATGTTAGACTATTCACCTAGAAGAGTAGAGAAGGTTAAACGACACATGAAAGCAAGAGCAGCAAGATCCAGATGTGCTGAAAACCTTAAAAAAATAGCCTATGTACAGAACCCAAATTCAAGTAAAGAAGAACCAGAGACTGTAGTCAGAGTCGTTAGTGCTTCTGAAAGGAACAGGTCTAAAATGAAGCTGCCATTAGCTGAGAAAACTATGGGAAGGCCAAGAAAGTATCCTGAAGGTCAAGAACCATACAGATTTGACAGGTCATCATACTTGCAAAAATACAGACAGAAGCAAAAAGGTTCAATATCTAAAGAAGTGCTTGCAGAAGTGCAAACTGAACGAAATGCAAGGCATTCCAGTAAGTCAAGATCAAGATCAAATTCTGTTGGTAGTAACGCAAGCATGTCAGAAAATGTTCATAACACTCGGAGCAGTCAGACCAAAGCTGTTATTAAATCAGCAGAAAGCGTGGGAAAAAATTCAGTTGATGATCAAGTTAAGACCATAAAATATGAAGCAAAAATAGTTGCAGCTCATAAAGTCGAAACAAGATCTCAAGTAGACAAGAACAAATTTACCAAAAGTGGGAATGTTCATACAGAACAGTCAGACAAAGAAAAGCTTGTGCAAAATAAGAAGGATTTAAAACCAAATATTTCGAACTCAGCTTCTGTAAAAAAAAATACTGGCTGTGAAAGATCTCTTAGACATCTAAGGCAGACAAATGATTATGAAATGTCGAAGACCTTTGAAGATAAAAGTTCGAAAAATGAGCAAAAACAGTTTAATTTGAAGACCTTGAATATTGATGGAGAACAGAGAAGCTTAAGATCCAGGCAGAATGTTATTAATGTTAGTTCTGGGACTGAAACATCAAACAGTGATACAGAACCTGTCACACCTATAAGAGATCGACTTAGAAATAGGAAAGAGTCAGCTGAAAATCTTGAAAAATTAGAGATAGCTTGTCAAGAAATTCCTTGTCAAGAAATTCCTGATAACAAAACAAGCATTATAAGTGCACCACTTAAAACAAAAAGTGAACTCAAAAGAAATACTTCAGAAAAATCAGCTATGCTTCCAGGAAGTAAAAAACACAAAGACTTAACAGGAGCTGCCTCTGAAAGTAAAACAAAATGCGTACCAGATACTGTCACGGAAGACAAACACCCAAATTTCATAAAAGACTTTTCTATTGCAGGTAAAAAGCATGAGGATTTACCAGCTATGACAGATGGTCAAAGTAAGAAGAAAATGAAGTTTGAGGGATGTTATATGCCTCAAACAAATGATATCTGGAGGGATCACACAAAGAAAGTTGGTGTAAGCCGAACTCTAAGACCAAGGAAGAATCAGGGAATTGGAATGAATTCAGATGAAGAATCGGATATAGAGGGCTCTGTGGATAGGAAGAGAAATTTAAGAAGAAAGAGTCAAAATGTACATGAACATTCAGATGCAGATGATGATAATTCGTCTGAGAATAATTCAGATGTCATGGTACCAATGAGAAAACGACTCCGAAAAAGAAGTATCCCAGATGATTCAAAAACACAGGCATTAGAAGAAAAAAAAGAACATAAAATCAAGATGAAAGAAAATTACACAGAGTTAAATGGCAGTAGAAAAAATAAAAGAAGATTTGGCGTAGAGTTAGACCCATCAGATGATGAATCAAAAGATGGACACAGTAGGAAGATAGCTTGTTCCAAAGAAGGAATGTCAATAAGAAAAGGATATCATAAGGTTTCAGCTTCAAAAAATAATGAAAAGACACAAAATGATGCTGGTCCTCCTAGTTCTGATTCTGAAAGCTATTCACCAGGGAGTGAGTCTGAGGAGACATCTGATAGTGATTCAGGAAGAGAAACTCCAATCAAAGAAAGGCTTAGAGAAAGAAAAAGTATGAATGAGTTAAAGGAAGGTTTTTCCAGGGATAAAAGTGAAATGGACAAAGATTTGATTTTGACAACAGATACAAAGAAACCCCTACCACAGAATAAAGAAGTTTTTGAAGGTGGTTGTGAGCTTGACAATATGAATACAAAGCGATACACACTTAGAGAGAGAAATAAGAAAAATGAAAAAGCAAAGGATGCTTCTTTTCAAGGGGATTTTCAGGCATCTTTTGATGTGATTTTTAATGTAGTTGAAAAGGAATTTGAAACTCTGGCTGCATCTTCAGTGAATGAAACAGACATAGTTGAAAGAAAAGTGGCTTTAAAAAAGCCTCAAGAATGTGTTGCTAATCAGAAGTCAGTCAGTGAAGTAGCAAGTAACAGTGAAGCTCAGAGAAAATCGAATTCTTCAAAAAGCAAGACTCAGTCTGCTAACAATGTAAAAAAAAAGTTAAAAGATTTAACAGATGAAATGGAAAAGACTGAAGAAACTGAATCATTACCTGTTTTATTGGACCCCAGTGAAGATAATGTGTGTTCTGACAAAGTTCTGAAATTGGACAGAAAGTCAGATAAAAACATAACAAAAGAAAAAGACAATACTGTTGCTAACACTGAATGCTCAGACGCTGACCCTGAATACTCCAAAGTCAACAAACCAGAATCAGTTGTCTTAGAAACTGAAGATGAGTTTTCATTTGTCAAGTCAAGCAGCCCAATTCCCAGGGATACAACAAAGAATTCGGTTAAAGCTGAACAAGTGAGTATTTCAAGACCTGAAAAAAAGCAAGCTGAAAACTTTGGTTCAGAATTTTTAAAGTTTGCTCAAAAAAGGCTGATGGAAGATCACGATTCTTCAAGTGAACCAGAATGTGAAACAGATATAGAAACAAAGAAGGAAACTAAGAAAGAAAAAGAAACACTCGAGACAAAGAAAGAGAAGGGAGGTGAAAGCAGTCATGTCAACAACGGGGAGAATGTATCTGATATACCTGTTGTTTTGGAGGGCTCGAGTCCACGAAGTGCAAAATCCGGTATCAGCTCCAAAGCTAAAACCAAGGAGATGGCACCTAATTTTGCTGCCGTATTTAAAGCTTTTGCTGGAGTTAATAAAGATAGTTCTATCATTGAAAGTTTGAGCTCAGATAAGAACCTTTTAGATCAGAAGGGATCTTCAGAAGAAGAAACGGCTGATGTGCAGAGGGTGACAGAAGATAAACCTAAGTGTAAAAATCAGAGCTTTATTGCAAAACTTAGATTGAAATCAGAAGTGGAAGATAAAGGTATACTGATTGCCAGTAAAACTCAAAAGAAAGGGGAATGCCTAAAACAAAATGTAGATTCAGATAGGGATGCAGGAGTAGAAGGACAAGGTCAGGATGAAAGCAAACATGAGGCGAATGAATCAAACTTAAAACATGATCAGATGTCCTCGGTAGCTACTTCAGGTGGTCATGTAAAGAAAAAGACAGGCTTTGAAAATGCCTTTGAAGAATTTTTCAGACGTAACCAAGAGAAACCAGAACCCAGGCATAATTTTGCAGAAAAATCCAAGTCCTCCAACAGCAAAAAAGGCATGAAGAAGACAAATACAGATGAGAACAAGAAACCACAAGCTTCAAAAAAAGGTCTTCCTGAATGTAATGTGCATGTAAGTAGACTTACTGATGAGGAAATCAACAAATACAAAAAAGCACAAGAGAGTGATGCCAAAAAGGTACAGACAAATGAACCTAAGGAAATAATTATTCTTGATAGTGAAGATGAAAGCCAAGACGATAACTTTGGGGAAGTTGTGATTCTAGACTCTGATGACAATCTTCCATCTAGCAATGAAAATGAGCAACCAGGTATGGAAGCTGCCCAAAAGAGTGAAGTAAGTCTTGCAAAAGATTCATTTGAGCCTGACTGTGTGGATATGGAAGTTATCCCACTCGCTGAAGCTCTGGATAAAACACATACAATTTCAGAAGCATCATCATTGATTGTAGAAGACACTTCAGAAATGGATAACAGATCAGCAACACCAGGAAACAGTGATTTGGAAAAGAGAGCTGACTGTTTTGAATCAGATCATAATTTTGCATTGGTCAGTGAAAAGCAGTTACTTTTAGCAGATAGAGGAGAAAGTTCAAGATCAGAAGCTATCAGTAACAATGAACTCGTTCCAGACCTAATCCCTGCTGAAGATCTTATTGACCATGGAAAAAAAGACTCAGAAATTGGTTTGCTGAGTGAAGGAACAGAAACAAAAATGCTTACAGAAGGTAATTCCCTGACAACTACGGAGGAAAAAATTGAGGATGGACAAGTAGCATCACAGACAGATTCATGCATGGAAGACAAAAGTAGTTTGGTACAAGATGGTGACAAAGCTACAAATAATAGAAAAAAGCAGAGTGAGTCAGATGACCCTGAAATTTTTGCCTTCACAGAGAAAGTAGAAAGAACATTAGGCAATGCAACATCTTCACAGAAGTATGACCATATTCCTGCAAAAGATCTGACTGAGCCTGACTGTGAAAATTTAGAAGTCCTTTCACTTCCAGAAGGCCATGACAAAGTACATACACATTCTGAATCTTTGCCATCTGTAAAAAAAGAAATTTCTACAAAATCAACAACTGGAAAACCTCAGGTGGCAAAGAGAGATTTATTGGTACAAGATGACATAAATCTTGACTCAGATGATGATATAACATTCATCAGTGAAACAGAACTACTTTCAGCAGATACAGAAGGAAGTCCGAGTTTGGTAAATATCCAGAAGACAGAACAAAGTCCTGAACTGATTCCTGCCAAAGATATAAATGAGCATGGAAATAAAAGTTCAGAAATTTATTCACTGAGTAAAGAAACAAATGCAGAAACATATACAAACTCTGATTTCTTATTGACTGTGGAAAGAAAAATTGAGAGTAAGCAAGTAGCATCATCAAGAGAGACATACATGGAGGAAGAAAGCTGCTCAGTGCAGGATAACATCAAAGTTGTTGATACTGCAAAACAGCCCCGTGAGTCAAATGAAGATAGTCACCAAACCGCTGCTTCTATAGAGAATGCAGAGAGAACATCAAACAGTCCAACGCCTCTTGAAACAAAAGAAATCGAGAATTTGATAGAACATAGTGTTGAAAATGTAAAACTTTTATCTAGAAAAGATGACATCTCTTGTGGTGTGAAAAGTAGTGATGAGTACATGGTAGTTGACACTCTGTCATGCAAATCAAGTCCAGACATACCTGTGGGTGAATCAACTTTTGAAAATGAGGATGCTGTTATCAAAAGTAATACAGATGAAATGAATGTGAGAAATGAAAGTATATCAAGAGAAAGTGTACTTCATTTCTGTATCACTGACATAAAATCACCTTTTGTAGAAAAAGAAATGGAGCAAGGGATCGTAGAAGGCAAAGGATTGTCAGCACCATCTGAAGATTTTGTAGCTTCAGAAAATAAGGTAAATATCATTTCATCAGATACTGTTGGGTCAGGGCAAGAATGTCCTAATACCTCTGAGACCGTCAATGAAATTGAAAAACTATATAATCTGACTGAAATTTCTGGGCATTATATGGATCAAAATCCTGACATAGAGGATATGGATATCTTACCAGAAAACAGCTCAGCCAATAATAGAAATTGTGAAAACACTGAAATTGGAGACCTAATGGTTGAAAAATCAAAAATGCAATGTGTGCAGTGGACTAGTGAGATGACAATCAAAACAAAAATGACAGATGATGCAAACAATTTGGAAATATCTAATGATACTGATGAAAAGTTACCGTTGGTTAGTGAAAGCGAGCAGCTGCATATTTGTCGAGAACATTCGCCTACTTCAAAGAATAGATTAATGTTGTCATCTGAAACTTGGTCTGATGGTGTGCTATCTGATGGCGTCGACCGTCCATTTTTTTCGCTAGATAGGAATGATATGAGCTGCAATACTGTATCAAGCAGTAGAACAAAGGCTGTTATTGATACAGATATGACTGGTGTCTCATCTGAGGACAAGTTGAATGCCCGTTGTACAAGTGACAGAGTTAGCATAAGAGATAATGAAGAAGCAACTCTTAATAGCCCAAAAAGAAACAAAACTGATGATCTATCAGAAACTCTGTCCAGTGAGTACCAAAATAACAAGAAGGATGATATGATAAAGATTGAAAAGAAAAATAATGTGGAAAACCAAGAAACCATTGTGTCACATAATTTTAAAAATGAGGGCAGTGAACATGGTGGGAAAACTCCCGAAAATCAGAATTTAAAAGCAGTGTCATTAAATGAAACATTGGAAAAGGGTAAAGAGAGCTCCTGCACTTCTTTTATATTACCAGCAGAGGAGAAAGCAAATAATGAAAGTGAAATGCCAGGAAAGACTTCAGAAAATCATCAAGTGGATAGTGATAACATTGATGATACTTTAAGCTCTGGAGCTAAAAAGATCCAGAATGAAGCAGTTATTGATGCCACTATGATAAGCAAAATAATTTTGATGGAGCTCATTGAAGATTTACCTGTAGGTCAGTTTGAAAAAGAAAAAAAGTTGAACAACAGTTCAGACTCAAAAGGAAGTTCAAGTGAACTACATGACGCTGTATTGAAGGTTGCTTCAGAAAATCTCGATATGACAGCTGGTTCATCCATTCAAACTGAACATAGGGAGATACAGGAAACTTGCATGGAAACTGCTTCAGAGGCAAAATTTTTTGGTAGTAAATTAGTTTCAGACTTCGGTGAAGACAGTGCACAGACTTCCATTTCTTTGAATGTAGAGGAAGTCAGTAAAGAGGAAAGTGTCACTGCTGAAAAAATGGATCCATTAGAAAATGAAGTAGAGGAACAGACTGAATATGACAGTTTGGTGGATAGAGACAGTCAGGATATGAATAATTATACAGAAAATGCAAACAATTTCAAAAATATAGATCATGACAGGAGTTATTGTGAAAATGATACAGCAGAAATTGAGACAGAAAAGAAAAGGGATGAAGTAATAGTCAGTAAAACCTTTACATCAATACACAAAAGACAGTGTATTGATGCTAATGAACTACCAGATGTAGATGAGAAAACAGAAGTAGCTGACATATCAAGAGAAATAGATAATACCTTGATAGTTGAGTACTATGAAAAATCAAAGCTTGTACCATATTCAGATGATGAATCAGGTTGTGAGAGAGATGTTTCAAAACAGTTAGATGATGATGACAAGACCCCATTTAGCATAGATGAAAGTGTTGAATCTGTTGTACAATGCCCAAATAGTCCTGCTGTGTGTCATCTGAATGACAGTGAATCAGAGTATAATGTCATGCCCATGGATATACCAGTTCGAGAAGAAGGTGTTTCCTCAGAGTCAGGCATGGAAAATAATAGAATTTTGAAAGAAAGTGAATATGTAGTAAAGGAGAATCAGACATGCTTAGACATTCAAGAATCAGAAAACATTGAAAGAGACATGATCATAGGTGATATGGAATCTTACAATGTGGATTCAGTACAGCAGGTAATGTTATTTGAAAAATCATATGAACATAAACAGATAAGTGAATTAAATAAAGATATAAAATGTCATAAATCTGTAGAACATGTAACAAATGAAGATTTAGTGTCAGAATCAGGAAATGAAGTTACATGGCCTATAAATATCCATGATCAGACAGGGTCTTTTCCAATGGCAGATGATATTACTTCAATAACAGATGACCATACGAAACCTCATTGTATTGATCCTTATTCAGCAGAGCAACATTCAAAGGAGTCTGACAAGGAAATGAGCATAGGTGAGCAACTTGGGAAAGCAAATAGCATTATCCTAAGTCCAGTGTCAGAAATTGTGGTTGCAGATGATACTGCTGAATGGGATGCAAATACAATAGCAAGTAACACAGATGGAACAGAGTCTGAAAAATCATTGACAAAACATGATGATTTTACTGACTCTGTTTATGCTCAATATTCTGAAGAACTGACACAAAAGAACATTGAAACAACATCTCATGATTTACAAATTGTAGAACATGATAAAGAAATTACACCTGTAGTTGATACCTGTTGTGAAGAAAATCTGACTGTGAGTAGAACTTTTCAGGATGTGAATATACCTGAAGTTGTAGGACTTGATAAAGACAGTTTACCTATAGTTGATACTAGTTATGATGAGAAGTTGAATATGATCAGGACTAATCATGATGTGAATATACCTGAACTAGACCTTGGCAAACACACTGAAGTAACTGCCGTAATTGAAGCTGCTGAATCATTTGAAAGCATTACACAAACTAAAGAACGCTTAAGTTCGCTATCAGGTATACAGATGAGTGTGAATATAAAAGACAATGATGTTTGTAATATAGTTGAAGATCAGTCTGTTTTGATTAATGAAACTCAGCTGTCCTTCAAAGAAGACATTAAAAGTTCACCAGATTCTGAATCGAAAGAAATTGCAGCAACTTATTTAGTTCAAGCACATTGTGATGCTGCAGATACCAGAAGTAATGATCAAAAAGAATGTGTACATACTGTTGAATCCATGGTCGTTGAAGATGAAACGCAGAATGAGGAAGTTAAAGAAGTTCAAATACAGCACCAACAAGACGAAATTTTGGCATCAGACTGTATGACTATGCAAGGTGTCAGTTGTCTGGAGGCTGCAGAAAGGGCAGATATTGACCACGTAGACACAACAACAATGGTACAAGATTATTCAGTTCAGAATTCAGAAAATGGTTACAACGCTGATGATCAGGATTCTAAGTTAGTTCACCTGAAAGAAACAACACCAACTGATACTCAGTGGAGTTCCAATGAGTTGAATGAAACAAAGTCCACTGTTGGTAATTTTCCACAGACCAATGACTCAATAGATAAGAACCAAGAGCTGCTTGATATACAGAAAGTCAAAGAGGATTTTGAATCAGAAATCCAAGCTTCTTTTACTCCCATGAAATCATCAGAGAAAGTTGGTGAAACAAATGAGGATGCTGGGGATAATTTTCATCCTGAGTTTTTGGAAAACTCAATTCAGGAGGCAAGGGTTGATCAAGCAGTACTGAAATGCCAAGCAGTGTTGAATGAAACTGTGGACACAGAAACGGATAGAGATTTGTCACTGTCAGCATGTTTCATGGAAGAAAAAATAACTACCGAATGTTATGAGGAAAAAACAAAAGATGTGCCTGAAAGATTGTCTCATCACAGTGAATTATTGGTGTCCAGAGAGATTGATGAATTAACAATACCTCACACATTTGTAGGCTTTAAAGCAAAATCACCATGTCAGGGGCAAGATGAACCTGTTGAAAATGATGAACAGGTGGTTGAACAAGCTGATCAGCCTTCACCAAATGTATTTAATGTTCAGGGAGACAGTGATAAAATAGTTCATGAATATCAGGTTCCAGTGCCAGCAGCTGATAGTTCAGGTGATAACACTGCAAATGAAATGAACAGTGTAATATCTGAGCATGAACTCATGGAAAAGGAAACATCAGCAGCATATAGAGAACTGATGGAAACAAAACTTAATGAGAGAGTTCATGAAAGAACAGTCATTTTCGTAAATACAAAAACTGTGACTGAGACTGGTCTATCAAAGAAAGATAATGATGACAGTCAAAGCCAGGAATGCTTAGATGGTGAAAACATAACAGAACTAGCGAAATCTAGATCAGAGTTGTTGATGGATGACAGTTGTGATGAAACTAATTCAAAACAAGAAATTAGTCTGACAGAAGATCAGCTCTCTTATACCAACCATAAACCAACTAGTCTTAGCCAAGAAACTGCAAAAAATGAAGGAAACAAAGATGTACCAGACAGTTTGGACACAGGAGCAATCATTCAACAAACACAAGAATTGTCTCCCACTTTAGATGCCAATATAGTTCAGAGCCAATCCAACTTAGGGGAGGCAGATAACAATACAGAAGGAATGTATGATTTTGTTGATCAGTCAGATAGATATAGCAAACACATTGAAAAAAGACCAGATGATGCAAAACATCCATCTGAGGATTCAGAGGAACTTGTTTTGAAACCTATAGCTGACAAAGTGGTTGAAAAAAGTAATGATGAAGGAAAGGAAGGCAGAACACATTCGGATATGGAAACAGAAGTGAAGATTCTGACTAGTGAAGCAGAGATATTGAAGGTGCCAAACAATGATAAAACACTTGTGTTACAGACTCAACTGCCTTCCTTGAATGAGAGCAAAGAAGTGGGAGCTAAATCTGTTACAGAATCTGCTGGTAAAACTGTAGTGACTGAAACATCAACAAACAAGAAGGAAATATCAGATCCATCTAAGTCAAATACATTAAAAGACCTACAGTTACCAGCTGAACTTGAAGAAGTGGATCAAGAGGAAATGAAAGAATTTAATAAACGAATAGAAAATGTCAAGAAGTCTCTGAATACTGAAAAAATGTGTGATCTTGTTGATCAGTCAGATAGATATGACAGTCACAGTGAAAAAAGATCAGTTGGTACAAAACATCCATCTGAGGAAGCAGAAGAACTTGATTTGAAACCAGTAGCTGACAAAGTGGTTGAAGAAAGTAGTTTGGAAGGAATAGAAGGCAGAATACATTCAGATACGAAAACAGAAGTGAAGATTCTGACTAGTGAAGCAGAGATATTGAAGGCGCCAAAAAATGGTAAAACATCTGTGTTACAGGCACAACTGCCTTCCTTGAATGAACCCAAAGAAGTGGGAGCTGAATCTGTTACAGAATCTGCTGGTAAAACTGTAGTGACTGAGACATCAACAAACAAGAAGGTAATATCAGATCCATATAAGTCGAAAACAAATAAAGACAAGCAGTTACCAGTAGAACTTGAAGAAGTGGATCAAGAAGAAATTGAAGAATTTAATAAGAGAACAGAAAATGTGAAGAAGTCTCTGAAAAAATGCAAAGGAAAGCCATACCAGTCTGATTTCAATTTTGAAGTGGATGATGATGTGTTAAGTACCTCCAGTAACTCATCATCGTGTACTTCTCTAAGTTCACATGGCCAAGAACTAGACAGTTTGAAAATTGTTCCTGGTCCATCAAGAACAGTTTCTCCATTATCAGGAGCAGAGTTTTGCAGCTCACCACAAAAGCATACAGTATCTACAATGACTGCCAAAATTGGGGGTAGGAAAACTTATTGTAATAGAAAGAATATTGTCAAAAAGGTTCTGTCTGACACAGTTAAGAGTTATCCTATAAAGGCAGGTGTGAAACCAGTAAGTTCAGCTCAGTCCAGCTTAGTCAGCAAGTTAGTAAAGGAAGTCCCGGATAAAAATGTTATACCTTCAAATAAGGTTTCTGAAAGAAAAGTTTCACTGCCGAAAATTGCAATGGTTACTAATCAGTATTCCAAATTCTCTCTACCATTGAGTAATGATCCAGAATCTCCTAGGTCAGTGTCTTCAGAATCAAATAGTGGAGCTGAGAGTGTTGATTCTGGTACAAAAGATACAGAAGACACATTACATCCTCTAAGAGCATTTAGAAAATTGCATGATGTTACACCATTTACTTGGGATTTAGACAGTGGTAATGACTCTGTAGGTATTGAAAGAAGAGGTGGCAATCAAAAGGAAAAGAATACTACCAGATGCAAAAGTCTGGTGAGTGGTTCCAGTTCCGTGAAGGAAGAACAATTTATGCAGTCAATAAAAAGAATATCTAGCTCTGCAGAAGTTCTACAAACCAGAAATGATCTGGAGATGAAATGTTTGGACAAAACGGAAGTAAAGACAAGTAGGGATAAGTCTGAAGTGACAGAAGAAAGATACAAAAGATTAAGGTCACCAAGTGTATTGAAACAGTGTATAAATGCAGATACTGGAAGCAGTGTCTGTAAAAGTTCTAGTGGTAAAGATGATTTGAGACTGAAAATCGGTTCTGGTCCAAATAGCATTAGAGAAACTCCAAGACTGGGTACAAAAGATAAAGTAATTGGAACAAACAGGGCAGAAATTGTACAAGAAAGTAGGTGCATACGATCAAGCAGGAGGAAATCAACTGGCTCAGCTGAAAATGTTGGTAACTTAGATAGAAGGGCAGAATGTGACCTTGTGAATATCACCAGAACAATTGTAAGATCATCAAATAGGCATGTAATAGATACAGCAGCAACTGAGTCATATGTGCATGAATGTCATCCAATCGATGTGGATGGTAGTCTCATAATTAGTGATTCTGCTAGCCAGAGTAGCTCAAGTTCAAAACAAACTGTAGTTGTCAGACCTGACAAGTCAACAGATACAAGAGGTGTTAAAAGAAAATCTAGTGCTACAGAAGTTGAAATTTCAAGTAGTCTGAGTATTGAAAGTGGGCATCCAGCTCAGAAAAAGCAAATTGTGTTGGATTTAGTCAAGTCATCTAGGCAGCGTGATATAAAACAAACATCTTTGCAGCCCAGTCAGAGTGATTTAGTTAGTGAACCAAATGCTAAGCAGCCAAAAGTAGATGCAAATAAAATTACTCCAGAAAGCGAAATTACTGCTGAAAAACTAGGCAAATGTACTTGCCAGAGTGACGATACTTCTGATATTTGTGAGGAATGTAAAGGTAAGCAACAGGCTGCTGGTGCAAAAAACATTAAAGTTCCATATAAACCTTATAAACCTGCAGTTAGGCGCCTGTTACATGGTGGAAAAGTGTTTGAAATTCAGAAAGGATCTATAACTGAAACAGACATAGCAAGTTCCAGTGCAAATCAAACAGAGAGAGGTCGTGATATGTCTCCACAGCCTTCGGAGCTGAGAAAGAAAACTAGACTACTAAGTTCAAGTCCTGAGGATACTTCAAAAAGGAAGAAGTCAAAAACTGTGAAAGTGGATGAAACAGGGGACTTAGATACAAGTTTATTTGTGAAAACTGGTGCTGATCTCAATAAATACATTCATGCTACTTTAAAAGAAATACGTAAGCAAAGACAGCAAAAGCAGCCGGTACATTATTTAAGGCAAGCACAAACAGAAACAGAAGCTGAGTCCAAGTGGAAACTTACAAGAAAAGATAAAGAGAAAAAATATCCATATTCATTTAAAAGGTCAAGGCCAATTACATAGGCATTTTAGGTGTAAAGGAATAGCAGACTTCCAATTGAGGATAAGATTTTGTGATATTTCAAAGATAGTTCTGTCAGCTATCCGTCAGCTGTCCATTGAGGTAAATGGGTACACTGCCATGTTTTTCTGCCATTTTTACAAAGGGGAACAACTTTATGACTTCCTGTTTGCTTTCGGGCCGGGTAGCGCAATCGGTAGGGCACCTGACTCGTAAGTCAGAGGTCCTGGGTTCGAATCCCGGTCTGGCCACATACTTTCGTTTCTCCTTCCGCTGATTCAAGAAGGGCAGTTGTCAGTTACTGGCGAAAGTATGTGCACTTAGTACTGGTTAACCGCTTAGGAGGTCTAAGCCTGCCCAGGAATAGTGTGGTTAGGTTAACTGACCGTCCCGACATGACCTTAGTTGTTTACCGTGGACGTTAAGCAACAAATCAACCAACCAACCCTTAAGAGTTGACACCCATTGAGAAGGGAGATAAAAATGAAAATACAGAGTTGCTACCCCTGAAAGTGTACCCATTCACCTTAAAATATAGGTTGTGGCCCATCATTAAAACTGCTTCAGTGAGGCAGTTCTAATGAGGCCCATAACATATGGTTTGAAGGAGAAAGAAGAAAAATTATATTAGAGTAAAATACTTTCATAATAAGAAAACTTATAATTATAATTCAGTTATAAGATGGGGTTTATCTCTTCTGGATCACAGGGAGTTGTAGCAATATTCTGTGTCAAATTATTATTATAATTCAACCAGAAGATGGGGTTTATCCCTTCTGGAATCACAGGGAGTTGTAACAATATTTTACGTCAATTTTTCATAGTTCAACTGATTACACTATAGTTACACTATAGTGTAATCAGTCATGCTATGAAAAAAATGATGTAAAAATGAAATATTGCTTCAAGTCCCAGCATCTGGAATGACCCCAAATTACCGTCATCAGTCTTGTAGAATTTTGCTATAAGATTTTTAATCCCAAAACAATTCTAAAATCCAGATCAGTCTTTTAAGATGGATCTAGATTTTATGGAGGCTGTTTTAAGGGGGATAACAATTCTAACAATGAATATGGTAGAAAAGGTGTGGAATTTGTTATCTGAATGTAAAGTTACACTTCGCCAGACTTCTCTGGTCAGTTTATATGCTAAGGATCACTATACGCATATTTGCTTATGCTTTTGCTTGTAAAATGTCCTGACCCAGTTGTTCAAAACTAATGCTGTCATTAGTTATGTTAAAATTTCGAATGTAACATTTGCAAAAACACTGCAATTTTATGTTGACAAATTGTGAGGAGCTTTTGCATTGCAAATGCTCGTCTCAGGTTTTCAGCAAAAAATATTAACACACTTGATTTTATGGGTACCAGAAGACTTAATGAGTCCTTTGCTAATTTTGATGAGCTAAAGATGCTTTGAACAGGGCCTGAAAGTTAGTGTACTTTTATGATCAGAAGTTTCGTTATGTCATATGCAATTCAGTAAGATGCAGACCAACCAGTGTAGACTCGGCAGAGACTTTATACAGAACATCAGATAGTAATCATACAGCTTTCTGAGACCAGAGCTGGAAAATTCTTTAAGTTTGCAGTCGTCTTTCATGACAATGTTTGGTGATCTCAAAAGTTTACACAAGTAGCAGTCGCAATTTTCTGTTATCCTCCAACATGAAGCACCAGTTATGGAGAACTGATTAGCGTAATTTTCCAGCCCTGTGACAGTGCTTTAGATAAAAAGGGATATTTCTGCATAAAAACGTTGCGGCCCCTCATTGGAATCGTCTTGTAGAGATGGTTCTTATGAGGGTCATAACAGACAGTTTCATGGAGAAATAATTAAAATTATCTTAAAAATCATCTTGACCCCATCGTATCTGGAGCTCTGACACTTCATCCCTGATGTTCTGCATATTGTCTCTTCTCAGTTTACATAGGAAACAGCAAAGACAATGACCAGATTGGTTAGAGCTCTCAGTATGATGGAGTATAATTATGATGATAATTGTGGGATAATTTTTAATTGTTCCATGTGATAAATGAGCGGCGACACGACAAAACCAACAAAGTGGTTGAGCACCCAGCGCACACTCAGATCAGCCTGGGCATTTGCCCAGTCTGATCAGAGTCTTTGCTGTGCGCTTAAAGGGTAGCTAGGAGTCTAAGCTACCTCTGAGCCAATAGCGAAGACTCTTATCAGACTGGGAGGATGCCTAGGCTGATCTGAGTGTTTGCTGGGTGCATGTGCCACTTTGTTGGTTTTGTTGTGTCGTGCCTCCAATATGTTGTGACCCTTCATCTGAACTGCTTTGTTGAGGCAGTTCAGATGGAGTGTCGCAATACTGTGTTTGTAAGCTGATTTAACTGAAATTTTTCCACAGGTGAATGGGTACACCTTGTATTTATCTGCCATTTCAACAAAGGGAAGCAACTTTTGTGACTTCCAGTTTCTGCGAATGACGAAGCCCTTTAAATAGGATCTACCTGTAAAGGAAAGAATTTGCACTTAGAAGAGCAAATTCTTTTTTAAGAGTTGACCCTCATTTAGAAGAGAGGCATAAATGAAAATGTAAGCATTGCTTCCCCTGGAAGTGTATCCATTCACCCCAATTATCAGAAAATACTCACTCTTATATAGAGCTGTGCGGGTGTGTTCTGTTCTTCATTTGCACTTGGCATTCTGTTACGATAGCAATTTTGTTGAATATGGATGAACCGTGCCACTCAAAAATATTCTTACAGTATATGCGAACAGCAAAGGTTCTGATCAGCCTGAACATCTATGCAGTCTGATCAGTACCTTTGCTTTTTGCAAACAAGATGGACTCTAGGAATCTGCAAGTTGGAAGGCTCTAACTTGACTTGACAGATTCTTAGATTTGTATTTTGAGCTTGACTTTGTTTGACACGGCTCAGATAGTTTACTTGGAGAAGCAGATATGAGCCGCGACACAACAAAACAAAGTGGCATGTTACCCAGCAACGATTCAGATCTGCCTGGCCATTTGCCCAGTCTGACCAGAGTCTTTGCTATGCACATAAAGTGTAGCAAAGGGTCTAAGCTACCTTCTTGCTGACAGCAAAGACTGATCAGTTGGGGGTAGATATGCCCAGGCTGATCTGATATATTAGTGACCCTAGATATTGGATGGAAGTATCTGAGAAAACAATGTAGACCCAGATCAGTTTGCTTCAAAAGGAGCAGCTTAAAAAAAAAGAGGTGTCCTGTAGGTTTTGCTGTTTTTGCCATTCTGTAAGCAGTGTGCTGTGACATTTTGTTTGAGGTAAATGGATAGAGTTTCAAGGGTTGGTTGGTTGATTTGATGCTTAACGTCCTCGGTAAACAACTAAGGTCATGTCGGGACGGTCAGTTAACCTAACCACACTATTCCTGGGCAGGCTTAGACCTCCTAAGCGGTTAAGGTGTCCTAGTAATTATGGTTCCTACTGTATGCTAAAATTCTGGGCCCTGTTGTTCAAAACTAACGGCAACATTAGTGAACGAGACATTACAATGTATAATATGTAAAAACACTGCCATGTACATGTATTGGCACTTTTGATTTTAATTGTGTTAGAAGGCTTAATATCCTTCATTAGCGACTTAGTTGAGCTAATGATGCTTTGAACAAATTTGCCCAGGGGTTGAAAATTAGTGATTTTGTTTCTCTGTAAAAAAGATACTGTGGGATTGCATGGCATTGAAACTACTGTTGGCTTACTATATAAACCTTAAAATTTTGGACACTATTTATGTAACGAAAAGTCAGTTTTTGCATGTGGATGTGGGGAACAATTTATATGACTGATATACCAACATTGTGGGTTCTTATATTTGAAAGAAGTAAAATATGGTATTGATAGCATTCCATTGTAGCTGTTGATGATGCCATAGTGGCACCATCGTGATATCATGATGATTTAATGATGCTGGTGTAATTTTGTCACCTATTTGTAATGCAGCATGACATAATCTAACAAAGCTAACAAAGATGATATCGCAATGCTGTCACTGCAGGTGCAAGGATATGCTTTGAATACTAGCCTGCAGTGCTCTAGATAAGAAGGGGTAATTGGGATAATTTTCTAAAATTCCCCATAAAAATATATGTACATGTATCACCAAGACGGTTCTGATGAGAGGTCACAACATATGTTTTAGATGATAAAAAAGAAAAGTATCTTTCTCAAACCTCAACCTTACCTGGGGCTCTGCTTCCATGACTATATTATGCATACCATTTCTAGTGCAATGGCAAGTTAAATGTGCTAAATCAAATAGAAACTTTTTTTCTAACAAATCATTTATTACAAAATAATTTAAGGTGTATGTGTGTACTTTTAAGGAAAGCAACTCGTCATTTTCATTTTTGCCCCCCGTCTTATGAAGAGTCAACTCTTTACAGAAAAAAATGCTTCTATACCTTCCAAGAATTCTTTCCTTTAAGACTTGATTCCTTTTTGGAAAGGTTTTGTCATCCAGGGAAGCAAATAGGAAACCCAAATGGTTGTTCCCCTTTGCAAAATTGGCAGAAAAATATGGTAGTGTACCCATTCACCTATGTATTGTGGTATTGTTAGGTTACAACAGTTACCATTCCTATTGGGACAGTAAACTGTAGATCCAGATCAGACTGCAGGATCTTGGCTGTTTGCCAGTCATCCAACAGTCTTATAAAACATCTGGAAGACCTTCATGTTTTTCCGCCTGTAACAACTTTAGTGACTTATTGTTTGCTTCCCTTGAGGATAAAGCCCTTTCGTAATGACCCTAAAATTTGGACACCTGAAAGTCTGACAATTTTTGTTAAAAGATTCTTTGAAAAAAGATTTTACACACGTGAATGCATCCAAATGATGCTTAGTGAATGGCTAATGTTATAGACCTTGATCAAAGAGCAGTTTGATCTGGGTCTACAATGTTTACTTAGACCTGTCTGTTTGAATATTTGGAGCAGTTTGATCTGGGTCTACAATGTTTACTTAGACCTGTCTGTCCAAATATTTAGGGTCATTAAGGTAATGGAATATGCTCTTGAAAGAAAGGATTTGCTTTGGAGGAATATACTCTTTGAGAAGTTGACACCTTTTGGGAAGGAGAGCAGAAATGAAAGAAGCAGAGTTGCTCCCTTTCCTAATGTGTATCTATACTCCTTAAAAGATTGTATCCAAATGGAGCAGATACCTATAGAAGCAGCATGTAGAACGATTGATCTGGCATGGCATTCACATGTGTAAACATATATATTTTTGTGGATGTGGTTTTGTTTCACAATGAATCTCATGTGTTGACATTTGTGTAGAAATATTCAGCAATCTTAGATCTGTACTGGAAAAGTTGTCATTTTTTGTGCACTTGTATTTTAAAATTAAACATTATGCATTCCCTTATGAGAGTACTAAAATTAAACATATTATGCATTCCCTAAGGAGAGTACCTTCTCTAATAAGAGTAACCCCTTTTGCAAAAAAAAAACTTCTCAGTTTTGTATACCAGATAATCTTTTGGTAAATGGTGCAGTCCCAGCTGAGCCTGACTGTCACACACTGCTCTAGAATTTACACATAGTGCTGTAAGGTAAAAAAACAAAGTGAACATTGATTGGTCAGTACCTTTCTGTTTTCCCATTATAAAACATAAGTATAAAACCGGTGCTTGAAGAATTGAGGTAAATTTTATAGAAGTCAGTGCAGAGCTTATGAAGTGTGATGGCTTAAATTTAAGATGGCTGCATTTCACTGCGAGGGAGACGGCCATCGGTATGATTGTAAACATTTTAATTAGCAATGTCATGAAAGTATATATCCAAACCAAAGCCAAGAGAGCACTCTGTGTTCTTCTATGTCCATATAACAAAGTGCCATATCCTAAGGTCATGATTACTTAGCAAAACTATTTCTATGACAAAATAGTCACTGTACATACACAGAAAAATAGATATTTCAGTTTCAGTAGTTGACATGTCTGAACCTGAATTTGGATGTGTCATTTTGTGGTTTGAAAATGCAAACAGTGCAAACCAAGATCAGACTGCTCCTTGAGAGCAGTCTGATCTGGGTCTTCAATGTTTATAGGGGTTTGTGTCTAGTTATGTGTATATTGCATTACTGTGGTAAGGAAACTTGCACTGCCATTAATCTGTGTGTGCCCACGAGGTGTATATGCTTCTTTCTATTGTTGAATGTAGTGCTTTATATTGTTTTAAGTAAGAAGTTTTCTTGTTATGTAAATATGACATTGTCATTCTTCAACCTGATGTAAATATAGTCATAGATGTAAATATGTAAATACTTTTTATCTTTTTTCTTGTACCATGATAAAGTATGTCCCACATGTTTCTTAAGAACATGAACATACCGGTAATACATCTCATGCATTTTGAAACCATTAAAATATAGTAAATCAGTTGTTCTTGTTCTGACTCATATTCCTGTTACAGTACACAAAAACTGTGTCCTTGCTATTGTCATTGCCCGGGGCATATATATATACTTAGCAAAAATAAAAACTTGACAGTCTTTATTTTTCATCCTACGGTAGTCGGGAATAAAAGCATCGCAAACGACTGCGTGATACCCCGCCACTGCAAGCCTTTTTCACACACAGATTTTTCCAGATTTATTTTTTCTCTGTATGACTCCAGGGTGGGAGCAGCCTAGCCCCACTGAACACAGAGAAAAGTCTTTGTTATGACAGGACTTTTAATTACTCTGATCACTTACAATAAGCTTCCGATAAATCACTTACCACTCTACTCAAATACAATTTTAGTGAATTTTAAACTGGTGACAATGGGGCAGGGGCAAATAAACCATAAAGGATCAAATTTTAATCACCAGAAGCTTTTATTACTTCTATCATCAGATGTAAATTTATAAAAATCTGTTTCACATCAATATATATAGATTTTATCATCATTTTATGCATGTATATAGCCCGGGGGCAGGGGGAGATAACTCCCATGGGGTAAATTTGAGCATCACTGGAGGCTTTCATCACTCTGATCATTTGCTGAAAGTTTCAGAAAAATTGTTTCAAACTCTGATTTTATATGGAATTTTTCATGATTTTATTACATGTATATAGCCCAAGGGCAGGGGCAGATAACCCCTAATGATAAAATTTCAGTCCTCATACAAAGCTTTTGTTACTTTTATCATGTTTGTGAAGTTTCATTATGATACTCCTAGTAGTTATGGAACTAGAGGCTAGAAACCATTTTTTGTACATTGACAAGTGCCATAACTCTGTCAGAAATTATAGAAATTTGCCCATTAACAATCCCAAGCGAGACATTCTTGGTACAAATGCATATGCAAAATTTGAAGGAAATCCATCGAGTAGTTAAGGAACTAGAGGCTAGAAACCATTTTTTGTACATTGGCAAGTGCCATAACTCTGTCAGAAATTATCGAAATTTGCCCATTAACAATCCCAAGCGAGACATTCTTGGTACAAATGCATATGCAAAATTTGAAGGAAATCCATTGATAAATACTTAAGATATCGAACGGAAACGAAGTGCGGACGGACGGACAGACAGACGTACATACTACGGACGGACGGACGGACGGACACACGGACGGCCAACGTGAAAACATAATACCCCGTCACTAACGTGTGGCGGGGTATAAAAAGTGAGACATGGAAATTCGTTGAATTTAAGAAAATGAAATCATTCTGTAATATTATAGTCACAAAAATTTCAAGATTCCTTGGATACAGCAAAATTGGGGCTATTGTAAACGTCACAAGGGTACTTTTCTGTTTTCTATGCTCAAAACCAAATAATTACCAAATTTAAAATTGTCGAAGTCTGCTTAAATGATAAAAAATCTGTTGGCAATGCTTTTCCATTATTAAATCCAATCTCTATGGACTCATGAGCTAAAATTATGCCGATGCATGGTCGACTAGGAGGCCGTAAGGACCAGACAAAAAACCTCAGTCCACGCCATTATAAAGTCAGAAATTCAGTTTCAATAGAATTCCCATTACACATTTAAGGCTTTATGGCAGTTTAAGAAATGGCTTTTAAATAAATTTAGTAATAAAGACATTGAGTTTGCAAGACAAGCGAACTTATCTCGAAGAAAATAATGAAAAAGACGCATTGGTACAGAAGATACGGCATCTCGTAAATCTCTATATGTTCGATTCAAAGGGAGATAATCTGAAAGTTTTGAAACTTTAAACGTTATTTTCAGGTTGTGATTACAATTAACATAAGCGTTTAAAGTGTTTTCTATGCGTACTGGAATTACTTTTTCTTGCGTACAAGAGAACTTTCTTCTGCGCATGCGCAAATTAAAGTTCTATTCTGAATTATTAAAATAGGAATAAGTTAGATAACTCCGGACAGGACGAACATTTACCAATAATTTTTCAGGATTTAAGTAATCAGATGTCTGTCCAACGTGAAAACATCCATATATACATTACAAATTTGCTAGGTTGGCCGGAACTAAGAAATAAAAACCGTCAAGTTTTTATTTTTGTTCAGTATATATATATATTTATAAAAGGAAAAATTATGACATATTGTGGGTCATCCACCTGTATGTTTTCAGTTGTCAGTTACTGGTGAAAGTAAGTGCACTTAGTACTGGTTAACCACTTAGGAGGTCTAAGCCTGCCCAGGAATAGTGTGGTTAGGTTTACTGACCGTCCCGACATGACCATAGCTGTTTACCATGGAGGTTAAACAATAACACAACAACCACCTATCCGTATTCAACCTTACTTCCTGGTAAACCCTACAAGTTACATCCAATCAAGCTAAGCTTGATACAGATTTAGACTATGACAGATACTAGCGTACAGGATTTTGAGAGCATTTTCTAATGATTTTAGGGGGATTTAAACATGAAAGACAGAGATGTAGAAAAGCATATATTGTTTCAGGGTTCTGCTCCAGTGATTTTAGCAAATTCAAGGTTGGCTTTTATCCATCCTCTGAACCACTGGACCCAGGAAGCTGATTTCTGGTTGATGTTGAAATACAAGGGTTGCTTAAAAAGTTCTCGGCCCAATAGTTTTGTAATGTCAAGAGTGCATTTGAATAGACGAGTGTAAACTGGTATAACATAGGTCCATAGCAATAAATTTCAAGAATTTATCTTCACTGATAATCAGGTGGTGATGCACCATTTCAAACTGTCCGCCTGGAGGAATAGCTTTTTGACAAGCTGAATCATTTGAACATGCAAATGTTGAGAATTCTGGCAAACATTTACCAGGGAATCTTATATTCACATGCAAATGTAATTTTAAACCAGAAATCTAGACTGGGTTTGAGCCCGGCTTGAGGCAAGAATCTTTCCTACCATAAACAGGGTTCCACTGCACACAGCCCTTCATTATCATCCTCCCATCGTCTTCATATAACTGAAATACTGTTGAAAAGGACGTAAAATCACAAGTCAGCCATCCATCCACACCAGCCAGAAATTTCAGGCGAAAGATTGAATGCTGCAGTGTTTTGGAAGATTTCTCAGTGAACACATGCACGAGTACTCTGTTGCTAATACTAGATTATTTCAGAGACTTTATGCTGAAATTTTTTTAATATGCCAGCCTTTATGTGGGTCATCCAACAAGTCTTGCAAATGCCGTTAAATTATTCAGCTAGGGTAATCCAATTCTACCATAAACAGATCGCACATAATAAGCATGTTTTGAAAATCATGCATGTGACATTTCTTTCTCGGAAATGATAGGGTTCTGAATTCAAAGGTGTCGGCGATACTGGTGGTAAAATTGCACAAACACATCATTTACAGAGCTGTAGGGAAGAAAGTCCCTGTATGTTTATAATTCTGTCAGATAATAAGAATTCATGTTCTAAAATGATTGTCTTATAATTAAGAACATAACCAAACAAATATGGTCATTAGGCAACAAAAGAACATTACGGAATTTTCTAGTTTTGGACGTTTGTCTCTGGTATTTGAAGGCTGAAATGATAACGAGGCTTGCCGTTTATACTGTCTTAAATATCTTCATTGCAGCATTTGCCAGTACTTTTTGATAACGTATGTCATTTTAGGAAATGCTTCATCTGTTGTGAACACATCTTTATCAAATTCTCATTTTATGTGACATTTCAGTTCCCCCCAAAAAACAAGGTGATTATACTTTGAACAATGATTTCTTAACTGACAACAAGACTTTGATACTGTTTACTTACTTCAGTATCAGTTTTCGTGTTTCCCAGCACCAGTGTTTTGAACAAAGCTAAGGGATTTTAAACAGACAACTAGAAGCCACTGCCGCATCCCTAATGTTAGCATTCTCCTTTGCGTAGCAACGGCATTTACAAGATCATGACACTCAGAAATTGTTGACTGGAACGATGGAAAAATGCAATGAAGTAATGTTGACCGTTTAAATAGCTATTCTTTTTCATATGCCTGAAAATCAGTTGTTTGCAGGACTTGTTGATGACCCTCCTATTTGTACTAAAAACTTCTTCCTTGGTATACTCATGGATTTTATTTTTCTTTTTAAAACAAAAACTTGATTATAAATTTGATTGGTACCTAATTTGTGAGTTTACAGTGAATCTTATTCTTTCAAAAATTGTTTGCTTAATTATCTGAGATCAAGCTTACTTTTGGCCATATTCCAAAAAATCTGGTTTTCGTCAAGCTCCAATTTTGACATTCTTCCTGCTTCTGAAACACTTCCAGGGGACAGCCTAGATCTTTCAGACAGGGGGAACTTTTGGGACTTTATTTTGGATTTTCCTGTAAGTTCTATACATTTTCACTTCTCCCTCAGCTCAAAATAGGGATAAGTCAGCCAGCTTAGGGAGACTATTTCTCCTCAATCACCCTCTAGGCTGAGCCCCTACTTCACTAAGGAAGCTGATTTTTTGTAGACAAAATGCTTTTTGGAATGTAAAGGATTTTGAGAAATTCATTTATGAGTTATTGCCCTTTTGTTTAAACCATGAAGCTTGAGACTGGCTGGTTTCACACATAGAATGACCATGTAAAGTAATTTTAAGATTTACTGGTGTAAACTTTTGGGTGTGTACTGGCCTGCATGGAGTACATACTGATGTGCTCATTGCATATTGGCACACTCGTGTCTTACTGGTCAGTTTTTAGCTCACCAGAGCCGAAGGCTCCAGGGGAGCTTATAGTGTAGGCAGTTGTCCTTCGTCGTCGCCGTCTGTCGTCTGTCCGTCAACACTTTTAAACGACATCTCCTCTGAAGCCACTGGGCCGATTGGGCCCAAATTTCACCTGTAGCATCCTTGGGCTGGGGGATTCAAAGTTTGTGTTTTTTATGAAAATTGGCTCTTTAGTTTGGTTGCTATGGCAACTTAGAGTTCCCATAGACTTATAATGGGGAAAATTGAAAAATGGCACTTACTGGCAAGCCATTGCAGATATGTTGACAAATCTTTTATAGAAATGCACCTTGAAAAGTCTTCTATCAGCTATATGTTTTTTGGCCCACTGCTCTATTTATTGGTTGCCGTGGAAACCAAAATGCAAAAAAATTGGTTTTTTTTTTTTTTTTAAAATTATCTCCTCTGAAGCCACTGGACCGATAAGGCTCAGATTTCATCTGTAGTATCCTTAGGCTGGTGGATTGAAAGTTTGTGTTTTTTTATGCAAATCGGCTCTTTTGTTTGGTTGCTATGGCAACTTATAATTGCATTGACTTATAATGGGGAAAATGGAAAAATGACATTTACTGCCAAGCCATTGCATTTATATTGACAAATCTTTTATAGAAATGTCCCTTGAAAAGTCTTCTATCAGCTATATGTTGTTTTTTTTTGTTTTTTTTTTTGCCAACTGCTCCTTTTATTCATTGCCATGGAAACCAAAATGCAAAAAAAATGCAAGAAAATACTTAAAAATGATCTCTGCTGAAGCCACTGGGCTGATAAGGCCCAGATTGCATTTGTAGTATCCTTAGGCTGGGGGATTGATAGTTTATGTTTTTTATGAAAATCAGCTCTTTAGTATGGTTGCTATGGCAACTTAGAGTTGCATTAACTTATAATGGGGAAAATTAAAAAATGGCATTTACTGCCAAGCCATTGCAGATTTGGTGACAAAACTTTTATAGAAATGTTCCTTGAGAAATCTTCTATCAGCTGCATGTTTTTTTTGCCCACTGCTGCTTTTATTGGTTGCCATGGAAACCAAAATGCCAAAAAAAAAAAAGGAAAAAAATACTTAGAAAATAATCTCCTCTGAAAACACTGGGCCGATACTGGGCCAATGGCATTTACTGCCAAGCCATTGCAGATATGTTGACAAAACTGTGTTAGAAATGTTCATTGAGAAGTCTTCTTTCAGCTATGTGTTTTTTTGAAAATATGTGTTTACTGTTTACTTTGTATATGCTTTTACTGCAATCACAATATGGAAAATAGTTACATTTTTGTTATCAACTCAACAGACTGTCAGGCTGAGACTTTGTAGTTGTATACTTTATATTAGCCTGTACTAATGTGACAGCAATTTTGAGCCTATACAAATTTGATAGCAATTTTGAGCTAGAGATCTGGTGAGCTTTGTGGCCCGTGGGCCTCTTGTTTAGCTCACCTGAGCCAGAGGCTCCGGGGGAGCTTATAGTATGGTCAGGCTCCGTCGTCGTCCGTCCGTCAACATTTTCAAAAGACTTCTCCTCTGAAACCACTGGGCCAATTGTAACCAAATTTCATATGTAGCCTCCTGGGACCTTAGGAACGAAAAGTTGTTCGAGCGGTCCTGGTCACATGACCAACATGGCCGCCATGCCCATATATGGTAAAAACCTAAAAAAATCTTCTTCTCCAGAACCAGTAGGCCGATGGCCTTGAAACTTGGTATGTAGCATCAGGTACGCGAGCACTACCAAGATTGTTCAAATTATGACCTTAGGTTGACCCTGACCTTTTTTACGGTAAGGTCAAATTTTCTTCCTTGTGCTTTTCTATGGCAAAATGCTAGAACATAAGATATCTTGGAAACTGTTGAAAATTTTGGGCTAATAATTGGTATCTATAGTCATCTTAATTAGTACATGAAGATTCATGAGTACAAGAGGTCAAGGTCATTCTTTGACCTTTGACCCAGAACTCTCATATTTTGACAATTCCAAACAATCTCCTCAAAAGTCTTGGGCCAATTGAAACCAAATTTCATATAGAGCCTCCAGGAGTTGAGGGAACAAAAACTTATTCATACGGTCCAGGTCACATGACCAATATGGCTGCCACGCCCATATATGGTAAAAATCTTTGAAAATCTTCTTCTCCAGAACCAATTGACCGATGGCCTTGAAACTTGGTATGTAGCTTTGGGTATTCAAGTACTATCAAGGTTGTTCAAATTATGACCTTTGGTTGACCTTGATCTTTTTTACGGCAAGGTCAAATATGGGAGAATGCTAGAACATAAGATTTCATGGGAAGTTCTTTAGATTTATGCCTAAAAATTGGTATATACAGTTGTCTTTATGAGTACATGAAGATTTGTGAGTACAAGAGGTCAAGGTCATTCTTTGACCCAGAACTTTCATATTTTGACAATATCAAACAATCTCCTCAAAAACAACAGGGCCAATTGTAACCAAATTCCATATAGAGCCTCCAGGGGTTTGAGGGAATGAAAATTAGTTCAAACGGTCCAGGTCACATGACCAACATGGCCGCCAGGCCCATATATGGTAAAAACCTTTAAAAATCTTTTTCTCCAGAACCAATTGACCGATGGCCTTGAAGCTTGGTATGTAGCATTGGGATCTCCAGTACTATCAAGATTGTTCAAAATGATGACCTTCGGTTGACCTTGACTATTTTATGGCAAGGTCAAGTGTGGGAAAATGGTAGAACATAAGATTTCATGGAAAGTTTTGAAGATTTATGCCTAAAAATTGATATCTACAGTCATCTTAATGAGTACATGAAGATTTATGAGTACAAGAGATCAAGGTCATTCTTTGACTTTTGACCCAGAACTCTGTCATTTTGACAATATCAAACCATCTCCTCAAAAGCCCCTGGGCCAGTTTTGAAACCAAACTTCAAATAGACCTCCAGGGGGTCGAGGGAAATTTTTTTTCTTCAAATGTCCAGGTCACATGACCAACATGTCCTCCATGCCCATATATGGTTAAAACCTTTAAAAATCTTTTTCACCAGAACCAGTTGACCGATGGCCTTAGAGTAACTTACCTTAGAGTACTGAGGCTGAATGGACTCGTGTGAGCTACAGGACCAATGGTCCTCTTGTTTTGTAAGCCTAAGACACTGCATACTGGCTACCTTGCAAGCAAGACTTTCTGTGTGGCCTATTAAACTCCGTTCATTAATTCTGAAACTGGGTTTTTCGCTGCTCATACTTTTATAATCTAACCAATCCAGGTAAGACTGTGTATAGTGATAATGCTAGACTTCCGCCGATTTCTCATTCATGTGTCCTATGACTCTGTCCTTCGTAGGATGCTGGGCTAACCTGCACAAAACTGCCAATTACAGATTTTCAACCCGAGACTAAGTCCATCGGACAGGTTGGAAACGCCTTTTAATACCATATAAAGTGGTTGCTATAAATAGTTTTGTGTACGGGTGGGGTTAGTATTCTAACACATGCTCTGCGCGTGCGAAATCAGTCAGTGTGACAACAAGCTTGTCATCCATATAATTTTTTCTCGATTTGAAATTGATAACACCGCATTAATTCACACTGGACAAGGTTTTCAGTGTTTCATCATTGTATCGCCACCAGCAAACAACGTCTAAACGACGTTATATCAGCGTCATTGCGACGTGATGATGTTTACTGGCGTTATGTTAACGCAAATATAACAGCTTTCCGCAGTATCTGATAAAGTTTTAAAGTTCCAAAACTTTATCTATGTTGCGTTAAAACTGCAAAGTTAAATACAAAGACAAAAGGAACAAACCGTGCACCTCTCAAACTTATTACAGCTCCCCTTAATCAGTCTATTCCTCCCTCTTACCCCCACCCACCACCACCCCCACTCTAAATAAATAATAAAATTATTTCCCCCACACTCCCTACAACCCCACCCCTCATCCAGACTCCTACCCCTCGACATTACCCCTTCCCAGACACACACCTCCTCATTCAATCTACCGCCCAAACCGCCACCCCAGTCTCTAGACACATCCTACAATCACCCCCCCCCCCCCTCGATTAGTCTGCCACTCCGATCTCTACCCCGCGACACGAACAATATATATACGCAAGGAATACTACATCGTCGAACCTTACGGCTTGCGCAAACAGGGTGCAGTCTGATCAGAGTCAACCGGAAGTCGGAGTCAACCTCACGATACCGAGTTTAAGTGAAAAGCTTAGACACAAGCGAGAGGTTACTTTTTCGCGATTCACATGATGTATTTGACTTGCGTCATGTGAAAACAATAGTAGGTCATGTGCATACTGTTAATACTCAACTGTACAGGCTGCTAATCTTTTTATATCACCCAAGAATGTTTATGCAAAAATGTAGAGTCTGATTTGACTGATTGATCTGAGTCTTCCCTGTTCGTACAACACAAGGGTACCTTTTCACAAGCGTACAAATCTTTTACTTCCAAGAAACTGTATTCATAGACATTGACGTACAAAAGTGAAACCGCATGCATGCATGCGATATTTCCTTCCGTGTATACGCGAAAGCTCATCTGAGCTTTTGCTTTTCGCACATCTGATGTGTGTTTGTGTGGACACAGAGGCACCTAACAAAGTCCCGACCTGACTGGTTTGAGATTTTTCTGTTCGCAGATACAGTATGCCACATTTTTGCGTGAAACGTCACCAAGAGAAAAAAGATAGAAAGAAATAAAATAAGTGCAGGTGCAGGGAGGTTTATGGGCCTAAAGTTCGCCTCTGAGTCGTCGGTTGACACAAGTGTCCCGTTGTTTATATGTATACTACTTTTGATATTTTCCTGAGGAAAATGATACAAACAAATACAAGTGTTCAAAGTATGGTAAAGAAAATGGGTCTGATTTTCAATCCTATTAGGCCAGAGTTGTCAAAACTGAAAAACGTAGCTTATGAAGTAACTTGGTATTTTTTTCTGTATTAAAAAGTAGCCAAACTTCAAATCGCTTGTGGTTTTTTTTTTTTTTTTTTTCTTATTCCTTTGACTTTGTTGGAAGGTCAACAGTTATTACCCAAATGACCATCGTGATACCCACGTGGAACGTATCTGAATATGTATGACTTGAGGCTGTCAATTTTCATCAAATGGTCTTAGTTTGCGGACAGGTTTTTGAAATTTGCTGTTTTGTACATGTAACTGCAGCATTAGATGCCAGGCTAAGATATGTGAGACCTTTATGAGAAATTGGCTGAAGTCGAGCTTTATCACTATGCACAGTCTTACGTGGATTGATCAAATTATAAAAGTATGAGCAGCGAAAACCCCAGTTTCAGAATTAATGAACGGAGTTTAGCACTTCTGACCTATGGTGAATCGTGGATCTGTGTCCCACTGGAGGAGTGTCCAAATCAGTGCACAGAGCCTTTGTCATCACACTCCCATTGTCCTGATAAGTGACATACTGTTGGGAAGGATGTAATACTTTGGTCATCCGTTCATCCAACTTGCCACGAGAGAACATTTTCAGTGTTAAGCTGGTTGTCAAAACACTGCCACTTTTGTAAGCAAGCCTCTTTGAGACCATCTCAGTTATCTTGGAAGGTAGAAGACTCGATGTACGTCAATGATTCAATACAACATTTAAAATTGACTTAGTATATACATGTACACACATTACCTTCTCATGGTTCAGTATTTTGTTGGTTTGAGACACTTTCATATGGTCTTGAATATAACATGAAGCATGGGTTCACTTCATTTACTGGTCTCACTGACTACTTTTCATAGTGCATAATATTACCTTGGATTTCATACAATTGAGGTGTCTGTATCGACTGTAGCAATAGTGACAGTTTTCTAGCCAGTGGAGTAGTAATTTTATCTCACCAATTTCCCATTTCCACTGTCCAGAGGATTATAACAAGAGGGCCTCTTGGCCCTGTATCGCTCACCTGAGCAAAAAGGTTAAAGGTCAAACTAGGCTCATAACTTGAACAAACCTGACAGTTTGCAACCGTGTCCAAATGGTTCTGAAGAAGAAGATTTTTGAATGATTTTCTATGTATTGCTATGGTTCAAACCCTGGACCCCTGGGGCAGGGCCATTTTGGACCCTGGCACCATCATTTGAATAATCTTGGTAAAGGACCACTAGGCAATGCTAAAAGCTGAATTTCAAGCCTCCCAGCCAAGTGGTTCTGAAGAAGATTTCTAAATATTTTTCTATGTATTTCTATGGTTCAAACCCAGCACCCCCCTGGGATGGGGCCATTTTTGACCTTGGCACCATCATTTGAACAAACTTGGTAAGGGACCACTAGGCAATACATCATACAAAATTTCAAGCATCTGCACTAAGGGGTTCTGGAGAAGAAGGTTTTTAAGTACATTTTCATTTCAAACCAAAGACTCCCTGCCCCAGGGCCCTTTTGGATCCCAGGGCCATCATTTACATAAACTTTGTAGGAGTCCACCAGGCAATGCATCGTACCAAATTTCAAGCATCCGAGCCAAGTGGTTCTGAAGAAGATTTTTTAATAGTTTCCTATGTATTTCTATGCCTCAAACTCAGGACTCCCTGCCGCAGGGCCATTTTAGATCCTGGGGCCATCATTTGAACAAACTTGATAAAGGACAACAAGGCAATGCATCATACCAATTTTCAAGCATCTGAGCCAAGTGGTTCTGAAGAAGAAGATTTTTGAATATTTTTCTATGTAGTTCTATGGTTCAAACCCAGGACCCCCTGGGGCAGGGCCATTTTAGACCCTGGGGTCATCATTGAACAAACTTGGTAAAAGACTACTAGGCAATGTAACATACCAAATTTCAAGCATCTGAGCCAAGTGGTTCTGAAGTAGATTTTTTAAACATTTTTCTATATATTTCTATGGTTCAAACCTAGGACTCCCTGTTGCGGGGCCATTTTGGACCCTGGGGCCACCATTTGAACAAACTTGGTAAAGGACTACTAGGCAATGTAACATACCAAATTTCAAGCATTTGAGCCTTGCGGTTCTGAAGAAGATTTTTTAATATTTTCTATTATTTCTATGATAAACCAGGGACTCCCTGCCCCAGGGCCAGTTTGAACCCTTGAGCCACAATTTGAACAAACTTGGCAGTGGACCACTAGGCAATAATACATACCAAATTTCAAGCATCTGAGGCAAGGAGTTCTGGTGAAGATTTTTAAATATTTTTTAGTTTCGAATCCAAGACCACATGCCCCAGGGCCATTTTGGACCCTGGGGCCACCATTTGAACAAACTAGGTAGAGGGCCACTAGGCAATGCTACATACCAAATTTCAAGCATCTCAGCCAAGCAGTTCTGGAGTAGAAGATTTTTAAGTACTTTTTAGTTTCAAACCCAAGACCCCCTGCCCCAGGGCCATTTTGGACCCTGGGGCCACCATTTGAACAAACTTGGTAGAGGACAACTAGGCAACGCTACATAATTAATTTCAAGCATCTGAGCCAAGCCGTTCTGGAGAAGAAGATTTTTAAGTGTTTTTTAGTTTCGAACCCAAGACCCCCTGCCCCAGGGCCATTTTGGACCCTGGGCCACCATTTGAACAAACTTGGTAGAGGGCCACTAGACAATGCTACATACCAAATTTCAAGCATCTGAGCCAAGCAGTTCTGGAGATGATTTTTAAGTATTTTTTAGTTTCGACCCAAGACCCCCTGCCCCAGGGCCATTTTGGAGGCCACCATTTGATCAAACTTGGTAGAGGACCACTAGACAATGCTTCATACCAAATATCAAAGCCCTAGGCCCAGTCTGATCAGAGAAGATGTCATTTAAAGCAAATTGTTGACGACACACGACGGACACTGGGTGATCGCAATAGCTCACCCTGAGCCTATGGCCCAGGTGAGCTAAAAGCAGGCGTTTCATCCATAAAGAACAGCCTCGAGAGGAGGGATTGCAGACTTAGTATGCTTATATGAACCTTGACACAAGAAAACCAACAAAGTGGTTGAGTCTGCCCTCTGGGCATCTGCCCAGTCTGATCAGAGTCTTTGCTGTCCGCATGGAGGTAGTTTAGATCCTTAGCTACCCTTTAAATGCTTAGCAAAGAGTCTGAGCGGACTTAGCGGATGCCCATGTTGATTTGAGTCTGCGCTTGGCGCACAACCACTTTGTTGGTTTTCTCGTGTCATGGCTCATAAGATACTAAGTCTGCAATCTCTCCTCTCCAAGCTCATTTTTTTTTTCAGGGTTCAAAGATTTTGAACCTCTCAAATAGCCACTTCTTCTTCAACATGGACAGCAAGGAAAACAAGGTTCACCTTTTTCTTCTTATTCTGGCAATAAAGCTAATACAAATTAATCTTCGTATACTAAAATTTTACTTGTAGCCAAGCTGTTTGAACATTTTCATGTTGTACAGTTTTTAAGGTGAATGGCTACACTTTCAAGGGGAGCAGCTCTGCCTTTATCATTTGTGCCTCCCTTACTCTTGATTTTGCTTGTCTAGCAGGAAATTCTTTTTCTGAGAGCAGACTCCCTTTCGGAAGGGCTTTGTTCTCCAGGGAAGCAAACATGGTTGCAAGGTTGTTCCCCTGTGTAAAAATGGCTGAACAACATGGAGATGTACCCAATACCCATCAAACTGATCATGGAATACAATCCAGCAAACTGGTTGGTTGGTTGGTTGTTACTAAGCCCCAATTGGCCGTAGTGATCTCTCGGTATGTTTCTCTAGGTATTCTTCTTTAGGTAGATTTAACACACTTGTACTCGCGTAGTAGGTGGTGCGCCGAATGTTCTTTTCACGTCTTAAATTTAAGACACACAAAACACACTGTTGAGAAACTGGATTAATGACTCCAAAGCCACATTGAGCTCTGTAAAAAACAAGGCCAGCTTACTGCACTATTATGATCCTTCTTTGCATTTACTCAAGAGTATCCTGTACGATTTTCAACTAGCTCAAGTCCATGGAGTAAAATGAGCATTTTTTTGAAAATCAGATTTTGTAGTGAAATTCTTCCTATTCATCAACTAGACATGTTGAAATATATGATCTACAACAGTCATGGTACCTTAAACAATACCAAACATTTTTATGCTGACCAGAAGTGTTCAGACAGAAAGAAGCAAGCAGGAGCCAAATTCTGCTACAATTCTGCTAGAAGACAGAAGCATGAACAAATCTATATCAATTTTGTGTAGTTATGCTATATGATAGGTTTTCCACTTCCAAACAATCCCAAAAATCTAAATCTGCATCTAGACTATAGGAGCTGGTTTGGAGGGAAAATTGCTTCAAGTCATACTCCATAAAAGCAATAATGTCCCTCATTTGAACCTTCCTGCTTGTTGGGCCAATTTTTATGACTACAAAATAATTCCCCGAGAAACCAGATATTATCTAATATTTACATACTTGGTGTATTTACTGAAAAGCCCTATAGTAAACCGATGGAACGTAATGTAGTTTACTTTCCAATAATTACATTGAGACACGCGACGTCAGTGACGTAAAGATAAACAATGGCTCTGTACAACCTGATTGGACGTCAGCAACGTCATGACGCCATGCATGCCGTTCTGCTGTTAGCTGAAAAACTGCGTTTACATGTTTTACTGCTTCAATTTTAGCGCTTATATAAGATTTTTCATGAAAGATTTAATTGAAATGAATGTAAATATAAGCAATGAACTTAATTTTTCTGATGTTTATCGAAGTGTAAACTACATTGGGTCACTAGCAAAGTTTACATGAACCCCTTTGGGGTTCATTCACTTTGCACGTGACCCAATGTAGTTTACACTTCGATAAACCTCAGAAAAATGAAATTCATTCCTTAAATAAATGTCATTGAAACCCACCCTTACATGAAGCTCGGTTATCTGTGTATCTAATCAAGGCATTTACTTTCTTATTTGGTCTGTATCAGAGCTGCTAATGCGTCTTAACAGAGCTCCAGATAAGGTGGAGTTTTACGGATAAATCTGAGATTTTTTTTCTCAATGAAAACATATGTTGTGACCCCTCATTAGAAATGTCTCACAGAGATGGTTCTAATGAGGGGTCACACAACGTAAGTTTTATTAAGAAATATGGGGAATTATCTTTAAATTATCCCTGCTTATTATCTGGAGCACTGAATGAAATATTTTTTTCTTGTGCCTCCACTAAAACATATACACTTAATATTTGCTAGAATTTTATTTTTGCTAATATGTGCAAATCTACTGGCTCACAAATTCAAGAATGACAACCAAAAGAGTAAACTTTAATGATAACTAGTTGTGAATTCAAGAACTTGCCAATAATTCCCAAAATATGAAATTCCAAAATATGTGCTGAAACAAAGGGAACCCCTCATTAGAACTGCATCAGCAAGGCAGTTGAAATGTGGGTTATGTGTTTGGTTAGCAAATCTTTTCCACTACCATTTCTTTTTTTTTTTTTTTTTCTTTTTTTTTTTGCGAAGAATTTTTGACAGCAAAAGGGGCAGAGAGATGGCAAAAAGACCCGTAAAAGAGTTAAATTATCTCATATCTCCTTATCTCAAGCAAAGGCTAAGTGTTTATCTTTTCCATGTGCCAATGACACAAATCCTATTTATAAACAACTTTTAATTCATCTGAATGTATACACATAATGAATATAAAGCATTATTTAAACTCCTAATTTAAATTAGCACATAGTTCTTCCATTTTCCTATTTATTTCCTCACGCTTATCGTTGATACCCTTCTCAGTATCAATATACACTTGTTTTCCAATCTTTCCGGCCACGAGTCTCTCTGACTGGGTAATGGCATTGGTTATCTGATCCTTGTATTGTTGGTCTAAGCGATTCAGTTCCGCAACCTAAAACAAACAGATGATTATCTCATTAACATTCTTATAACTATTTTGACTAACTCTTATCAAGTCTTAGCCCTCACTGGGACTAACCTACGACAGAGTGTAAAACAAATGAGCACTGAAAGCTCATTTTCCGTATATTTGGGATTTTTAAGGCAAATGGGAAAACTTTCAGGTAAACAAATGCTGTTTTCACTTTTGCTTCCCTTTACAATGGGTTTCAACTCTTAAAGATCTGCTCCTCTCGAAATACTTTAAGAGCAGACCCTATTTCCGAAGAGATTTTTTGTCCTAGGAAGCAAACAGAAAATCACTTAAGTTATTTCCCATTGTTAACATGGCAGAAAAATATAGTGGTGTACCCAAACACCTTAACTGCTCATTTGCCTTATACGACTTTACTTAAACTGCTATGCCTTTCTGTGAACCTCAAACATGGCTTTCTTAAGGGATACTGCATGAAGGATTTACATTACTTGTGCTTGAGAATTGGGACTACTAAAATAGATTTTCCATTTGGAACAAATGGAAAATTGATGATTTTTAGGTGTCCCAATTTTTAGGCACAATACAGTAATATGTGTACAGCTTTATAGCTTTAGTTTATATTTGTGTCCCATAAATAAGATACCTTATCACTCTTAAGTGTATTACTGAAAAAATTCTTTCCAATGTAGGACTATCTAGTGTTTATCAGCAATATTACACATGCAGGTGTGGCTGGTTTGAGTCCCTATGGTGTAAGAGGATGCTTTCAGAGTGGTAAGATAATAAACCAGAGTTCATTCTCTCATCTTCAAAATTTAAAATTATATGAGATCATTTTACAGGACTGCCACTTATCCTCCACTTCAAAATTTCTGATTTTTGTTGTTGACATTTTACAGTTTTCCACACCCTTTTAAGTATCCAAAAGTTGATTTTACTCTTAAACAGTAACTTTATGACTTGAAAATTGGAGTTTACTCTTACAGAAAAGAATTTGCACCCCCTCCCCCATGGGAGTAAATTCTTTTAAGTGTAGCCCCAAATGTGTAGGGAGATGTGCCTGGTCTCTCTAGAAAGTACGTCCTTTTCCCTTTTAACAGAACAAGTATATTTTCTGAAGACTGTCGTAGCCAGTAATTTTCAAAGTCCCTGACTTTTCCATGTCTTTTCATTCCTAGACCAGCCACACAATTCCCTGACATTTCCCTGAAAAAAATTTGTTTTCCAGATGTTTTTCCCTGACCATGGCAACCCACTATCAAGGTATACAGAACACTTCCAGTGGAGAGGTAATCCATATTGAGAAAAATAAACTGTCTCTCATGTAATTGGGGGTTTCCTCTAGGATTAAGAATTTGTACTCTCAAGGAAGCAAATTCTTTCAAGAGCACCCAACCCTAGGCTAGTAAGTTGTTGTCCTTTCTAAAAATGGCAACAAAACTTGATGTCTTCTCACTAACTTTCAAACAGACAAAACCTCACCTTTTCCGCCAATTCTGAGCCTTCAGTCTTTAGTTGGGCTTGTAGATGCTGCATATGTTGAGTCAGCTGTTTATAATCCGCGTCTATTTTCTTCCGACTACTAACAAAAGCCTGCTGATCCTTCCCACCTTTGTACTTGTCAATCGCATCATCATAGCTCTGGTAGAGGGCGCTGCGTTTGTCCTGGGTGCTTTGAACATCTTCCACAAAGCTTGCGACTCTCATCTTGCTTTCTTTTGCTTCATCCTACAGATAAAAGTGTCTGAGGTACTGAAACTTAACTTCAAATCAAACTATCATAAAAATTCTAAAAGATTCTGGATACCAAAATAATTACTGTAATTGTCCTAAAAGTTGAACAGTTTGGTTTCGCAATGCAGTAATGCATCCAAAAGATGCTGACAGACTCGCAAACAATGTAGACCCGGATCAGACTGCTCCTTTAGGAGCAGCCTGATCTGGGTCTGCAGTGTTGCTTAGACCTAACTGTTCCAGTACTTCAGAGTTTTTACGGGATAATATTGTTACTCCAGATATGGATGTTTTTGACGGTGTCTGCAAGCTTGATATTTCTCCTTTAAAACCCTATGTTGGATGGAAGGTGTTCATGAGAAATGGCTCCCTGACTGATGACAGGTCTGCTTGCAGGCAGATTCAATAAATATCTATGTACAAGTATGGGATACTTTTTTTCTTCTAATTTTTCCTCTAACATATCTTGTGACCCCTTATCTGCAGAGCTTTGAGGAGGCTGTTATAATGAAGGGTCGAAATGCGTGTTTTAATGCAGATTCAACTAAGCTTATAATTATAACCAAATACTCCCTCTAAAAATAGTATATCATGTAACAGATCTGCTGTGAAATGCAGTTCAAGAAGTGACTAGTAAACATGCACTAAATTCTGTTTATTTCTTCAAAGCAGTTTCCACGTGTCACTAATCAATAGTAAGAGCCTACCTTGGTGATGGAGAAATCTAGCCTCACATAGATAATCACAAGAACAAAGAGGAGATAGAATGCAAGGACAACCAACACTGGCTCCTGTAGCAACATAATCTTCTGGAAGTTGTAGTGAAGCTGAAAATATAAAAGGAAAGCTAAAATTTTAAAGAAATTTTATTTATTTAAGAAATAATTTTTCCTTATCCCTGCATTATGGCTGATTAACACATGTTGTTGGAGGGCAGAGCTTAAAATATTAAACCACGAAGGTGAAGCCCGAGTGAATTAACATTCGTATCTGCCTGACAACACATATTAATCAGCAATAATTTACCAATATGGAAAAATTATTTCAATTCTAACACTGTATAGAATGAAACTGTAAGGATACTGCTGTTTTCCAAAGTACTAGTAAGAGGTGGACGTCGACAGAAGTACGTTAACACCCGATTTATCAAGGCACAAAATCTTAACAATGCGACGTTAGCAACGTGATTTATCACAGATTTTTACATGCTGCCGCTTCCTATACACTCAATGGGGAAAATGGTTACGTCATATTTGAATTTTTAATACAAACTCTACAAAACATTGAAATATCATTTTTTATCAACATTTATTTAAGGAAACTTCCTATGCCCTTGCACATATGAAACTGAGACTTTACAGCCATTTCGAACAGCCGGCAAGTCATAGCTCTAGACAGGAGGCATATTAGATGGTAACTGTTGGATAATTTTGAATACTTCCTCACCCCGCATAATTGTAACCCCTCAGCAGAACTGTCTTAGCTGAACAGTTCTAATGCGGGGCCATAAAAAGTTTTATGGAGGTTTGACAGAAATTATTCTTATGTGTAAAAATATCCTTATGTATAGAATATCCTTACTTCACACCAAATAGTTCCCTCATCTACAGATATGCCTGTGTGAGAAAATAAACATCCCCGTGATGTCAGCATAATTCCCTTTTCCCCTAAACCTTCTACTTCTTACTATGATGACAGATATAATCTATATAGCTGATCAGGCTGTCGGATCAGGAATTGCTATAAAATGACTTAAGTGGTAGCTATGCTGTTGCTAAGGTTGAATTTCTATAAAGGAGATTCCCTACAACTATGAAATTTGCTCTGGAGGACCAGTCTGAAAAAGACTGTTCCTCCAGTGCAAATTTCATAGTTGTAGGGAATCTCCTTCATAGAAACTTGGCCTCAGCAACAGCATAGCAACGACTTAAGTGGTTTTATAAATACAGCCCCTGCTGTCAAAAGATTCAATCTCTCCCCTTAAGGTGAATGGGTATACTTTAACTGGAAGTAACTCTGCCTGTTTCATTTCGCTACCTTTTCCCATTGGGGGTCAACTCTTACAGAAAAGAAATTGCTCTTCAAGCAGCAATTTCTTCCCTTTGTAAGTAGACCCCTATTTGGAGGGGTTTTGTCCCCTAAAGAAGGAAAAGGGAATAAACAGTGCTTCCCTTTCAGTGTTCTCCCCAGAAATTTCAGAAGGCATGTCACATTTAACACAAAAATCAAATATGTGACTTGTTGATCAATTTTCAAAATCCTTAATTTAGCATTCTTTGTCAAAATTAGCCTCAATTTACATGATAAATAATTTATTGATCATCCTTAATGCATTTGAAACAATTTTACTGGCTAAGAAATGAAAATTATGGATTTTTTTTTATAAATTTTCAATGAAAGTTAAGGCATGTTGCAAAGGTAATTTGAAGAGGAAGGCGTGTTGCAAGAGACATGCCTTAATGGTCTGGGGAGAACACTGCCTGTCCACATACAGGATAACTTGGCTGACAGCGTCTTGCCCATCACATAAAAAAAATTGTCATAAAACTTTAAAATGCGACGCCCATGCCAACCCCGACACTGACGTCAGGATGACAGCAATAGCTCCCTGTACTTTCATACAGGCAAGCTAAAAATGGTGCATGAACCTTAAAGTTTTATTGATTCCCTCAAAATTTACACAGCTCTACACTCATTGTTTCATTTCAAAACAAGTGACCAGAATTTTAACCTTACCTCAAAGTCCTGTATGTGCTGTTCTACCAAGTTGTTTTTGTAGGCTACTATCACTGGACGACCCATTGTATCTAGGTACGTGTAGTGGAGTGTGTTCTCACCCTTTTCTATATCATATGGAGTACTTAATGCTGTGTTGCTGAAATAAGCATGTTTTTTTGAAAATGAAGTATTTCAGAGCTCTAGATAAGAGAGGAGCGGCTGTAGCGTAGTGGATAACACTCCAGACTACCAATCCAGGGGTCCCAGGTTCGATCCCCCGCTTCTCCGGTCTTTCGGATGAGACTTTAAACCGAGGTCCCGTCTCCATATGACCTCGTTGTTGGTGGGACGTTAAACCCGAGTTCACTCACTCACTCACTCTAGATAAGAGGGAGTATTTGGTGATAATTAGGGATAATTTTTGTTACATCTGCATAAAAACATATGTTGTGACCCCTCATCTGAACCGTCTCGACAACACGGTTCAGATGAGGGGTCACAACATATGTTTTCGTTGAGAAATGAGAAAAATTATCTTCAAATTATCTTCAATACCCCCTCTTATCTGGAGCTCTGATGTTTTTTGAAAATGAAGTATTTACTAAAAGATTTGTTTGGGAAAATATTATAGTTTAAGGTGTATGGGTATAACACAACTTATTTGGCCTAAAAAAAGTTGTGTGTTTCAGATGACCCGACCATGTCTATTTTTTTGCAGCAGACTCTAACATTTTAAAGCATTTTTAGGGGATTTCCAAGGGATTTCCCAGTCCAGACATATTGTTTCCCTATCATCCCCATGTAAAAACTTTTAACAAAATAAAAATATTTTCCGACCTGCTGTCCCTATTTTAAAATTTCATGTAACATGGGATACAGGGGGGGGGGGGGGGGGGGGGGGGGGGCTTTTACAATGGGATACATTTTTTTTTTATTTTAAGGTACTTCCCTGATAATGAAACCCATCAAAGAGGTCTACTCTTAAATGAAAGAATTTGGTCCCTCAGGAGCAAATATTTTCCTTTATGATATGACCCCTACCGAGAAAGAGGGCAAAAGTGAAAATGCCACACAAGAATGAGTACCTACTCATCTCAATACCTTCTACACAAAGAGTGCAGAGCCAAACCAAGCAGCCTATCTATTTCACAGGTCCTGGGGCCGTATACATAAAGCCACTTAAGTCGTTGCTATGCGGTTGCTAAGGCTAAATATCTATAAAGGAGATTCCCTACAACTATGAAATTTGGTCTGGAGGAACAGTCTTACAAAGACTGTTCCTCCAGACCAAATTTCATAGTTGTAGGGAATCTCCTTCAAAGAAATTTAGCCTTAGCAACAGCATAGCAACCACTTAAGTTGTTTTATGAATACGGCCCCCGATGAGTAGGGGCCAGAAATACTGTTGAAAGGACTGTAACTGCATCCATCGATAACAGTATGCTATATGCTTTGCACTGCCACTGCATGCGGAACACGCTATGTAACAGAATGTACTCATTTACTGCTGGGCTGACAGAGAGTCTTCAAGTTGTCGGATGGTGAAACCCTGGCGCGATCTCATGACCTTCGTGTGACTTTCTGCACCATAACTGAATCTCTAACCACTCAAAAGGTATACATTATTAAAATACTACCATTCATCATACTAAAATACTACCATTCATTATTTTCACTAATAGGGCAAAACTTGCATCGCAATAAATACCGTATACGCGGTGATTTTCGCGGTATTTCGCGGTCACTTACAAACCGCGAATATTAAAACCGCGAAATAATTTTAGATTTCTTACAACGTATTCCCAGCAGACACAGTATCAAAATATTTGTTTCTGTTTGCTTTGGTAAATTCTGGTACTTTTCACTAGGGCCAGTTCTTCCATTAACCTGCGGCCTGCAGGTTAATGAACGAACTGGCTCAAGTGAAAAAGAAGCAGTTTCACTTTTCGCGCATGTTGCTAACCGCAAAAATAAAAAATTGCGAAAATTAATGTGTATGTTTTTGACCATAAACCGCGAAATTTGAACCTGCAAAAATTACCGCGTATAGGTTAAGTCTCATTTCACCTGCCAATACTTATAATGACGCTCATTATGCTTTGAGTAATTGAGCCCAGCTATAACATGCAACTTACGAGGCTCCTTCTGGCAGGATGATCTTAAAGGTCATCTGATCTATCACCAGGTTGTCAAATACATGGTCAACAAATCTCATCTTCAGAGCGTAGCGGTCACCTGTCAAAGAAAAAGTGAAATATGCAGAGCTTTAGATGAAAGGCATAATAAGCTTAAGATAAGAAGCATAACATGATGTTTTCTTTATGATTTCTTACACCTATGTTCAGAAAAAGGGCCATATTTTTTTTTTCAAATGGCAAAAATTAATAGAAAATCTATTATCTCCAAATACTGCCTCTTAATAGAGCCCTGATAGTGCAAACATGTCTAATCTAAGCATCATCAAAGGCAATTTTATACATGTCCTCTATACCAGTTTAAGCTGGTACTGGAGCTTGGGAAAAATTAGCATCTGCGAGGTAACTAAAGTGTATAGGTACTCTGTCATGTTTTTCCACCATCTTTTTTTAACATAACTTTTGTGACCTTCTCTTTACTTCCCTCTACAAAGAAGCCCCTCAAAAATAGGGTCTACTCTTATGGAGTAAATTCTTTCCTCTAAAAGACAACCCCATACAGAAGCAAAAATTAAAATGACAGTACCTGCCCCTGAAAGTGTACCCTTGCCTTAAAGAGAGGGCAGGGATTACTTTGGTGGGGGGGCCTTATTTTTAAATGCTATCAATGCACAGTTTTTTTTTCTGGAAACTCTCATCGGATAGAATGTACCCTAAAGTGCTTAAGTATTGGGACACCTAAAACCATTGATTTTCCATTCTTTCCGAATGAAAATCAAAGGTTTTTAGGAGTCCCAATATTTAAGCACTTTAGAATATTAGCTGGCATTTAATAACTTTTGTAAATCTTACCATCATTGAAGAGGTACTGATAGCTTGGGACATTGTATCCAATGTAATACTTGGTCTTCCAGCCACCATAAAGAGGGAATCTAGGACGTAGTTCAATCTCCACCATATCCTCGGACTCACGCAGAGCACTGGTGGAAATGTTTCCAATCTCATCTCTGTAGTACACGTCACGGGCTGATGCTGGTAATACAGTCTAGTAATACAAGGTAAAATATATGTTAAATTATAATGGTATGAAACTGGGGAAATGTGTAATGATCCAAAATGTCATGACAGATAATAGCATGAAAATGGGAAATATTATAATAATCCCAAATGTCAGAACAGTTAATGGTATGAAATTGGGAAATATTATAATGTCCCAAATGTCCAGATGCTTTATGATATGAAACTGGGAAAGATTATAATAATCCCAAATGTCCAGACAATTAATGGTATGAAATTGGTAAATATTATAGTAATCCTAAAATCTCCAGACAACAATGATCCCAAATGTCCAGACAGTTAATGGCATGAAACTGGGAAATACTGCAGGTTTCCACTTAATATCCTCCTATTCAAAATTCCCAAACTTTCTCTTGATATTTTAAAGTTTCCATACCTTTTAATGGATCTAAAAGTTTATTTTACACTTCACTTCAACAGTGCTAACTGTATCACTTGGAAATTGGGGGTTACACTTAAAGGAAAAGATTTTCTCCCCCAAGGAATAAAAGCATATGTTGTGACCCCAAATTACAGCAGTAATGGTGTGACGGCTCTACTGAGGGTCACAACCCCGTGATATTATGGAAAAATAAGGAAAATTATTATTCCACCTTCTTACTAAAGCACAGCTTATATTCCTAAAGCAGGGATTTCGCTAAGGACTGAATGACTGGTGGTCCACAGGACCAACTTATCCACAATTTCAGTGGTCCTCCCGGTGTTTCAGCTATTCTTTGTTATCATGTGTTTTCATTTAATATCAAAATCAGTTGGTCTGCAGGACCAGCTACCAAAGACATCAACTGGTCATGCCCAAAAATCACTGGTCCAGGACCAACAGACTTATGGTTAATAAAACCCCTGCTAAAGGTCTAAACATAATGTTCAGCAAATACAAAATCTTTGTTTTTCTTACCTTGAAAGATTTGACAGAAGCTCCTGTGTCCTGACTCCTCTGGTAATCATATCTGGAGAAAGGTCCTTTAAGCAGGGCCCCAGTGTGTCGCACCTCAATATGTTCCTCTACGGCAATGTTACCCCAGTGAGACACCTCAATGATCCGCTCCAAACTAGTAATGGTCAAGAATGGAGCGTTGTTCTCAGAGTGTACCTTCAGCTCAGCCTAGACAATAAAATCATTTATAAATAGGATCATGCCCTAACAGGGTTCATATTGTTCTCTGCAATGAATTTAAATGATCAACCCAGAATTCAATGGATATATAAGAATTGGCTTTCGTATGCTAAAATGGTGTCAATTACGAACAACTTCATTATAGGCTTTTTCTATTGTCATCAGTTTGTCCTAAAACCATACCACTTCCAAGGTTACTCCTTTTAATTCCAGATTTTTTTCTTCTTCTTCAGGATCACTTTGGACAAGATGTTCTACGCCAGATCAGAAATAAAAGCACTTTTTCAGACGGCATGGAGCTTTCTTTTCACATTCTGGTTCTTCAGTTTTGATCAAAGTTTCTTAGCCAGTGGGTTTATAGTGTTATTTTTAGCTATAGGAAAGATGCATTCTTTTATTGAATGCATCCTTCTTTTGGCTCAAAAATGAAATGAGCCGCAACACAACAAAACCAACAAAGTGGTTGTGTGCCCAGCGCAGACTGCCCAGTCTGATCAGAGTCTTCGCTGTCCGCATGGAGGTAGCTAAGACCCTTAGCTACCCTTTAAGCGCTTAGCAGAGAGTCTGATCAGACTGAGCAAATGCTAAGGGTGATCGGAGTCTGCAACAACCACTTTGTTGGTTTTCTCGTGTCACGGCTCAAATATTTTCATCACTGACTTACCTCAGAGTAGGCTTCTTTGTCCTCATATGGTCCGTAGTTGATAGTAGTTTCAGACTGGGAGAATGGCTTAACCTTGGTGTATGTTTCAATCTTACTAGAGGCTGTTGTTACAACAGTGCTTTGTTTTGTCACCTTGTATGGGGAGAATAGGTACAAATTGCCTGCAACAGATAAAGGTTTTAGCTGTCTGAGAATGGATAGATGATACTGCGCTTTTCATCTCTTTTGACAGTATTTTAATCATATCAAGATGATGGAAGGATGATAATAACAGAATGTGTGCCTAGATGGTTCTAATGGGAGGTCACAACACGTCTTTTGTTGACAAAAAAGAAATTATCTTGACCATCCTCAAAACCCCATCTTCTCTCAGAGCTCCAGATAAGAGGGGGTATCACTGATAATTTAAAGATAATTTTTCTTATTTCTCAACGAAAACATATGTTGTGACCCCTCATTAGAACCCTCTCCGGGAGACGATTCTTATGAAGTGTTACAACATATGTTTAATGGAGAAATATTAAAAATTATCCCTAAATTATCTCTGTTCAACCTTCTTATCTAGAGCACTGTCTGGAGCTCCACTGATAAATTCATTCTCATGTGGGGGGCTACTCTTTGCAAAACAAATTCTTGCCACTATGGTGAATGAGTATGTTCAAGGCAAGCAACTCTACCATTTCCGTCTTGCCCAAACCCTCTACCTTACCCCACTGGGTTCAACAGCATTTGCTCCTCTTGGGCAAATTCTGTCCCTTATAAGCAGACCCCATTTGAAAGGGGTTCCTTGCCCAGGGAAGCAAAAAAGGAAGCCACATAAATTGTGTCTGTTCGAAACAAGACCTGTCCCCGTACAGGACATCTCACCTGACAACACCTTGCCCACCGCATAAAAAAACTTTGTTGTAAAAGTTTAAAGTGTGATGCGCAGGCTAACTCAATGTCAAGGTGACAACAATTGCTCCCTGTACTTTCATACAGGCGAGCTAAAATGGCCAAAAAAATAAATAAAAGAAATCTATACTCTTAAGGAGAAGAGAAAGATACAGTGTATTCTTAAGGAGAAGAGAAACATACAGTGTATTGTCAGTGATGTCCACTGGACATGTATTCATACATACACAAGAAAAACTGAGCAAAAATTTACCTGTGAAGACCACAAACTGTTTCTCTGCTTGTGTTATTTCTCTGGGAAATGGTGTTAAAGCATGAGAAAATGTTGTGTCAACATCCACTGTGATACTTTTACCATTGTTCAGGGCAGAAGGAAGTTGAATTCTCCAGAAGAGTTTGTCCCTGTAACCATGGTAGAAAATCAAACTTTAGACTGTCAGGACTTCAGATTATCTTGGACACACACCAGTCTTCATTTTCAAATGAGCTGCCAGACAACAAAACCAACAAAGTGACATGTGCACCCAGCAAAGACTCAGATCAGCCTGGGCATCTGCCCAGTCTGTTCAGAGTCTTTGCTGCGCACTTTAAGGACAGATAAGGGCCTAAGCTACCTCCATGCCAACAGTGAAGACTATTCAGACTGGGCAGATGCCCAGACTGATCTGAGCCTTCACTGGGCACATATCACTTTGTTGGTATTGTTGCGTTGCGGCTCAAATGTCTCACAAGTCTTTGTTTATGCCAACACTTGAAGCGCCAGAAATGAAAACACTGAATTTGCAAACAGCACAGATTCAGCTGACCCTTTCATCTGCAAGTACATTGTCTGCCCTCTATTCCTTGAATTCTCAATATGGCATGGCTTGGACAGAACGTTGTTTGAAATTTCGCAGCCATAAATTTTGTAACCTGCTTTTTTGTGCTTAATTAAGGGATAAATACACTTATTTCCAATAGACAATACAAATTGTGAATTTGAACATGACAAAAAAGGTGCCTTATAGTTAAATACTGTGCAGTGAAGACCCTGATCAGTCCCAATCTGCTAATATGCAACTGCACAGTCTGATCTGTCTTTCAGGTTCCCATAAACAGCCTAAAGATCATGAGGAATTTGTAACATGAAAAGCAGTGAGAGCAAACGCACAAGCTGATTTGTGTCTTTGTCGTTTCCATATGTTGTCTTTCCTTGTGGCTTCCTTGCCAGGAACCTTTCAGTGTTAAACACTTTCTTTTAGATTGCACGGATTTTTGTATTGCGCGCGCTAGGTACTTCCGTGTCAACAGTATGAAACAACTGTTTGACACAGTGAACCAGCAAAAATCTTTTCATTTTTGAAAGAGATCAGCATATATAGTAAATTATAGTTTAGTTTAGTCGAGGTATTTTTACCTCAGTTGATTTAAATCTGTGTTTACTCATCTCTCTGGTCGAGAGTTCATTTTATGTTATCAGTCTTAACATAGCCGTTGATCGGCATATTTTACCACATACCCAACTTGGTTCATTTTTATACTTGGTGCATTCATTTCTGACTATGCATACAAAGCGTGTTCTTTTATAGCGTTTTCGGTGCGAAATCGCCTTTATTGTGCTGATGTGCCGTAAAACCCATATCACTCACTCACTCACTCCTTGTGGCTTGAATATGGCTAGAATGATGAGTCATTAATACATAATTTAAAGACAGGGATGGGACTATATAAGGAGGATTAAAATCCACAGTGTCATTCTTGGACGGACACACGGCGCCAAGTGTGTGCAACTATGGTTAAGTGCTGTTGAGCCACTTGGGTAACGTCGATAAGAGAATTGAACTGAACTGAACAGTGTCATTCTGTCTCTTGATCTCATAGTGTCAACACCTCCAGTCAGCCAATAAAATCATCATAGCTGTTAATTCTGGTCCACTGATTGGTTGACTAAATTTTCACACCTTTACCTATACAGGTAACATTGTTATGTGCTGGGAACCAGGCCCCCTGGCAGAGAAGTCCTGTCTTTAAGCCCTTTTTGACTAGTGGACTTGTCCATCCCCATCATCTGGATGAGTCCATTTCTAGTTTTATGTGTTTCTGGTGCATGCTTTCACTTTTCTTGTATTTTGCATAAAAATTCCCGTAGAGTTTAGACAAAGGGTATTGAACCTGATAAGGCATTCTGCAGCATCTGATCTGTGTCTGTGCTGTTTGCTTAATATGTCCCCAAAACGAGTTTCCCAACCTAAAAAGGGCTGAATCCTGTACAAAGTATGGGGAATCAATTTAGAAGAAAGAAGTTACAGCAAATGTTCTGAAATTCGATGCAGCTGCAAACAGTGCAGACCATGATCAGACTGCTCCAAGAGCAGTCTTACCCGGTTCTACACTGTTTGCCCGCGCATTCTTGTATGGAACACTGACATTGGAAATTTTAAGACAGTTATCATAAGGTTTACACCACACAAGCATCTTTGTCTTACCCTTTGCCAGCCACTGTAGTTTGTGCCACTGTTAGGGAGTCCTTATCTTCATTGCCCTTGATCTGCAATATAAAACATACCACAGAGCTCTAGATAAGAGGGGTACTTGATGATAATTGAAGGATAATTTTTTTATTTCTCGTTGAAACCATATGTTGTGACCCCTCATCTGAACCGTCTCGTCGAGCCGGTTCAGATGAGGGGTCACAACATATTTTTTATGCAGAATTAGCAAAAATTATCCCTAATTATCACCAAATACTCCCTCTTATCTAGAGCTCTGAATTACCATAGTCACCCTAACTATGCCTAAAGTCCTAGAATAGGTGCAGAAAAGAGCTCCAGATAAGATTGATTTTAGAGGCTTTTCATTGGTTATCAAAGTAACTGGGGCATGACAGCTACCAGCATGCCCACACATATTTTTTGTTTGGGGTTTTTCCCCCCAGGGGTTGGCATTTGTGGGAATAAGCCAAAATTAGAGGGTACTCTTTTTTGAAGTCAGTAATCGGGTCTGTACTTTAAATGTTGTGACAATGAAATCCCCAAGATTCGCTGAGTTTTATCCCGAGTCTGTGTTCCTGAACTTGATGTGCCTTTTCCAGAGAAGAAACTTGAATGTCCGGCCCGTATATATTCCCCACTTCAGAAATTTTACTTTGCCTTGCTGATGGGGCTTCATTAGTGAAGATGATGTTTCTCATAACAGTGTCTGAAACATGTCCTTTGTTTTGTATTTTTGTCTGCTTGTAAACTGGTCTGTGCCATTTTTAATGGAATGTCGCAATACAGTTTCACCCACATGGTGCTACATGCGGTCATTTTGCAGGTTAGGGAGAAGCTCAAATGGAGCTATATAGCCTGATCGAGCTATATAGCCTGAGCAGTGATTTTTTTACCCCTGCGTCCTGCGTCTGAGACGCATAATTTTCCCAGAGGACGCAAAATATTTCCTTGGCTGCGTTCCGGGACGCATAAAAATAGCCGATCGGTAGTCCAACTTCCGATTTTGGCTTCACTCACAAAGCTTTCGTTTTAAGAACATAGCAACGGTGCATTAGCAGATTGTTATATTACTGGTAAAAAACAGTACCATAGTCTCTCCTACTCCCGCTAAATACCGAAGTCTACCTGTAATACCAATAATCAATAGTAGTTGTCCAGTACCGGAGGAACATAGTATTATCGACCACGGCGATGTCTTTTACCTAAGTGCAAACTTTTATCAATACACCGGGTCAATAAGTAATCATGCCTCCGAAAAACAAGAAAAAGATGAAACTTGATTCAAAGCAGCAAACTTTATTTGGTCTTCTTGGGCAAGACAAACACGCAAGGCCAGATGTTGCAGATCATGATGCGACCGATCAAACTTCCGAATCCGAAATGACAACGGATGTCTCCAAATCCAATACACTGTCTGACAATGAGACAACAGGTGATTTATTTTATTCCTGTGACCACAGGAGCTTGACGGTTATTTTTTTATATAAATAGGGCTTGTCCTTTGAAGCCCTTTAAGTTTGGGTTGCAGAGAAAATATTGCTTTTGCATCCCAGTAAAGATGCAAACCCTTGAGCTTGGGATGCAAAGATTTTAGGTCTTGTGAGTCCTGGGACTCAAAGAAGGAGATTTGTAAAACAAGAGGGCCATGAGGCCCTGAACCGCTCACCTGGGCAATTGGCAAGGTGGCTTTTTCTTATCATGTCTGAAATTGTCAAAATATGAGTCTTGGGTCAAAAGTCAAAGAATGACCATGACCAATTGTACTCATAAATCTTCATGTACTCATTAAGACAACCATATATACCATTTTTAGGCCAAAATCTTCAAAACTTTCCACGAAATCTTATGTTCTAGCATTTTCCCATATTTGACCATGCTGCAAAAAAGGTCAAGGTAAACCCAAGGTCACCATTTGAACAGTCTTGGTGGTACTCTAGTACTCCATGCTACTTACCAAGTCTCAAGGCCATAGGTGTATTGGTTCTGGAGAAGAAAAATATTAAAGAATTATACCATAAGTGGTTGTGGCGGCCATGTTGGTCATGTGACCTGGACCGTTTGAACAATTTTTTATTCGTTTAACCCCTGGAGGCTCTATATGAAATGTGTTTACAATTGGCCCTTTGGCTTTTGAGGAAATGGTTAAAAATGTCAAAATATGAGCGATCTGGATCAAAGGTCAAGAAATGACCTTGACCTCTTGTACTCATAATTTTTCATGACCTCATTCTTCAAGACAACTGTATATACCAATTTTTAAGCCAAAATCTTCAAAACTTTCCATGAAATCTTATGTTCTAGCATTTTCCCATATTTGACCTTGCTGTAAAAAAGTCAAGGTCAACACAAGGTCATAATTTGAATAATCTTGATAGTACTCAAGTACCCAATGCTACATACAAAGTCTCAAGGCCATCGGTCAATTGGTTCTGGAGAAGAAGATTTTTTAAAGGTTTTTACCATATATGGGCATAGTGGCCATGTTGGTCATGTGACCAGGACCGTTAGAAAATATTTTCATTCCCTCGACCCCTGGAGGCTCTATAAAAATTTTGGTCACAATTGGCCCAGTGGTTTTTGAGGAGATTGTTTGAAACTGTCAAAATATGAGAGTTCTGGGTCAAAGGTCAAAGAATGACCTTGACCTCTTGTACTCACAAATCTTCTAGTACCCATTAAGATGACTGTATATACCAGTTTTTAGGCCAAAATCTTCAAAACTTATCATGAAATCTTATGTTCTAGCATTTTCCATTATTTGACCATGCCGTAAAAAAGGTCAAGGTCAACACAAGGTCATAATTTGAAAATCTTGATAGTACTCAAGTACCCAATGCTACATACCAAGTCTCAAGGCAATCAGTCAACTGGTTCTGGAGAAGAAGATTTTTAAAGGTTTTTACCATATATGGACGTGGTGGCCATGTTGGTCATGTGACCTGGACCGCATAAATAAATTTTTGTTCCCTCAACCCCTGAAGGCTCTATATGAAATTTTGTTTCAATTGGCCCAGTGGTTTTTGAGGAGTTTGTTAGAACTTATCAAAATATGAGAGTTCAGGGTCAAAGGTCAAAGAATGACCTTGACCTCTTGTACTCGTAAATCTTCATGAAGTCATTAAGATGTCTGTAGATAGCAATTTTTAGCCCAAAATCTTCAACAGTTTTCAAGATATCTTATGTTGTAGCATCTTGCCATATAAAAGCATAAGTGAGCAAATTTGACCTTACCGTAAAAAAGGTCAAGGTCAACCCAAGGTCATAATTTGAACAATCTTGGTAGTACTCGCGTACCCGATGCTACATATCAAGTTTCAAGGCCATCGGCCTATTGGTTCTGGAGAAGAAGATATTTTCAGGTTTTTACCATATATGGGCATGGCGGCCATGTTGGTCATGTGACCAGGACCGTTTGAACAACTTTTCGTTCCTAAGGTCCCAGGAGGCTCTATATGAAATTTGGTTACAATCGGCCCAGCGGTTTCAGAGGAGAAGTCATTTGAAATTGTGGACGGACGACGGACGGACGGACGGACGGACGGACGGACGGACGGACGACGACGGACGACGGAGCCTTACCATCCTATAAGCTCCCCCGGAGCCGCTGGCTCAGGTGAGCTAAAAATCACTGCTGAGGTATAGAAATTGCATTATAATTTGAAGAATCTTCACCTGAATCCATTTTGAATATAATTGCAAAATTTTGAGTACTGTGCTTTCAATATTGATGAAAATGATGTTGGAATCTAAAGCAATTTGATTTTTCTGCCGTTGCGTTTTTGTGAAAGAACCACGTTTATGTAAACATGTTTCTTCCCATTCCCCTGACATTTCTATAATTGCAGTCCAATGATAACTCTGAGATGATCCCAGCGTAGCAGGTATGTAAACCATGACACAGAAGTGGTTATATCTGTCCAGTTTGAGGGGGCATCTCAAAGATACTCTTGTATAAAATTTTCCTCAATTTGCATAAAATGCAACGGTGGAAATTCAATTTTTTTTACAAAATCATAAAAGGTTTGTCACCCTTTATACTGTTGTTCATATGAAATTTTGCAGTTCAGCTTCATTGCAAATGCAAAAGCAATAATGCTTTAATTTCCACTTATTTTTATACCTCGATCAGGCTATATAGCTCCATTTGAGCTTCTCCCTAACCTGTTTTGATTTGACAACATTGGTGAATAATTCATTTCCATTCTGTCTTGGTGCAGATTATGGCAAGGTACCACTGTCAACCAATACGATACGTATCACGATACAGGTAATGCGATACAATACGTATCACGATACTTCTTTACATATGACAAAGCGGCTTTCTATAAATAAATAGTAAGCAATCTTGCATTCAAGAACAGTTGGGCAAAATATTTTTCTCTAGTATAAAAACATTATTTTGAAAGAAAAGCACCTGCCCTGTACAATAAAAGAAAGAATGTGATAAGCATGACCTCGGTACGGTCTGTGTATTTTTTTTTATTTTTGGGAGGGAGTTCTGGATTCTGTGGTCCAATTTATCAAAAAAAAAGTTTTCCGACACCACATTTGTTTCCAACCAAAGGAAAAAGAAGAAGATATTGACTGGCCTATAAAATCCAAAGCAGCCAATCAGAAAACGTGTTTCAGTTCGGGTCCGTGGAGACACCCCAAACCACCGCAAACCTCTACCAAACCACCCCAAACCAGCCTCCACAGTCACAGCACCCCTTGTCCCCTCCACACATAAACCGACACCGCTCTCATCCATCCCAAACAGTATCTATATAGATTCAAAATAAAAAGAACATTTCACTAAGTGCACGTTTGCCCATGGTATGTATGTACAATGTATGTACCTCTTTTAATAACTTCGGGTTTAAATATTAACGAAAAATTAATAATCTCAGTATAATAAAGTAAATTATTTTGTACGTTTATGTATGTCAAGCAGGGTGGGGGCTGGGGGCGACCATTTATACCACCCCAAAACAGCCACCCTGGATACATACTAGAACCCCATCCTTCGCGCAGTGCCACGTTAATTTAAAGAATGAAGGGGGTGGAGGGAAGGAAAGAATTTATACTCGCCAATTGATCTGAAATGTTTGTGTCTTGGTGGGGGAGGGATTGAGGTTGTGTGTAGTTTGTATCCAGGGAGGCTGGTTTGGGGTGGTATGAAAGTGGTTTGGGATGTTTTGGGGTGGTTTGGGGTGTTTCCACGGACCGTTTCAGTTCTCGTCAGATAAACTGAACTGAATGAAAAAAATAGAAGGAAAACAGACCGAAATTTCAGGTTGTCAGGCACCCCACAGGTAAACTTAGGTTGTCCGACACAGTTTCAACCTTGTGTCAGGCAATCACTAATTTCTTACACTGCCAGACGTTTGCTTCTGCTAGTCGCACGCGAGACAAAAATGGTCCAAAATCAGTGACTCGACTCTCGATAAGCAGTTTCAAAATAATAAACTTGCCGATGCTCCAAAAAATGACAAGTTATCCTGGAGCGAAGGTTCCACAGCATAGAGAAAGAAGCCAACGGATGATTTTCCAGTGTTTTCAATGGTTATGGACGATGTGATCTTTGCAAGATGTGTAGATATGTCAATTTTCCTGTCAACGTTTGATAGTATCAAATCGTTGTTCACGCTGTCTTGGCGAATTTTGGCCTCTTTGCAACTTGCAAATGCCACCAAGCTGCAAACAAGGATTTTAGCCAACAATGATGTCATGACTTGCTAGCTGGATTTTGACTGATTTAACTCTAGACCCAATTTGTCGACAACCGGCTTTTCTGCGGAAGTTGTTGTCCGTAGCCTCATTTGCAAACCGGAAACTACCTGGCAGGATTTTGACTAGCCGCTTAATTACCGTGTCTTCCATCTGGGTCCTACTAAAGACAGAAAATGAAATTTGCCACCGAAAAGGACCGAAAAGAACTTTCGGGCACCGAAAAGGACTTTTTATATGCCATTTTATGCTATTAAACGTTGCTGATGACAAGGCACCTGGAGAGTTGATGTTATGAATTACATGTACTTGAGAATGAAATATCATCTAAACTACATGATTCAAAGTTTAATCATATTTTATTGCTAAATAACCTACTGGGTTAGACCACAAATTCTTACAACATTAATTACGGTCCTCCCCATAACTGTCCTTCTAGCAAATCAATGAAAAAAATTGCTGTGACAATTTTTTGTAACCGTGTTGTAAATGTTTTATTGAACATTTAAGTGAAAACAAAGGGATTAATCTGGAGATAAAGGAAGCATGTTGAGAGGGGGTGTGGAGTGTGAGAGTGTGTGTGAGGGGGGGGGGGCGGGGGGGGGGAGGGGGGAGGGGAAGAAGCGTCGCTCCCACAGAGACATTTTTTTTTTCAAAGTGAAAAATGATGGAAGACTTCTGACACCCAACCCCCATTTGCCTAATAAAATATTAACCCCCCCCCCCGATCCCTGTTCCAATGATTATAGAGTTTGATTTAGATTTATAGATCACCAAAAAAAAAAATTCTATTTAGACATCCCCACGCGGCACCCCCACTCCCCCCTGAATAATAAATTACTCATCCCTAAGGCAAGATTATGCGAAATCAAATACGTAAATAGTTAGAGCATACGTTAACTTAAAAATGAGATACTGACGTTTAATTTATTTCCTATGACAAAAAATCCTATAAAATTTTGATGTGACATATTTTAGTATCAGGGGGATTGGTGTAGTCTATCTGTCTATCTCTCGATACTGAGACGGTCATTTTCTGATGATTACCTCGGGTGTGGTGGGTGGTTAAATTTAGAATTTAGCCCAAAGGGAAAACAAACTTTGGGGATGGGCCATTAAAACTATTTACCAGAAGCAGATCAGAGACGTGCTAAAACACATGCCTCTGGACCGATAATCTAAATCAGGGCCTTAAACTTCTCGGCGGTTTTGGTAGAAAATGCTGAAGTAGGGAGACTATTCCACATAGGAATAGTCCGGGGGAAAAATGAATTTTTCAGGGCATCACTATATGCGAGGTATCTAGTGTATTGTGAGTCATGGGATGCCCTAGTTCTTCTCGACTTTGGTGCTGGTTTCAAGTACTTACCATTCTCAAGGGACACTGTACCAGAGTGAATCTTGTAAAAGAAGGTCATGGAGGACTGCTCCCGACGGGCCTCCAGGGATGGCCACTCAAGCTCGTCCAACATATCGCCGACACTTTGTGTTCCGCCATCGCCTGCAGGTCCACCTGGCAGCTGTTCTCTGCACCTTCTCAACCTGCTGAATAGTCCATTTGAAATTAGATGTGTTCTTGGTTGGTTGCTTTTATTTGTTATCTCTTTAACATATGTTTGTCGGATAATAGCTCTTGTAGCTAATATTTATTGTTGTACTGAAACCACATGGCCGTCGGAACAGGGGCGGCGGCCGCAGGGGAGGCGACCGCCGCCCCAATATTTTCGACAAGATTATGATTCTGCTTAGCTTAAGAATAAAAGAAGGGAAATAAAATTTCCTTTTAAAAGGAAGGCTGGCCAGCTAAGACAGTGAAGTTTTCATGAGTTATTAAATAAACCCAATTGTTAGTGCACTTTCTGTTGCTAACTTTTATTTAGCAAAGTATTTAATTTCTTAACTTCTTGAATGGTGGCATTATCCGCAGGTGTGAGGTAGAAACAAGTGTAGGATTTATTTGAAAAACAAATTGAGGAAATATGTAAACACACACACACACACACACACACACACACACACACACACACACAAACACACACACACACAGAGTGTTTTCCAACGTTTTGGCCGTTAGGCATGTCTCAAGAAAAAATTATTACATGGACCTATTTCAAGTCTTTTCTTTACGGCTGCTAAGTCGCATTTAGTTTGAATTAAAATTTTAGGAAATACTGTTTCAAACCCATGTCTATGGAATCTTGGCACATCTGAACTTGGCATCGAAAGAAGACAATAAATCTATATTTACTGAAGTTCATTTTTGGTTTTAGTGGCATCAATGGAAGTGACTAGAACAAAATTTTGACACTCTGAGAAGAAAATGCATGCTGCTATTGTTTGAGACACTAACTTGCTTTACACCATTTGGGAACAACAAAGCACGGAACCCATAGCGTTCATACTTCCATGAACTTCCGACAAATGAAATTTATCTTTTATATTTATGCTATGTTTTCACATTAATTTTGTTACTTATTCGTGAAGTTCTGACTAATTTAACGCCAAGGAAAGGACGAAAAATAGTTATTTACCAACGTGTTTGATAATGACATAAAACAGCGGTCACTATGACATGACGTATATCAAACGTTACGTCGGCCAATCATCTATTTGAATTATCCGTGACGGCGCTTGTAAACGCGTAACATTGCATGAATGAGTGTTGTTCATGGATGTATGAACATCGTCAGCCCAGTATAGGTTCATCTAAGGAAATCGTCGACGAGTGTAAATATTGCCCTGTACATTTGTATAGGTGAAGTAAAAAGGCAGCATTAGAGACTGTTATAAAATCAAGAAAAATGTCCACACAACCCCCATCCGCACCTACTCCAAGCACAATAGGCCCTTGCCCTACTATAATCCATATAAGAAGGACGCCCCGGCACTGGAAGTTATACCCAGCATCATCGCATCATCCAACCAACCATTCCATTGAGATAAAGCTGTCAATGAATCCCTAACAGTCGGCCTAAATTTTAACGATTCTGAATTTCCCCCTTTTCTGTACCGGTGTCATTGCAAGAGGCAGTAGTAAGAGGTTTCCAGTTCAGCTATTCATGAACATTTTGATGGTTAATAGGAAATTTATCAGATGCTAAAAATGTGTACATTATATCGCTTCCTGCCATGGAAATGCCTGTTGCAATGCGTATGCGTTGATATTACTGACCGCCATTACCGGCTTTTACACACATAACACGGTCAGTTGTACAAATAAGCCACACACACGGATAGATGGGATACATTTTTCGTAAATGTGACGAGTGATAAGGGGAAAAAATCGTCAAAAGCGCCTATTTCTAAATTTAAACAATGAATTTGAACTTCGCTCCTTTTCTGCTCTTTTAGGTTTTACAGATACACAGATCAGCCCACTCCGGTATAAGCGCAGTCTGATCAGTCTATCCTCAGCATGAAAGATGTCTGCATCATGAAGAATATATATGCCGAAAAAGACTGTTCGGACCCCACGAATGCACCGGCTCTGCACAGTGTGCCGGCTGCTCTGACTAGTCAAATTATGCGATGCTCTAAGGCCTATTTTTTGCGACGCCGCTGCATGATTTTTGGAAAAGCTAATGCTTTCGAGCTAAGCTATATATAAACATGGTTTCTTCCACAGATTTTGGTATATTTCTTAGGATGCAAAGCCAAATATTATGCATTAAATTCAGAGTTTCATGTTTATGCAATCAGTTTATAAAAAGCAAAAGATATGTGGCCAAGTTCAAGGCACATGTGAAAGAAAAACGTGCTTTTTAACGGAAATATCAAAAACAAAAGTACATGCATTATCAAAACTAAAATAGATTTTCCATTTGTTATTTTTAGCAGATGAGGTAAATCGGATAAGAATAAAAATAGACAAAATCGGTTTGTTATAAAGAAATTTTCGTGTTTAAGAAGAAAATCATGAAGAAATGAGGTTTCAAACCGGAACGAGCTTTCCGATCTATATGGCTTACGTCCCTAAAATAGTTTAGAAGAAATCGTTGCAGTACGAAATCTCTTGGTATTTTCCGACTAAGCGTGACGTATCGTTTCTTCCGAAAATAACTCCGTATCACTAAACCACTTGAATACTGGCCGTCACCACAAGCCAAAAAATAAAAGAAAGGGACACTTTCACACCTCACACATCGCAAGTTTGCCAAGTCACAACAGGTGTCATGCTAGTTCACGCTTTAAACATTGCCTACAGCGGTAAAGGGCAATGGTAAAAGCTATAAACTGGCGTAAACTGGTGTTAAGAAGACACACTTTCGCATCTGATTTTCAGGGAAGGAATAGAAGCCAGGACCCGGGACCAAAATCCGGGACCAATGTTTGTTGGCATTAAAATTGTTCTAAACATGCTAATAACGAGCTGAAAATTGGACCATAAGTAGATTATAGTCTCTTCTGAAAAATGCATATAAATATTTTATAAAACTTTCGTTATTTATTGAAATTTATCAAAAATACAGGACCACGTCGAGCTTTTTCGACCCGGGACCAGTTTTTGCGGGATTGACGATGTCAAGCAAATCTCAATTTTTTCCAAAAGAAGCATTTTAAACCCCAATTTGTTTTACATTTCGTCATCTGTGAACATACCAAAGGAGATAAAAATTTATAAAAATGTGAAATTTATCTGTAATTTCGCGAAAAATTCGTCCCGGGACCAAACCGGGACCAAAAACGTCATTTGCTTATTGTGCGATGTTAATGCTGTCAATGAATTTTCAATTTTCTTCTACATTATCGTTTAAAATCTCAGTATGTCATATTATATCTAAAGATGCCACAAAAGACAAAAATGCCAAAATTCGTAAAATATATTCCTTATTTATAAGAGAAATTTAAAGAGTAACTACACTTGAGGAACTGACTGAATCAGATCCCAAACCCTATCCCAAACATCAAAGGGAAAGATTGACAAAGACATCCCAACTAACAATAAATTACAAGTGATAAGCCGAGTCAGCAGCTCCTTCCCAAATAGGTGACAACTCAGCTATCTTTACTGAACTAAATAATTTGGACCAACAGAACGGTTACAACAGACTAAGCAAATTATACGAAAAACATTTAACAACTATTTTTACCTATTTTCTATTTTTATTATAGAAGGGTTAAAATGAGAACACAATAAATTAAACAGCACCGAACATAAAACAAATGCAACCGCAACGAAAGTACTGCCTTGGGACGGTCAGTAATAACTACTGGGGGGTTTAAACCGGTTTTACTGGACCCAAACCTTCACCCTCACCCTCCGCCGCGGTGCACACAATTAGTTGGTAGTTCGTTTCGTATGGAGGTCCCCTAACTCATCAGAGAGTCATCACGGGCAACAATTAAGATCAAGAAAAGACAGTGATGAAGCAAGAATGAGGACTCGACAGTCAAAACGTGTTGAGACACCTGGATATCCCTGGGGCGTCAGCAACACCACTGGAACACAGGAGCAAAAGAAGACCACCAGTTGAACCCCGGTGGGCCAAGAAACAGACAAACATCCGGCCCCAACCAACTAATATATAGCTTTATGTAAGGACTATCATAGAGTCTGAACCCCGACCCACCGGCGTGTAATTAAAGAGGACAGCAAAGTTGTCAACCGTGATTGGGTTAACCACTAAGCATACAGACTGTCGCATTACATCTATATTATAGCCAATGCGTTTAAATCGCATGATAATTTTCTTAAATTGATCAGGAAATTCTGTTTTCCCTACGATTTTGCGCAATTTATATACTAAGTCACCATAAAATTCAGATTCCGATACCTACCATCTATCTCGTGGTCCTCAGCAACAAATACATATAAAAACACAAAGATCAATACAAAAACATAAAGATATCAATTTTAAATAAATAAATAAATAAATGACTTACCTTCCTCTGCTGTGAGCGAGGATCAAACAGTCAGACATTTTCAGAGGTTAGCGTCTCATGTACAGTAGCATGAAAAACTTAGTGGCGAGATTCTGGAGCGTCGAAGAGTTTATATCCAACATGTTTCACAAACAAATTAGCTAAGTGTTAACGTGAGCTGTTCGCATATTACTTGCATGTTGATTTCACCATCAAAAACAACTTGATTGTCTAATATTTTTTTCAAGCTTCTCCGAAAGATGTTGTTTCAAGAACGCATCATTTTAATGTGAGCTCCTATCATATTTAAATCTAATTGGTTAATAATTAATTATATGCAGTTATGTGCAATGCTTGTTAAGCCCAATATTAAACTTGTGCAAACATGTTTTCAGTCTCGTTAATGATTTTAAGTGCTTTAAATTAAAATCCGCCGGCCTTTCTTTCTGTTTTTTCTTAATTTGTCCCCATTTATTTTAGAAGCTGGTCAATTTCTGTTTTTGTGGAATTTTCAGATTCTATGGCAACGTACCAAGACAATGTCTAAGCCGCAGAAAATGACCAGGTCCCAGGTAGGTTTTCTCTTAAAAAGGGGATATATTTTACGATTTTTTGCATTTTCGCCTATTGTGGCATCTTTAGATATGACACAAAGTAAAACAATGAGATTATAAACGATAATGTAGAAGAAAATTGAAAATTCATTGACATCGTTAACATCGCACAATAAACAAATGACGATTTTGGTCCCGGGTTGGTCCTGGGTTACTCCCGGGACGAATTTTTTCGCGAAAATTACAGATAAATTTCACATTTTTTAAATTTTCATCTTCTTTGGTATGTTTACAGATGACAAAATGTAAAACAAATTGGGGTTTAAAATGTTTCTGTAGGAAAAAAATGAGATTTACTTGACATCGTCAATCCCGCAAAAACTGGTCCCGGGTCGAAAAAGCTCGACGTGGTCCTGTATTTTTGATAAAATTTCAATCAATATAGTCATTTGTTAGCTCGTTATTAGCATGTTTAGTACAATTTTAATGTCAACAAAAATTTGTCCTGGATTTTGTCCCGGGTCCCGGCTTCTATTCCTTCCCGATTATCACATTGTGATTATTAAGATAAACCAAGCCAAATTGTTCAAATTACGAGTAGGGCAAGTCGGATGTCAAGACCGAATGCAATTAAATCATGTGAAAATATATCTGACAACATGTGCAAATAGGAGTCGTGCAGTTCAACATGCGCATCTGAGCAGCCTGACCAGACTCTTCCCAATTCGCTTATACCATGTATTAGACTAGTTCCTTGCACAACTTCCGTTTCGTATGACTCACTACAGTAGACTATTTAGTCGCCTGGGAACGAGGCAAACCATGTAGGAATCCTGTAGCATCTTAATTGTGAAAAGTGAAGGCTCTAGTCAGTCTGATCTTATGCACAGATTGATTTTAATATTATCAATACTAAAAATGATAAGATACATGAGGCCACACCTATTCACATGACGCCACCCACCTGATTACTTACTCGTACTGCTTGAAACAATGAGACTGTTCAAACAAATACTCTGCAGTTTACTTTTGATCTAGCCCACTTACATTCTAAATGTATCCAGTATCCACTATATATCTGGGGATCGCGGGTTCGAACCCCAGTCACGACGGATTAATTTTCACTGACTTCTGACAGAATTGATACCGGACTGGCCCAGCGTTGCGTTTTATATTGCCAGGTTTGTAGTTCGTGAGGCAGTTGCCATAAGGGCTATGGCGGGCACTCCGGCAAGCTGATCACTAGCATTCTGCACAGCCATGTGCTTGGCACAGCTTTAATGGTCCAAGATGTGTACACAAACGGACAACTAGGCAAAATAAGCCTGTACACACCAAGTTTCTAGAATTCTAGAATTTGGATACAAATTTTATGCTATTAACCTTCACAGGCAAAGAGGGTGCCTTTATATTAGACATTTAAGGTCAATTTGCATCATCATTGGTTTACTTTTTTTCAAAAAAAAAGAAGGAAAAAGAGAGATCAAGCAACTGAGGGGTCTAATTATTAGTGTAATGAAAATAAAATTTCCTTTTAAAAGGAAGGCTTGCCCAGTTGAGCCAGTGAAATTTTCATGAGTTGTTATTGAAGTGAACCCGATTGATAGTGCAGTAATATGAAAAACAAAGTGATGAAATATTTAAACACACACACACACACACACACACACACACACACAACAACAACAACAAAAAAAAATCAGTTTTCCAACGTTTTGGCCGGCCGTTAGGCATGTCTCAAGGAAAATAACTATATGGACTATTTCAAGTCTTTTCTTTACGGCTATTGAGTCACATTTAGCCTGAATCAAAATTTTAGGAAAGACTGTTTCAAACCCATGTCTATGGAATCTTGGCACATCTGAACTTGGCATCAAAATAAAAAAAAAACAATAAATTTATATTTACTGAAGTTTATTTTTGGTTTAAGTGGCATCAGTGGCAGTGACTGGAACAAAATTTTGACACTCTGAGAAGAAAATGCATGCTGCTATTGTTTGGGACAATAACTTGCTTTACACCATTTGGGAACAGCAAAGCACGGAACCCATTGCGTTCGTATTTCAATGAACTCCCGACAAATGAAATTCATCTTTTATACTTATGCTATGTTTTTACACCAATTTTGTTACTCATTTGTTAAGTTCTGACTAATCTAACGCCAAGCAAAGGACGAAGAATAGTTTTTAACCAACGTGTTTGGTAATGAAGTACAGCAGCCGTCACTATGACATAACGTATATCAAACGTTACGTCGGCCAATCATCTATTTGAATTATCCGTGACGTTGCTTACGCGTAAGATTGCATGAATGTGTGTTCGTGGATGTGTGAACATCGTCAGCCCAGTATAGGTTCAACTAAGGAAATCGTCGACGAGTGTAAATATTTCTCTGTACATTTGCATAGCTGAAGTAAGAAGGCAACATAAGAGAGTGTTATAAAAACAAGAAAAATGTCCACACAACCCCCCCCCCCCCCCCCCCGCCCGCACCTACTATAAGCACAGTAGGCCCTTGTCATACTATAATCTAAATCAGTAGGACGCCCCGGCACTGGAAGTTATACCCAGCATCATCGCACCATCCAACCAACCCCTCCATTGTCATAAAGGTGTCAGTGAATCCCTAACAGTTTCAAATTTAACAATTCTGAATTGTCCACTTTTTCTGTACCTGTATCATTGTAAGAGGTTTCCAGTTAGGCTATTCATGAACATGTTGATGGCCAAAAGGAAATTTATCAGATGCTAAAAAATGTATACATAATACATGTTTATCGTTTTGTGCCATGGAAATGCCTGTTGCAACGCGTATGCGTTAATTACTCACCGACATTACCGACTTTTACATACACAACACGGTCAGTTTTAAATATAAGCCACACACAGAGATAGATGGGATACATTTTTTCAGTAAATGTGACAAGGGAAGAAAATCCTCAAAAGCGCTTGTTTCTAAATTTAAACAATAAATTGAACTCTACTCTTTCAGGTTTTACAGATACAGAGATCAGCCCCTCCGGCATAAGCGAGTCTGATCAGTGTATCCTCAGCATGAAAGATGTCTGCATCATGAAGAATATATATGCCGAAAAAGACTGATCAGATCCCACGAATGCACCGGCGCTGGACAGTGTGCCGGCTGCTCTGACTAGTCAGATTATGCGATACCCTAAGGCCTATTTTTCGCGACGGCGCAGCATGATTTTTGGAAAAGCTAATGCTTTGCGCTAAGCTATATATAAACACTGTTTCTTACACGGGTTTTGGTATATTTCTTAGGACGCAAAGCCAAATACTTTGCATTAAATTCAGAGTTTCATTTTTTATGCAATCATTTTATAAAAAGCAAAAGAAATGTGGCCAAGTTCAAGGCACTTGTAAAAGAAAACGTGCTTTTTAACGGAAATACAAGTTTAGCTTTAGAAACAGCTTGAGAGGTTATCCCTTAGCAAATGAATCTATAGGATGCAAGTGGTAAAGCAGAAAATTGGCAGCAATACAAGTTAATTTTATTGTATTCTTAGATTTGTTGAAGCTGTAGGTAAGTGGCGAGTTTGACAGCTTTTTCTTTTTGTCTAGTGATTGCTTGTATCAGGTGAGCTTCAGTGCTATTAACTTTTGTTAGATGACCTGTACTGTTTAGTAATGGCTCTTCGTAAGTGGACTGTACTCTCTGGTAAGTGCTAGATATTTAAGTCGCCATCTTGCTAGGGAACGTTATTAATGATAATGCGGTCAAAACAATGTGGTTATTTTGCATAAAAACTTACATGACGCTTTCGCGTTCACAACGTTAATTGTTAATTTTCACACCTGTTTTGTCAAAAATTATAATAAAATTCAACAATAAGTAACAGTTTTTATTCAACGGACGGACGAACGGCATCACGGTACTGCGGCTATGGATACGTTCCGCTGAGGTACAATTAAATAAGTTAAATGTCGGTTACTAGAAATGCTGGAATACACTTAATTACCGGAATATACCAAAATACACCGGAATATACCGGAAAATACCAAAATACACATTATTGTTTACCAAAATACACTTTGTTTTTGACCAAAATATAAATAATTTTATTTAAAATATGTCATTTAATATTTGCTGCATGTAAATGCTAGCAAGTGACTGTTCCCTACAAAGACTCAAACCAGCTTGCAATCTGCACCGTGATACCTATCCAATACCCATACGTTGGTCCATTTATTCTCTTTACCAATCAATAAGAGCTAATACTAAGATGGAAATGGTACTTATTTCATTTATTTTGGCAATATTTAAGTTTATTTTGATAATATAAATGTATATTTTGGTGTATTCCGGTGTATTCCGGTTTATTCCGGTAATAAGGTAGATTCCGGTAATTCTAGTAACCCCCTAAATGTCTTTCTGTAACGTTAGTGATAAACATTTTATTTGGAGGGTTGAGGGGGCGGGAGCTTAAACCAAATTTGCAAAGTGGCTCGTAATTACCATATATCCCTTCAAGTTGTGTGTCAGGGACTGTTATTTTGTCAGTGCTGACGGTAGATTTTCAGTGGCATTTAAAACATTACGAGAGCAAGATACTCATGATAAATGTGGGCCGAGTTTTTATAATTTGATGCGAGTTGACTTTTGGTTTATGATATGGGACGAGTTGACTTAGGATAAGTTAAAAAAATTGGGGCGGGTTGTCCTGGGCCGAGATTTTTGCGGGGCGAGTTGTCTTTCGTCCGGGTTGTCCTGATCCGTCAATTCGATATTTGTTGAAGTGATAATAACCTCCATAAGCCACACAATTAAATTCTCAATGGCATTTTGATTGAGATGTGCAACAACACTTGGAGAATTTTGCTTGGCGCACATGACAAAATGTGTTTAAACCGTTTGATGACAGTATTTTATTGCCCTGAAAGGCATATTCAAGAACGCTGCATGCGTTTTAGGCGTCTGTTTTGGGTCTACATTGCTTATCGCAGAATTATTTAAAGATGGATACTTTTTCAATAAATGTAATTGTCTGTTTCTGCAGATTATAACGAGATGATAGTTGTTTGCAATCTTCAGAAGTCGTTGTCGGCGAGCAATTAGCGGGCGATCAAATAAGACACCTCAGCCGTGTTTTTCGCAGTTTTTGTACATGTACATCAGTCAAAATAACGCAAATGACTGACTTACGTTATTATTTCCCCTAGCAAGATGGCGACGTAATAAAATTTTTACAAGGAGTATTTTTTATTGCTGGATTAACTATACGTTAAATGAGTAAAACTACTAAATACATAGTATTGAAAACTTACTGCCGTACCCGGAGCCAATCCTCATAGGACTGTCTCCAGGTACGGTTCCGTACCTGGAGCCCCGGGGTCTCGGGGTACGGTTCCGTACCTGGAGACCCAGGGTCTAGGGATACGGTACCGTACCCGTTGACACTTCCAAATAGAATAAAGTTTCCATCTGTTATTTCTAGCAGATGAGGTAAATCGGATATGGATAAAAATAGACAAAATCGGACGAGGTCTTTGTTTGTTATGTCTATGAAAAAAATAATGAAGAAATAGAGTCTCAAACCGGAACGAGCTTTCCGATCTCTTTGGCTTAATTGCGGCCCTAAAAAGGTTTAGAACGAATCGTTTCAGTAAAATCTTAGACACTGTCCAGAACCATGTAGGACAGCCCCAGGTCCAGGGCGTGGGCTTTGGGGCTTCAGCCCCGCCATCTGGTTCGGTGTGTTATGTATTATATGTACTTGTAGGCCTTCAGATTATAAGGAGTATCTGATGATAGTTTTAGATTGTTTACCCATGAGATAAGATTAGAACATATGTTGTGACAGCTCATTAGAATCGCCTCGACGAAGCGATTCTAATGAGATATCACAACATATATTTCAAGGCAGAAAAATAAAAACATGATCAAAATTCTCATCAAACTGATTCCTAATCATGTCATATATTTTCAACTCCCATCCCTTAAACCGCCCCCGACCGCGACCCGCCTCCCCAACACACATACATCTCGATGCCTCCCAGCCCCACCAGTTATCCAGAGCCCCACCAGAACATGGTGGTCTGGATCCGGGCCTGTAGGAGAACAGCATATATAGCCTTGGTACGTTCAGTGTTGGAATATGGATCAACTGTATGGGATCCCTATTATGTAAAGGACATTGGCAGACTTGAAAATGTTCAACGTAAAGCAGCAAGATTTATATCAGGCGACTATGCTACACACGAACCAGGATGTATCTCCAATATGCTCAAAGCCCAGGGCCTCCCATCACTACAGGATAGGAGGATGGCAGCCAGATTAACGTTCTTCTACAAAGTGGTCGAGGAGTTAGTGCCGGCAATGTCACCAAATGTCTTTCTTAAACCGCAAAGATCAAAACGTCAAATTTGTGCTAAAAAATTCCAAGATTTTGAATCAAAAAACATTGTAGACTCTCATTCAACTAAAAACACCAAATCGTATGTAGTTGAGCAGTGTAACACAGTTCAATATAGAAACTCTTTTTTTATAAAAACAGTGATAGACTGGAACCATCTGGAGGAAGAAACAGTTCGCGCATTGACAGTAGAGGGATTTAGAACAGCCCTTCATCATAGTGACTAAAACACTTATCTCTCTACCGGCGCACCATATGCTGTAACAGGCCCTGCGCTGTATAAATACAGATACAGATACAGAAACACTCTCCTGGTATTTTCCGACTAAGCGTGACATATCATTTCTTCCGAAAATAACTCGGTATCACTAAACCACATGAATACTGGCTTGCGGCCTAGACCGCAAGCCAAAAAATAAAATAAATAAAAACAAAGAAAAACATATCGCTTACTGAAAGCAACATCATGTCATTGCGATGACGTGATGCTACATCGAAATTTATACATCATTTTTTGCTTTGGATGGTTAGGGGGAGGCGGGACGGGGGAGGGTAGAGGTGGGGGCTCACGGCAAAAAGTATTTGGAAAAAGCCTCCTCAATGTCAAAATCATTCCGACGCCCCTGAACCAAACCGACTTTGAATAAAAATTCTTGTATCTTGCTGGTTGGTTATAGCTAAGCCCAGTGGTCATCGTGGGTGTTTAGTAGGACTGACACGGTGGTCAGATAAATAGATATAAAAATTGATAACTAGAAATAAGTCAATATCAAAGTAATTTAATAGAAATAATATTAATTTTGTGATATATAGTTTACTTTATATTCTTATTGGAGACGTTAAAATAATACGACAATTTCACTAAAATTATACCCGCCAATTTCCGACAAGATGGCGGGAGCCGCGCAAAATGAACACAGCAAGTCCTTAAAAGGAGCTCTAATTGAAAGTCTTACGCACGTTTTATCATCTGACCAGAAAATTAGGCTATCAGGAGAAAACCAAGTGAAAGCTCTTGAAGTTACAGAAGGTGACAGTTGCTTTGTTTCAAAGCAATTCATTAAACTTTCTTACGAAACACCGGCACAAATGGTGCTATGCACGAAAACATATGACATTTAGTGTCAAACTTTCTTGTGATACGAGTATAGCTTTCAGTACGAGCTTGTTCTACCCTTAGCAACCATTTATAGTTGGTGCCTATTAAATGGACCATTATAGCCACAGACACTTGGGGTCAGTAGGTGCATTTTGTCCAAAATTGATCTGCAGCAGCTTTTTAAATTTATGCCCCCAACTTTGAAGAAGTTGAGGGTGCATATTGCTTCTGGGTTGTGCATCTGTCCGTGCATCATGCATACCATATCTTAGGAACCATGCATGCTAGAGTTCTGAAATTTCATACATGGATTCATCGTCAAAGAAAATGCCCGTATTTTTTTGGAATCCGGACAACCTGCCCCAAAGACAACTTGCCCCACAAAAATCTCGCCCCAAGACAACTCGCCCCACTTTCAGAAGACTACTTGTCCCACTTTCAGAAGTCAGCACGCCCCACATTCTCAGACACTCACCATACTAGAATATTACATTCTTGTCCCAGATCCAGAACACAGCTGGCCGCAATTTTGTACTCTTCGTCCTGAAATTAAACTTGGACACTAGGAAGTCAACCTGCAGTGCCACGTTAGTCTATGAATAGGTTTATTTCTACAAAGCACTATGACGATGACCTGGTACACACGGGCTGAGCAGGGTTTGAGGGTACTGCAGTTGGTCATTGAGAGATGTTTCGAGCAAGTTTAAACTTACTTCAGTGATTTTTTTACCTCTGCATCCTGCATCCTAGATGCATATAATTTGCTTAGGATGCAACCTTTTGAAAGATGTGCATCCACAGGATGCAAAGATTTGAAGCCAAAATTTGCCTGTAACAGCTAGTCCATTGCTATCATAGTTTAATCTGGCTTTTTTGATACTGAATGGCTTTGGCTGTACTGTTGTTTGAAGGGTTGCAGAAACCTGAGAGTGGGGTAAAAAGATTTCTGACCTTGTGGGTCCTGGGACACGTTGAAGTAAATTCGTACAAAAAACTCTGGGTATTTAAACTTAGTACCTGTGGTTTTGTATACAAATTGGCTTCTTTCAATGGGTCTCGAAAATGCAAGATTTGGGATGCACATTTTTTATAATCAATGAGTCCAGGAGGGATGCACAACTTTGAGCTTGGGATGCAAAGATTTCTGGCCTAGTGGGTCCCGGGATGCAAAGAAGCAAATTTGTAAAATAATCAGTGTCTATTCTAGGACGGAAAAAATAGGGGGGGATTTTTGATAGAGAAAAGGTATCACTCACACTTGTAACTCTAAAAATTGGCTTAAACTACATAAAAACAATTGCACCTAGTATTTTAGCTATAATTTAGTATCAATGAGTACACACAATGCTTTTAGATATCATTTAAATCTATTTTTATGAATAAAATAAAGAAAATAATTCCCCCTTCTGCTAAGAATTAGGGGGGAATTGTCAGAAATGTGGGTGAATCCCCCCATCCCCCTCTCTAGAATAGACACTGAATAATCACTGCTTACTTGCTTATAGGTAGATAGATAGATAGATGTGGCCCTCCAAATTAATAATTTTTAAAGTTAAGCTGTTCATTGTTGAAAATGACTTGATCGTTTTTATGTTGATAATTACACTGTTATTTGAAGCGTAATTGTTATCAAACTAAACTATGGCTGTGAGGCATGCTACAAACATTCATCAATGCTCAGGGCCTGACAAATCCATTGTCTGGTTGCCCGGGAGGACAAGTGAAAATTTTTGCTGGGCAAGTGAATTATTTTCCTACTTGCCCAGAAAAATGTATAGGTTATATAGGGAAAACAGATATATTTCAGCATTTTCTTGTAGAAGCTAATTACCGGACAAGTGGATAAAATTTTGATTTGTCAAGCCCTGAATGCTTATTAGTATTTGTCCCCTTTAGCGCCTAACGGAACACGGTTTTGACAGATTTATGAGGTAGGGCAAGCTGTCTTTTGAACTTTTGGCGAGATGCCTTCTGAAAGGAAATTGGGGGAGCGGGGGGAGGGGGGGGGCATCGTCCAGGGCAGAATTCTTTAGAAAGGCGAGTGATCTCTGAATGTGGGGCGAGTTGTCTTGGGGCGAGATATCTTTGGGGCGAGTTGTCTCAGAATGTGGGGCAAGTTGTCACCTGAAGGTGTGGCGGGATTTTTGTGGGGCGAGTTGTCCTTAATCATTTTTTTTTTCTTGTCGAGTTGTCTCCCTATGTTGAGGTATGCCCCTTTGGAAAAAATCATAATGAAATCTTGTCAGCAAGATATCTCAAAAAGCTATTTAAGCTACGGGCTTGAAACTGCCAGCTTATTGGAGATGATGAGTAGATGAACTGATTAACTTTTGAAGTGATTCCGTTTATTATTTTTGGAGTTACTGCCCTTTGAAAATTGTCAGCCAGATATCTTGAAAAGTATTTGAGCTATGGGCTTGAAACTTTGCCAGCTTATTAGAAATGATAAGTTGATGGAATGATTAAATTTTGAATGACTATTATTTGTTAATTATTTTTCGAGTTATGGCCCTTTGGAAAAAATCATAATGAAATCTTGTCAGCAAGATATCTCAAAAAGTATTTGGGCTATGGACTTGAAACTTAGCCAGCTTATTAGGAATGACGAGTAGATTAACTAATTAGCTTTTGAAGTAATTCCCTTAATTATTTTTGGAGGTATGGCCCTTTGAAAATTTCAGCACTTTAAGCTTGTTAGCAAGGTATCTCAAAAAGCATTAAAGCTAGCCAGCCACAAACTCCTTGGAAAACATTAATTTCACCACAGTGAGATAATGATGCTACCATTCTATCATCTGTGTTCTCCTAGTTCAGTCTAGTTCAAATCCATCAAAGGAACTCAATGTGAGCGGGTACTTTTCGGGGAAGCGACTCTGCCATTTTTAGCTCACCTGAGCCTTACAGTATTGGTGTAAGCTGCCTCTGTCATGCATCCATAAACATTTTCAAACATCTCTGAAACCACTGGGCAGATGAACTCAAATTTCATATGGAGCCTGCATGGGTCTAAGGATTGAAAGTTCTTCAATGATCTTGATCACATGACCAAGGTGGCCGCCATTCCCATAAACAGTGTTTCCCCTAAAGTGGAATGGTGGGGCGCCGCGCCCTGCCCCTTTTTGGTCCTGCCCTTCTGCCCCAAAAACGTGTCATATGCGCCCTCCTGCCCGAAAAAATATCAATAACCAGTCCTTTTTTCCGCCCTGATATTGCGGTTCGGTTCCATTGTGTCTGATACCTTTAAAAACTGACAACTCCAGTCGATTGATAGTCTGTACACACGCTCATCAATAAACACCAATCACGGTGATTAATCTGTGGCAATTATCACCTCGCTATACCCTGACTGCCATGTGTTAATTGGAGCGGAAAATGTCTTGCGCTAACTGAAAAACACATGCTGGTTACCGGCTTTAAATGTGTCAAATGCATAGCTGACATGACGATAGTAACCAGGGCAATGAAGAACTTCTCGTTAAAGTGACCATCCTGTTCCGACTGTGAAATTAATGGGTAGCACCGTTAAACTCGCTTGCCTCGCTCTGATTATGACACGGGCCTAGTTGAGGATGTGGCAGGTGGGGATTTATTCGCCACAACGGTGCCACTTGCCGCATCAATACTGATAACTATTTTTGCATGTTGCGCTACTACAGAAGTCGAGGCCTAAGACGCGTACGACAATGCAACGATTCAATATCTATTTTCTCGATAAACGTGTCAGACACGTTCGGTATGGTCATCACAGATAAGGATCATGCTAAATTTGCGCAGGCTGATCAGATCATACATGTTTTAATGAAATCATCAGTGGTGCCGGTGATTTCTGTTTATGAAGGTCGGTTTGTTCACTTTAAGATTAGTTTCTCTCGTTTTTAGCTCGCCTGAAGGAAAGTTCAGGAAGAGCTATTGTTGTCACCTTGGCGTCAGCGTCGGTGTCGGCGTCCGGATTGGATGTTTGGGTTAAAGTTTTTTAAAAACATATATCTTCTTAACCCATGGATAGATTCTTTTGATACTTGCACTGTAGTTAGATATTGGTCCAAAGTTGAGCAGGGTACCACCCCCACCCCACTCCTTGACCTTGATCAAGGTCATGGACTTAGAAAATTGGGAGGTTTTTGGGACTGGATGTTTTGGTTAAAGTTTTATAAAGCCCAATATTCTCTTTAGCCCATGGATGGATTCCTTTGATACTTGCACTGTAGTTAGATATTGGTCCAAAGTTTTCCAAGATACTACCCCTGCCCCCCTCAGTGACCTTGATGTCAAGGTCATGGACTTAGAAAATTGTCTTTTTATTGATTGGATGTTATGGTTAAAGTTTTTTAAAGACACATATCTCCTGAACCCACGGATGAATTCTTTTAATAATTGCACTGTAGTTAGATATTTGTCCAAAGTTTTACAGAGTACTACCCCAACTCAGCTCAGTGACCTTGATGTCAAGGCCAGGGACTTAGGAAATTTGGTCTTTATTAAATAGCATACTGATTCATAATGCTTGTCAGAGATTTAGTTTGCACTTGAACTGATGTTGGACACTTTTTTTGAGTTTTTACAAAACACCATATACTTACCCCACTGGATGACCTTGAAGTCAGGGTCATCTACTTTGAATTTTGTCTTAAAGATTTGGGTTAAAGTTTAATATTTATGAAGACATAATTTCACAGTGCCACAATGGACTCAGTTGATACTAATACTTGGACTGGTGTTAGATAATGGTTCAAGGTTTTGAAACATCTTAACAACACCCTCCACCTCCCCCCAACCCCAACCCTTAGTTCTTTGACCTCAAGCTCATGGACTTTGAAATGTCATATGTCATGTGGATTTTTTTTATTTTCATTTTATTTTAAGACTTATTTCTGAGATAGCTTTTGTTTATAAATGTGTTGTCATTATGGACATGCTTGCCTGAAGTTTTATGCATTGCAGTCCACACCATCATAGCGACTGTATGATAGGCAAGCACCTATTCAGGCGAGCTATGCTGTCAGGTGACAGCTCTTGTTCTATCTAGTTCCCGCCAATTCAGGCATACTATCTGTGGAACAAGAACCAGTCAATTTATGAATAGTCCTTTGGGAAATCCACGATCTTTAGCATCTCAACAGCTGTCACAATGCAGTAATTTGTGATTTTACAAATTTACCGGCCCAGATATGCAACAATACGCGATCCTTATTTGATATGTAACTACTCTAGAAAGGTCTTACGATAGGTATGTTCATCTACAGTGTAAGTGTAGAATTAACTCGGTTTTGAAAGTGTAAACAAGTATCAGCTTTGATCAAAATCACTAGGACAAATCAGACCCATCATTCGAGGTGCAATATTGGATGTGAATATTGAGGGTGAGGGGGAGGTAGTGGTGGTTTGAGAATGCCGGATTTGTTTTTTTTTAGCACTTCAACAATGGACTGGTCACACTAACACTACGAACAGTACTGCTGAATTACACTACATGTCAAACATAATGGTAGTGTTACTGCACTGAAGTGTTATACTTTGAGGTTAGTTATTAGATGAAGGCAGAACAACATGAGTAACATTGCCCCTCCAGATGCCCTTCGCAGCGCTTAAAGTGCCCTTTTTTTCAGCAGCACCCTGCCCCTTTTTCAGCCTGGGGGAAACACTGATATATGGTAAAAACTCTTATAAATCTTCACCAGAGCCAGTGAACTGATTAATGCTCAAGTGAGCGATTCAGATCAACCATGGCCCTCTTGTTTACTTTTCACTTTTTGCAATGGATTTAACAAACTGTTCATGGTATTAGAAGACAAATGGTTGTTCTTTATGGAAATGCACTCAAAGGATATCAGTTTTACATGTGACATGCCGGACATAGCCTTGAAAGCACTTGTTAACACCAGTGTGTAGAGGAATTGACAAATACAGGCTTATCTACATGGTTTAGACCCTTAGTAACCCGTTAGGAGCACAGCAAAGCTCTGATCAGCCTTGATGGATGCCCAGGCTGATCTGAGTCTTCATGGCACACATGCCAGTTAGTTGGTTTTCTTGTGTCACAGCTCAATTTCTAAAGGTTTAATTGCCCGTTTCTGTTGAGGCTGACAGTCTGGCACTTGAGTTGAAGAAATTTATACTTTTTCCAGTCTTATTTGGTGGTATTTGATTAAAGACATGATCAAACTAAAGGAGATTTTCTGAGTGTAAACAAACTAAAGATTCCTGACAACAATTTGTAATGGATAAAATGGTAAAAAAAAAAAATTTCATAGGCGATGCAATTTTATTTTCTTTTTCTTGGTGAGTTTAAAATTTGGGATAAATTGTCAGATTATAGTAATTAATAGGAAAATTCTTTTATTGTAGAGTTTGGTGTCCACTTGGCAGAACTGACTGTGGATCCAAATGGACCTTTGGCTATTCGTCAGTTGGCATCTGTGTTGCTCAAACAGTATGTGGAAGCTCACTGGTCACAGAACTCGGACAAGTTTAGGGCGCCAGAAACCACAGAGGCTGTAAGTTATAAGGGCCCAGTTTTTCAGAGTATTGTTAGCCTGACAAGCTCGTTAAAAGGTCAACTAATTAAGTGTTTTATGACTTTATTGCCACATACACTGATATTTTTTGGTGAAAAGTGTGAGCTTTTGTAGTGCAAAAGCTTCTCACATTTTTCCAACAAAAAAAGGATGGCATATTTGACATATTAAGGTTTGAAATTTAACAAAATGTTAACTAAGGATGTCGTTAGTATTGAACAACCGGGCCCAGATCTCCAGATTAACACTTGCCAAAATTGAAAAAACTGTAATATGCCTTAATTTTGGGACACCTAAAATAATTAATTTTCCATTTGGGACAAATGGAAAATTAATTATTTTTAGGGGCCCCAATACTTAGGCACATTATGATAGTTGAATACTTAAGCACATTATGGTAGTTAAATTTGCAAACAGGATAGGTCCGGATGAGGCAGCTCATTATGAGCTATCTCATCTTGATCAACATGGTTTGCCCTGTACTCTTAAAACTCTCAATCTGATCTAGCTTGGAGGAAAAAATATTAATCATGAGTCTGAAAGAAAAATTATAAATACATGTATATGAAGCAGGATGAAATCACTGCGATTGACTTCTGATTGTAATTTGTCGTTGTTCATTGACTCTTCAAGTAACCCTTTGTAAAAGTGAATAGTACACTACTTACCAAATAGTGACTTCATCATCAGGTTGGTTGGTTGATTGTTTTGGGTTTGACAGCTCTTTGAGACAGTATTTCAGTCTATATTGAGCCATCTCCCAGAGAGAGGGGGAAGAATAGAGATATGATAGTCGGGACCCTGTTACGCAGAAGGTTTTACACACGGTCGACACGGGTGTAGAGCCTTATGCGTCGCCAGGACGGCGGAGGGTGACTTCCGGTTAAAGGGTTATCTACTAGTGTAATACACTAACAAGAAAACTCTAACAACGTTAGAATTTTTTAAGTTTATATATAATGTAAATTCTATATACAACAATACAATTTACAACTGTCACAATTACAATAATATACAACACATATCAGTTCATGCCGCTGGCCCAAGTAAGGTGTTTGTTTCAAATCTGTAATCGATTTGCGTACAATACGCAAATAGATTACCGTCTGACGTCAACACCGTACTCGGCTCAGCGCCATGAACTAAAGGAAAACACAAAGGACAGAAAACGTTAGTTTGAGCTCATACAAAAAAACAAGGCCTTATGTTGGTAGACTTCACTTTGTCGTTCCCTGGATCATGTCATGGGCCAGTCCATATATCATGAGGAACACCAACTTATAATTACACGTGCACGCTTATATACTGGTCGCTTCCTGGATCGTACCAGGGACCAGTCTATATATATATTAATACACCTTAGTGGACGAACACTGTCCCACACTTGATGTGACCTTCAGATCTTATCACAGAATCTGGCAAAACTGTGCTAACCACTTCCGCCTACATTTTGTGCTTCCCGCCTCTGCTTAGGAACCATGCACAAACGGCGTTGTAACTGCCTCTACCCGGGTTGGTATTAACCTGGAGACATATCGATTCTCCAGGTGAGACGTGGCTCTAAGCCCTAACAGCTGACTGCCGGACTTGATGTGCCTAAAAATAACGAACTTACACTTAATACATTGTAACTACATAATAACAATACGTAAGACTTGGGCCTGTCTTGGAAATACCATACAACGCCCTCGGCGAATGCCGAGCATAACGTGCACACGCCAGCCGTGTCACTAGACACGACTCGCGCTCACGATGTAAAGCTAAAAGTGTGCTTACCACTTCCGCCAATGAAGAAACGTAGATCCTACCACGCATGTGCGTCAAAGGATCTGACGTCAAACATTGTCAAGAAGTATACTGACGTCAACAGGCATTACCATGACATACCCCACATAAAACATGAATAATCTAAACATAAAACATGAATAATCTAAACAATGTCCTATTTACATTAAATTGATTGACCAAAATCTAACTCGCATATGTTTTAATTCATTTCTTTAAACTAAGCGTAATACCATTTGCCATAGAATATAATAGCTGAATAATCGTTTCTCACACATTTGGGATCATAACGTTTGATCTGACATCATGACATCAATGATGTTATACCATATGACGCCGTCTAATGAAGGCAAATCAAACGCATGATGACCAAATGCTACCATTATAACTTATGGAAAAAACCCTTAATGCGGTGCATGCTATGGCGTCAATTGACGTCACGAGTATATAAATTAGTTCCATTACAAATCAATCTACTTCTATAGGCCACATATACGTGAAACTAATATAAAAAGTGTTGACGTCGCAATAACATGAATGCAACTGACGTCACATGAATAACATGAATGCAACTGACGTCACTGGACGTCAAATAGACGCACACCATTGCAACCAACTTCAGTGATATAAACTATTTCCGAAATTTACAAAACTTCCTAATATACAAATATTATGCGCAGCATGCTTACTAACAAAATCGGTCGACACATGCGCAGCCTGATCACTGCCAACAAAATCAAATCAGTCGACACATATAATCATACCATATCAATCAGAAGTCACATTTTTCATTCTTAGCCAAACTATTCTAAATAAATATAATAAAATCTTACCCTTCTAGGTCTTAACACAGAATCTGGGCACACAACAATATAACATCCATCAAGAATTAAACAGCCACGTCTAACTTTTCATTAAAAGATAGGCGTATAAATACTATGCGTCTCACATTAAAATCATGCAACACGCTTTCCACAATCAAAAGACTCGTGCAGGTATTCACCTTAAAATCATGCAATACGCTGTCCACGAGAGGTATTCACAAACAACCCATGCATAACGTAGCCACAATTTCCGTAAATGTTTTATTACCACAGTTACCCTAAAAACTGTAGCCTTACTGATTGAAAAGATTAAAATAATTCGACGACAAAGTCGACGATCGGATCCATTTCGTAACATAGGTTTCCCCTTAGGGAGAAAAAAACATAACAATGTTTCTTTTCTGATATAGTACGAAATGCGATCGAATCGTAGGCTATGTCAAAACTGGAAAACTAGCTATATACACAACAACGGTGCGATGCATAACGTGGCCAAACTATCTACTAAGGTAGTCCGCCCCCAAATTATCTTGGCAACTGATCTATCTAATCCCAAAGTCAATCAATTCACTGTGTCGTACCTGTCGTGCCTCAAATGGAATGGGGAAGTATGGGTAAGTCTGATCGAACACTAGGTGGAAATCGCCACTTTTAAGTGTATCAGACGTAAAATTAACGCTGTCTTTGACATTACACCTACTTCGCACGACAGATCCCACAGGATCCGTTGCCTCTGCCTCTAACCTACTATCGCCACCGTGTTCTTCCATGTTTGCTTTCTGAATCGACGTTACGTCGTCGGGCTTTACGTTTTCACGTATGAAGTCATATTGGGATACGCCCTCTGACGTACAAATGTTAACTCTTTGGACATTCGGATCACTGTGATCCTCTGATCCAACATTGTCACGTGCATTAACAACTGCAGACGACACGTTCTTTTGACGTTGAACGTACTGCTTAATCATGTTAGCAGGATAAGTATTCACGACGCCCTTGACGTTAATCTTGTAGTTCATTGCATTGACTACTTCGACAACTTCATATGGCCCGTTCCATTGAAGTAACAATTTATTGCACTCATTCGGGAGTAGCAAAAGTACTTTGTCTCCGACGTCAAACTTACGCGACCTCGCGCGTTTATCATAATAAGCATTCTGCTTTACGTCCATTTTCCGGACAATATCCTGTGCTAACTTACACGTTCTCTCTAAACGTTCTTTTAGATCAATAACGTACTGATACGTCAATAACGCACGTTGGTCAGTTTCCTCTACAGACCACAATTCCTTTAATATTTGCATAGGACCCCTAACATTACGCCCATACAACAGTTCAAACGGGGAAAAACCTAACGACTCTTGCGGAACTTCCCTTACTGCGAATAATAATGCTGGGAGATACCTGTCCCAGTCATTCGGACGTTCTACGCACATTTCACGTAATATCTGTTTCAATGTATCATGGAATTTCTCCACGGGTCCTTTACCAGTAGATTGATAAGGAATAGTTGTCAGATCTTGAAGCGACAACAACCTACTAACCTCTCTCATGACGTCAATCGTGATCTTACTATCATGCTCGATTAGCATTTCACTGGGTATTCCTAATCTACTGAACATCTCAACTAACGCTTCGGCTACGCGTCCCGTTTCAATGCCGGGTAACGCTACCGCCTCGGGATATCTCGTCGCATAGTCTATCATTGTTAAAATATAGCGGGATTTCCTGTCAGAACGAGGTTCTATCGGTCCGACTATATCAACAGCGACTCGTTTAAATGGTGTGTCAATCTGTGGCAACTTTCCTAAAGGAACCTTAGTGACACGACCTTTTTGAATAGTCCTTTGACATATGTCACAAGATTTACAAAACCTTGCCACATCACCACAAATTCCAGGCCAAAAGAACTCAGTTAACACTCTATCCATAGTTTTCTTTATGCCCAAATGACCTGACATCAAGGTTTCGTGCGCCAATCTTAACACCTTTTCACGAAAACCTTCAGGGATAATAAGTTGCAAAGTGACCTTGTTTCCCTTAGTAAACTGCCTATACAATAAATCTTTCTTTTGGATAAACTTAGTTTCACCTCGGTTCAATCCACGACTAATAGTCACATTCCCAGATTCCACTCTTTGCCTTATGCCATTCAATTTAGGGTCAACAACTTGGGCCTGCTTCAATGCCTCCTTATCGCTAGCAATAATTTGATCAGGAACTTTAAGTTTCCTATAGACCTCTTCACCTTGCTTAGCTTGTGACCTAGTCACTGCCGCCATTGCAAAATGGGACATATCGGGAAGTTTTGACCCGTCAATATTTCCAATAACCAGGTCATACAATGTATCTTCCATGCACAATGCCTCAGTTTTTCCTGTGAAAAATGGACAATCTATGTCAACCATTGCTAAGGGATACCTTTGGGTAGATTCATCAATCAAAGTTACATCAGATTCTCTACCAAGTAACTGATCATTAGAAACCAAGTTTCTACGAACGACACACCCAGTACAACCTGTGTCCCTTAAAACTACAACAGTCTTACCATTAACCGTACCCTGCGCTGTTGGTAATCGCAACCTTAAAAAGTAACAGACACCTTCCCTATCCACGTTATCATTGATTAGTGGACTTTCTTCCTTACTCTTATAGAGACCTTCAGTTTCATGAGACCTATTCATTGTAGTTTTACAGAAACTCATTTGATGTCCGCCACCCCGACCACGTCCGCGGGAATAACCCCGACCACGGCCACGATCTGAACTACTACCCTTCGTCTGTACAGTATCGCTCTTACTCTGTGATCTTTGTGTCTCATCTTTCGGTGCATAACTACTCCCCTTACTTCCGCTATACCCGCTTGCACTTGCACCTACCTCCGCACTATATGCTTGCTTCCTATCGGGATTCTTAAAACATTTATATGTTAAATGTCCCTTACCACAAATACTACATTTTATCTCTGGCTTCGCACTCGGCTTATTATCAGATCTACTCTGAGTTACGCCCTTACTATCACGCTGCCCCTTATTAACACAAGCGTAGACACCGCCACGTGCTTCTGCAAATAAATCTGCTTCCCTAGCCATCTCACCTAGATTCGTGAATGTTTTCGGTTTCAAATGAACATATAGTTCTTTACTACAGGATTCTAAAAACTGATCTCTAGCGAAAAAATCGCAAACAGCTTCGTAAGACTGGTCTACTTTCGCCATTTTTAACCATTTATTAAGATACGACCTAAGTCTACTACTAAACTGAATAAACGTTTCGGACTTTTCAGGCCTATCATAGCGAAATTTCTTCCTAAATCCACGTTCAGTCATATCGAAATTCTTTAACAACGCATCCTTCAACTTGTCATAATCCGCTGCATCATCTACAGACAATCTATCATAGACATCAAGCGCGCGACCTTTAAGTAATGCGCTTAAATATGCAGCCCAAACGTTTTTATCCCATTTATTCGCCGTCGCGTATTTCTCAAACCTCGATAAGTAACTATCCATTTTGTCCTTACTTTCATCAAAATACGGTAACTTGGGATCTCGCGCATGCGCTAGCTTTTCAGCCTTCTGTTTCTAATTCAACTCTAAACGTTACCTTCTGCAAATCTATCTGATTCTTCAACTCGCGTTGCTGCAATTCAAAACTATACTTCAACTTTTCTAACTCAACTTCGCTCGACAACTTCGCTTCCTTATCGCTTTCGACTTGAGACAACTTAGCTTCCCTATCTTTCTCAGCTTGCCGCTCTATACTTTCAATTCGCGCCATCTCGATTTCCCTATCCGCCGCAATCTTAGCTTCTTCCGTCGCGATCCTAGCCAATTCAATTTCCCTATCTTTTTCGGCTTGCGCGATCCTCTCTTTCTCCGCTGCGATCCTCTCTTTCTCCGCCGCGATCTTAGCTAACTCAATTTCCCTGTCTTTATCGGCCTGCGCAATCTTTTCTTTATCAAGTGCCCTTACCGCGTGCCTTTCTGCCCTCTCAGTCTCTTGCTGTTGCTTTACAAATTCCTGCAATGCCTGCCCCTCATAACCTAACTCTTTTCCCGTCTTAACTAACTGATCCATGACGCTTAACGTAATGCTCACGTTAATTTAACTGAAACCGATGTTCACTTATAGTCACACACGTTAACTAAAACGTTAACAATAATAATATCAAACTAATCGAACTAAACGTTGATTAATTAGTATACTCGCGATCTAGACGTAGCTATTAAAGTTACGTTCATAACAGACCGGAAATGACGTCATAAACTGACGTTGACTTTGCCGAGAATTACTTTTCACTTTCAAATGACATAATTAGATTACGTAAATAACCCACATTACAATTACGCCCAACTGATCTAGCGTATCGGATATACAAACGTAACGTATGTAACGCAACGTATTAACACTGACACGACAACTGTACGTCCTACATTACAAAACCTTATAAGATACCAACGGTAAATCAAACTTAAGATTCTGCTATTAGGTTTAATTCATTGTAACGATATTATATAACGTTACGGGTGACCTACGTTACTAAATCAGGACATAAAATGGACCTCAGTAACGGTTACGACACAACGTACAAAACGTTTAAGTTAATAAACTAACAGATTGTCATGCAACAGCAGTGCCAAGGTACTCAAACGGACCTTAAAACTAAATATGTATCATCCGTGCCAAGACAATTCAGGTCTATATAACCTCAGTTTCCCCACTCAGATATGCAACCTGTTACATTTTATCACAAATTAATGCATGGGCTATCGCACTTCATCACGCAGGGAATAAGGATAGTTGACCTTAATTAAGTGTAGGTTACATTTACAAAGAATTTAGTGGCAAAATTGCTCCCCTAAAATTCACGGCCTTACGTCACCTTAGAAAAGAACAATCAGAAAGTCAATAATAATAAAAAAAAATGTCTGACAAAATTGTGCCTAGATTCTGTATATATTGTCAATGTGTTACACTGGCAGATATTAACCGGAAATCAAATCCCACTTCTGACACCATGTTACGCAGAAGGTTTTACACACGGTCGACACGGGTGTAGAGCCTTATGCGTCGCCAGGACGGCGGAGGGTGACTTCCGGTTAAAGGGTTATCTACTAGTGTAATACACTAACAAGAAAACTCTAACAACGTTAGAATTTTTTAAGTTTATATATAATGTAAATTCTATATACAACAATACAATTTACAACTGTCACAATTACAATAATATACAACACATATCAGTTCATGCCGCTGGCCCAAGTAAGGTGTTTGTTTCAAATCTGTAATCGATTTGCGTACAATACGCAAATAGATTACCGTCTGACGTCAACACCGTACTCGGCTCAGCGCCATGAACTAAAGGAAAACACAAAGGACAGAAAACGTTAGTTTGAGCTCATACAAAAAAACAAGGCCTTATGTTGGTAGACTTCACTTTGTCGTTCCCTGGATCATGTCATGGGCCAGTCCATATATCATGAGGAACACCAACTTATAATTACACGTGCACGCTTATATACTGGTCGCTTCCTGGATCGTACCAGGGACCAGTCTATATATATATTAATACACCTTAGTGGACGAACACTGTCCCACACTTGATGTGACCTTCAGATCTTATCACAGAATCTGGCAAAACTGTGCTAACCACTTCCGCCTACATTTTGTGCTTCCCGCCTCTGCTTAGGAACCATGCACAAACGGCGTTGTAACTGCCTCTACCCGGGTTGGTATTAACCTGGAGACATATCGATTCTCCAGGTGAGACGTGGCTCTAAGCCCTAACAGCTGACTGCCGGACTTGATGTGCCTAAAAATAACGAACTTACACTTAATACATTGTAACTACATAATAACAATACGTAAGACTTGGGCCTGTCTTGGAAATACCATACAACGCCCTCGGCGAATGCCGAGCATAACGTGCACACGCCAGCCGTGTCACTAGACACGACTCGCGCTCACGATGTAAAGCTAAAAGTGTGCTTACCACTTCCGCCAATGAAGAAACGTAGATCCTACCACGCATGTGCGTCAAAGGATCTGACGTCAAACATTGTCAAGAAGTATACTGACGTCAACAGGCATTACCATGACATACCCCACATAAAACATGAATAATCTAAACATAAAACATGAATAATCTAAACAATGTCCTATTTACATTAAATTGATTGACCAAAATCTAACTCGCATATGTTTTAATTCATTTCTTTAAACTAAGCGTAATACCATTTGCCATAGAATATAATAGCTGAATAATCGTTTCTCACACATTTGGGATCATAACGTTTGATCTGACATCATGACATCAATGATGTTATACCATATGACGCCGTCTAATGAAGGCAAATCAAACGCATGATGACCAAATGCTACCATTATAACTTATGGAAAAAACCCTTAATGCGGTGCATGCTATGGCGTCAATTGACGTCACGAGTATATAAATTAGTTCCATTACAAATCAATCTACTTCTATAGGCCACGTATACGTGAAACTAATATAAAAAGTGTTGACGTCGCAATAACATGAATGCAACTGACGTCACATGAATAACATGAATGCAACTGACGTCACTGGACGTCAAATAGACGCACACCATTGCAACCAACTTCAGTGATATAAACTATTTCCGAAATTTACAAAACTTCCTAATATACAAATATTATGCGCAGCATGCTTACTAACAAAATCGGTCGACACATGCGCAGCCTGATCACTGCCAACAAAATCAAATCAGTCGACACATATAATCATACCATATCAATCAGAAGTCACATTTTTCATTCTTAGCCAAACTATTCTAAATAAATATAATAAAATCTTACCCTTCTAGGTCTTAACACAGAATCTGGGCACACAACAATATAACATCCATCAAGAATTAAACAGCCACGTCTAACTTTTCATTAAAAGATAGGCGTATAAATACTATGCGTCTCACATTAAAATCATGCAACACGCTTTCCACAATCAAAAGACTCGTGCAGGTATTCACCTTAAAATCATGCAATACGCTGTCCACGAGAGGTATTCACAAACAACCCATGCATAACGTAGCCACAATTTCCGTAAATGTTTTATTACCACAGTTACCCTAAAAACTGTAGCCTTACTGATTGAAAAGATTAAAATAATTCGACGACAAAGTCGACGATCGGATCCATTTCGTAACAGACCCACACCTACTGCAAGCATAGTAGGCCCTTGCCCTACTATTATCCAACTTAGTAGGACGCCCCATACTAACGCCGCGGCTCTGAAAGTTACCCAGCACCATCGCCCGACCGCAGCCAACCCCTTATCACCAGAACTGGGATGTATATAACAATTTTCAATGATATTCACAGGCCAAGTCAGAAATAAGACGAGTCTTACCTGTTGGTTTGAAGGAGTCAATCAGTAGAGTGAGATCTAGTGCGGCATATGCTGTGTCAGCTATAGCTCACTGGGACTGGCCAGAAGCATGGCCCGACCTGTTCCCAATTCTCATGCAGGCCCTGACAAGCAGAGACCCCAATGCAGTCCATGGAGCAATGAGGGTTCTGGCAGGTGAGAAGTCTCATTAAAATTCTAAAAATTGGGACATTGTAAATAGTTACCGTAGCTTCAGAAAGAAAAACAGTTTGGTTAGAGTTGGGACACAAAAGAATTGCCAAAACTGTCATGAAAATTTAATATTCTGTTTTTCAAAGCAGTAATGAGTCTAAAAGATGCAGATGGAGTAGTAAACAGTGTAGATCCTGATCAGATTCAGGAGCAGTCTGATTGGGGTCTGCACTGTTTGCTCAGACCTGCTTGTCTCAATACTTAGATTTTGTAATGTAATCAGTCATGTAGTGTCTGTAGGAGAGAGTTGTATAGTATAATTCTGGGATAAATTGTGCTAAATAACTCTCCATAAAGACATGTTTTGACCCCCACTAGAAGTGCCTCACCAAGATGGCTCAAGCAAGGGGTTACAAAATATACTTTTATGGAAAAAATTTTGAGATACTTTATGCTACAAAATTCATAAATATAATTGTGACCACCATGAAGTATGTAAGAATGGTTCTGCTGGATGGTTCACATGAAATCGATTATCAGGTTCTATATTTTGGCTCCAGTTTAAAGCCCCCTTGGGGAAGCAGTTCTAATGAGGAGCCACAGTGTATGCTTTCATTGAGGGTCCACTGCAAACTTTTACCAGGGATAAAGATGACGCACTTATGTTTAGGGGCCCAGACTGCCAAAAACTGGATTTTACATTAAGGAAATAGGCATTTTCTCTCAAAACTTAAGGGCTCAGCCCAAAATTTAGGTGCCATGGGCGACTGGGCAGCTGTTAGTCTTTTTACCTGTTTTAAGGAAGTATGAACTAATTATTTCACAGCTACATGTACCATCAAAACCCTACGTTATCTATAGTTCTGTTTATTAAGCTTTATTAATTGGTGTATACTACATTTCCATAGTATCACCACCACTTTTACAAGGGAGGATGTTTCAGCAGACTAGTAGTTAAAACCCTGATTAGTAAAGCCATTTGTATGTGGGACAGCTCTTTATGGAAAGAATTTGCTAAATACAGAGAGCGAATCTTTCAATAAAGAATAGTCCTTTGTAAGATTAGATTAAGTCTTCTTCAGGTGGGACGACTCTTTGTGGAAAGAATTTGCTCTCTGGAGAGCAAATTCTTTCCGTAAAGAGTAGTCACCATTAAGAAGGGTTTCACATACATCTGCTCAGAGTGAACTCTATAAGAGTTGTAGCCATACATCTTAACTGATGTTCCATTTGTTCCACAGAGTTTACCCAGGATGTTACAGATACTCAGATGACACAGGTTGCACCGGTCATATTACCAGAGATGTACAAGATCTTCATGGAGCAAGAGGTAGGAACCAGCGCCAGTTATATATAGCATCTTCTAACAGGTTAAGTTGACTCGTCAAAATCCAAAATATGGCAACAAATCATTCAGCTCACCCGAGTTAAGGTGAATAAGTACACTTTCAGGGGAAGCAATTTTCAATTTTGCCTGATCAGTGGTGGAGTGGGGCAGGGAGGGGTGTAAACTCTTAAAGAAAAGACAAGCTGTCAGTAGACATAACCTTGCAGATCATTGAGCCACATGTAAATAGTATTTCTATTTGATGAAAAGAACTAATTGAAACATACCTCTGACTTGTTAAATTGTGTTGTTTCAGGCCTTTGGTGTGAGGACTCGGTCTCGAGCTGTCAGTATTTTCAACATCTGTGCAGGCATGATTGCCACCATGGCAGAGCTACAGAGAGTAAGTATTCGTTACGGAAGTTCAAAAAAGGATATTGTTTTCTTCCCCCTAGCATAACACTAGCATCAATATTTGGATATTTTGAATGATTTTTATACGCCCGTTTTGAAAAAACGGACGTATTATGTCGTTGTCCGTCCGTCTGTCAACATTCTTGTACACGCCATAACTCAGTAACCATTTGGGATATCTTCATGAAATTTGGTAGACATATGTATCAGGGTGGGGGAACGTGTCGCGTACAAGAATGGTTGCTCCCCCTTTCTTACTTTTGAAGTTATGCCCCTTTGATTAATTTTTTCCCTGTAAGTCTTGTACGCACCATAACTAGATAACCGTTTGGGATATCTTTATAAAACTTCATAGCAATGTGAATGAAGTCCTAACGATGTGTCGCGTACAAAAATGGCTGCTTTCGCTTTCTTCGTTTTAGAGTTAATCCCTTTCATTAGTTCGAAAAGGCTATTTTCATGTTTTCTTGTACAATATATTGTCAAGGGAAAAAAACTAGAACTAAAAATGGTGTAACTTATGTATTTAGGTTATCTCCCTTGTCCAACCTTACCTTGGAATACTAACAGTATATCATGTGTTAAATATTTAGATGATGTTGCAGTCATTAGACCCCCACTTTGAAAAAGTGGGGGTATACTGGTTTACATCTGTCTGTCCGTCCGTCCGTCCATCTGTCCTTCCGTCCCCATTTGATCAAATTTTTCATTGAAGATTTCTTCACAACCATACAAGCTAGACTGGTCATATTTGGCATACAGGTTGATGACGACATGTTGTATTGTGGGATTGAGAACCAGCCTTCTCCTGCTTATTCTTCCCTGTATTTGTCCGATTTTCTTTCTTTCCATACTTTGAATAATGAAATTTTTCTTCAAAGATTTCTCCACAACCACGCAAGCTAGAGTAGTCATATTTGTTATGCAGGTTGATGACGACATGTTGTATCGTGGGATCGAGAACCAGCCTTCTCCTGCTTATTCTTCCCTGTATTTGTCCGATTTCTTTCTTTCCCTACTTTGAATAATAAATTTTTCGTCAAAGATTTCTGCACAACCATGCAAGCTAGAGTAGTCATATTTGGTATGCAGGTTAATTGTGACTTCCTGTATTGTGGGGTTGAGAACCAGACTTCTCCTCTTTTTATTCCCTGTATTTGTCTGATTTTCTTTCTCTCTTTACTTTGAATAATGCATTTTTTTTGCAAAAGATTTCTATGCATCTGTAAGTTAGGGTAGGGATTTTTGTATTCATGTTGATGATAACTTGTTGTATTGTGGGATTGATAAACAGTCTTCTCCTGCTTATTCTTCCCTATATTTTTCCAATTTTCTTTCTCTCCTGACTTTATTAAAAGTAATTTTTTGTAACAGATTTCACAGCAACCATTCATTTTTGGTATACATGGTAACAATGATTTCTCTCCCTCTTTATGCTTTTTGTTACGAAAATAACATCATTTGATTTAAGCAATTAAGCGGGGTATAGTCGGATTCGCTGACAGTTCTAGTTAATTATTATAGAGTGGTTGCCCCTGTTTGTCTGCCTGTCTATCCTTTTGCAATCTTGCTCATTCTGTAACTCCTTTAGGAAATTGAAACGGGCGTATTATGCGCCGCTTGAGAAGCCCTTGTTTTTTTTTGACGAAGATCAAAACCACGCTGTTTTACTACAGTGAGCTACTTCAGCAGCCCCCACTGTATTCTCTGAAAGAAGATTGTGCACTGTTGCTCCTCATTAGAAACGCCTTGGTAAGCATCTCAGCTTTGTAGAATCTTTTATAGATTATAGCTGCTGCAGTATTCTGTTTCTTGTGCAGTTGATTATTTTCTAAAAGTAATCCACAACACACTCAAAGGGTGCTTAATAGAACAGCAAGTACTCGAACCAGTCTGTAATACTATAAGTTCTTACAAGAGCCCTTGTTTTTTGTCAGTAGATTCCTGTTGTGTGCAAACAGCTAAGGCTCTGACTTGCCTGAAAACAATGTACGTCCTGGTCTGAGCCTTAGCATAGTTGGCAAACAGCGAGTACTCAAACCAGTCTGTAATACTATAAGTTCTTGCGAGAACCCTTGTTTTTTGTCAGTAGATTCCTGTTGTGTGCAAACAGCTAAGGCTCTGACTTGCCTGAAAACAATGTACGTCCTGGTCTGAGCCTTAGCATAGTTGGCATACGCATGACTCAACCATCTTGTGTTTGGTATCTTAATAAAAAGATTAAATATTTCAGGGGTTGGCCAAGCAGTTGTTATATCCAGTGATTCCACAGTTCACACAAGCATTTGTCCAGGCTTTACTTCTGCCAGATAGCCCTGCCTCTGACAGCGGGCTTAAAATGGAAATAGTGAAGGTAATTTTATGTTGGGCCTCAGAAATATAGATTGGGAAGGGAATTAACATGATATTCATTCAGATGTAACCAGTTTTGATCAATGATGCTATTCAGTCCAAGCTTTAAGCAATCATCATGATCAATATGCTCAGTATAAGTCTGATGATTGGATATCCAGGATTGCTCCAGAAATGGACTGGGATGAACTATATCTTGACTGGTGAGGATTGGATCTGTCCACTGTTTACTCATTAAGCTGCTGTTGCTGTTTTGTAAAGATGCATGCATCTATATTCCATTCTGGTTCTTGTTCACATTTCTGAGATAACTCGGTCTTCGATAAAAAAAAATTAAGTCTGTCATATGTCCGTCAAGATTTTGATTTGGGCAGTAAAAATATGTCCTTTGTTCTTAAGAAAACAAATACATGTAATATTGGTAATATTCCATAAAAAGACCTGGTGTTATATATGCCTCATGTTTAACTGGTACCCTTGCAAATATGGAAGCTACTCTATTTAGTTGAGCTAAGGTGTTTAGATTTATCTCCAGTTCTGAATTCATAAGATTTATCTCCCTTTTCAGAACGGAATACTCAAAGAATAGCACTTGCTCTGTTAGGGGGTACTTTTAAAGGAAAGAATTTGCTTTCTCCCACCTTTGCATATATAAGATAGGCCCTCAGCTCATATAAGAAACTTCTATCTTACACCTGGCAACATCTTTCTTATATTAGCAACCAGACTTTTTCAATTTTTGACTAATATTTTAATTTTAAATGAATAAAATGGGTACGCAAGCATGTGGGATGATGTTTGATAGCAGATAATAGGTTTGTGACGTCACTAAAATGAGTTTATAACGTCGCTAGCAAACTTGACGGGCGTGATGTGACAGGCTAAGTTGCATTTTGTTTTCGCCCTCTGGAAGATAAGATAGTCCACATATCGTGTTTTCTGTCTACTTTTAAGGTGCAAACTGTGTTTGCACCCATTTTAGGACCCGATAAACACACTAGGCTGCTCAAAATTTACTTCAGATCACTGGTTAAAAAGTTAAAATTCTCCTGTTTTGAAGCCTAATCCGATTTGAGGTTTAAAATCCGCTAGCAGTGGGAGAAAAATTATCCATCATGAGTGTCCATGTAGGATAGGGAAATCTCACCCTCGGGGTGAGTTTTCTCGGCAAGCCTCGTCCCTGGATGAAATTCCGACCCCAAGGGTGAGATTTCCCTATCCTACATGGACACTCATGATGGATTGTTATATTCTTAAGGGGTACTCTTAAAGGAAAGAATTTGTTCTTTTATGGGACTCATAAAGGAAAGCATATATGCTCTTATGGGGTACTCGTAAAGGAAAGAATTTGCTCTTTAAAAAGCAAATTCTTTCCTTTAAGAGTCACCCCTGTAGAGAAGGGATTTACCTTAGAAGATAGTAAGAACTATTCTGTTTTAAGTTGTATCACATGTAAATTTTTCAGGATGTACCTTTACCCCGTGAAAGTTTAGTTTCTTGAGACAAACTTAGTGTTCTTATTTCGTTTTCAGGCTATAACAACGTTAGTAAAAAGTTTTCCCAAGATGATGTCACAGTGGTTAGACCAGATACTGCCACCTATATGGTCAATCTTCACTCAGAGTTCAGACTTGTATCCTTGTTAGACCTAATGCCAACAGGAATTTAGCATGCGGTGATATAGGGATCTGTTTTCTGTTTATTCATTGTCCTGTCATTTTATAGCCATCTCAGAGACACAAGTTCTATCATGTTTACGAAGGGATACAATTTTTGTTACTTCCTGTTTGCTTCCCCTGATGATAAACCTGTCTTCTAATTGGAGGTGGGGGGTGGGGAGGGGTGCAAATTTGGTTTCTTTAAGAACTGACTTCAATCAAGTAGGGCTGCCAAAATAAAATGGCAGATTTGCTTCCGCTGGACATGTATCTACAGTAAAATCTTGCTATTAAGATCACTCAAAATTAAGACCACTTCCTTATCAAGACGGAGCCCCGGTGGCTCAGTGGGTTAAGCGCTGGCCTTCTGATCTAGCGGTCGCGAGTTCGAGCCCCGCCGGAGGCGGAGTTCTTCCTAACGTATACTGGGTTCCATTGCACACAACCTTTCATCATCACCCGCCCATCGTCCTGATATGACTGAAATACTGTTGAAAAGGACGTAAAATCGCAAGTCATCCATCCATCCTTATCAAGACCAGTCTTTGCCAGTCCCAAATGGCGTTTTTCTTATGATTTTGTATTCAATTTTAAGACCACCTCACTAATAAGGCCACTTTTAAGCAGTCTGAAAGGTGGTCTTAATAAAGGGATTTTACTGTTAATAGCTTAATTTCTCTCGGATCTTTTGTTCCAGTGTATGTGCAAGCACAGCGTAAGATGTGTGGTATACTGTTCTGCAAAATGCTTGTGTTTGTTTTAACAGACATTTGAAAAAGAATATTACATTTTCATATGCTCCCAGCCGTATTGGCCTCTGAAAGAGCTGCTAACAGCTATAGCAGGACCTTAATGGCATTTATCTCAGGTTGGGCAAAAGACCTTCAAGATCGGAGGCAACTTCTCGCGGCGGCAACTTCTCGACATGACTGGAACATTATTTACTGGCATGTATAACCACTACTCAAAAACAACAGCTCAGCTCTATTTCCAGGTCATCGTTGATTTTCTGGTGATAAAATTATAAGATATCTTGTCTTACTTCTTTATAATGTTTATATTATAGTCCCTTATTAAAACAGAGGCATGGATGCATATGAAGTAAAGTTTTCAGGGTTTTTTTTCCACTGCCCAATGCATGAAGATTTTTCTTAGCTCCAGTATAGCTATGTGAGAACGGTGGTAAATAACTTTGAAGAGGCAGATGATCCTGTAGACTCAGATGGTAAGTGACTTTATAGTCATGTCCACTGTTCAAGGTAATCCAAACTTGGTAGTTGCACGGTTTGATCCTCTTGTCATGTCAGTATTTTCCTCTTATATCAAACATATCTGCCGGAATATCAGGGAATTTACCAGAGGATGGTTAATCTTTTGCAATACATTAAATGATGGCTGCTAAATTTATTAAATTTAAAAATAAGCAAATAGAAAGAAAGAAACAATAGCAGATCAGAATTGATTATAAATAAAATGCTAACTTATTAATTAGATTATTAGATACATAGGCATTATGACCCAAGATATCCTAGTTTCATTCAACGTTAACATTCCAATGTGTTTCGAAATGATAAAAATATATATTCCATATAAGACTATAATTATTAGAGATTAGATACATGTCCTTGGAATTCAAGCTCTTGAGATGATCAGTGCTCCAGAACAAGTGTGGTTTTGATGTGATTTCTGAGATAATTTTTCTAATTCTCAGTACAAACATAAGTTGTGTCGATAATTTTTCTAATTCTCAGCACAAACATAAGTTGTGACGCTTCATTAGACTGTATTAGGCGGTTCTAATGAAGCGTTACAACATATGTTTTAATATGAAAATATGGAAAATTGCACTCAAATTAACCTTGTTTTACATCTTATCTGGAGCACTGTAAACACCCCCCAAAATATGTTGCATAACACAAAGTTGCGTGCAACATATCATCTACATAAAACCTACCTGCAAAGAATAGTTGCATGACACTTGGGTCATGCAACATGCTGTGTAAACCAACCTTTAAATTGTTTTCTGCAGATTCTCAGTCTGGCAAAGGTAAAAGTGTTTTAAAAGGCTTTCAACTTTTCAGCGGTATATTTTTAGGCCATTCTTTTATATTTTATTTGCATCACTGTTCAGAATTTTGGATGGCTAAAACAAATAATGTAACAACAGAAGGTGCTTAACTGAGAACAGTTCTAAGTTAAAATATAGAATCAGGGACAACTAGGAAAAAGCTTTTCAAAAAGCAATCAGAATGGCTGAAAGCATTCCTCTCCACCTGAAACTGGCAGAAGTGAGACTAACATATTGTCTTTTGCCTGTGTTGTTTGCATCAAGGGCATGAATTATAGTCTACTTTTCTGGTCTAGCTCAGTTTTATGATGGCAAGACCCCACCTTTTGCGGTATTGTAGTTGGAAATCTCAGTTGTAAATCTGGGAGAAAGTAGAAACACAGTAAAAACAAATTTTATCTTAGGATGGCCTCGAAGATTTACCCGTATTTTTGATTAACTGTTGCAGGTTATTCAGTTTTCATTTTAAATATTTTCGTATCAGATATTGTTTGATCAGTTCAAATAGAAACTCAGACAATTAAATCTCTGTATTGGAACACTTAGTTGTGTGGACACACATTCACGGTAATCAGCTATACCATTTTCATTTTTGCTGCCCTTCATAATGGAGGTCAACTCTCAGTGAGAAGAGTTTGCTCTCCTTGGAGCAGATTCTTTATTGAGCACACCCTGTTTTATTTTGGAAGAGATGTGCCATCCAGGGAAGTAAATAGGGAGTTATAAAAGCCGTTTCTCTGTGTAAAAATTGCAGAGAAACATATTAACAATAACCTTACTAAATACTAAAGTGCAGATGCTTTTGTTTGGCATCATATATATGTTTTCTGTTTGTACTTTGATTCAGTATGTTAGAGAAGCTCAATGGTCTTAAGAGGAATCAAAAAAAAAAAAATTGATTCATTATGTTATTTGTACGTCTAACGTTATTGTTGTGGATGTAAATTTTAATATGGCATTACTTTAAATATTGACATTAAGTCACCTGGGGCCGTATTCATAAAACGACTTAAGTGGTTGCTATGCTGTTGCTAAGGCTGAATTTTTTTGAAGGAGATTCCCTACAACTATGAAATTTGGTCTGGAGGAACAGTCTAATAAGACTGTTCCTCCAGACCAAATTTCATAGTTGTAGGGAATCTCCTTTATAGATATTAAGCCTTAGCAACAGCATAGCAACGACTTAAGTGGCTTTATGAATACGGCCCCAGTTTTCTTAACCATGTAGTCAGCTTCACACCAGAAGCATCTGCATGGCAGAGTGGTTAGCACTGTCAGGGTCATGAGTTAAGTCTCACTGGAGGCAAGATTCTGTCAGAACATAAAAAATTTGCTTCATTGCTCAGAGCCTTTCATAATTGCCCTTCTGTTGTCCTGATGTGACTCAAATACTGGTGAAAAAGACTTAAATTCACGATCATCCATCCAGTTATTAGCTCTGCTGTCGAGTCGTTCACACTTTTAAACATCTTCTTCTCAGAAACCACTGGGATGTTGAAGCCAAATTTCATATGGAGCCTAAACAGGATCGGGGAACAAAAGTTTATATATTTGGCCCAGGTCACATGACCAAGATGGCCATCATGCCCATATATGGTAAACACCTTAAAAAATCTTCTCCAGAACCACAAGGCCAATTGCCTTGAAACTTGGTATGAGGCATCTTGGACTCCAGTACTACAAAGTTTATATAAATGACCTTGAGTTGACCTTGACCTATTTTATGGCAAGGTCAAATTTGGTCCCTTAGGGTACTGAAGGGAAAATCTGAAAAAGCATTTTTTTTTTTTGTTGTTGCTGTTGTGCTCTGTGATATGGAAATGCATTCCATTTCAACACCTATGGATATTAGAGGTCAAGGTCATTTAGTGACTTTGACCAAAGGTTATTTGTCCATTGCATGTCAACATCTAGTCAGAAACCATTGGGCCGGTTGAAGCCAAATTTCATATAGTGACTTAACAGGATAGGGGAATGAAAGTTTATATAGTTGCCAGAGGTCACATGACCAAGATGGCCGCCATGCCAATATATGGTAAAAACCTTAAAAAATCTTCTTCTCCAGAGCCACTAGGCGGATTGCCTTGAAACTTGGTATGTAGCATCTTGGACTCCAGTACTACAAACTTTACATAAAGGATGACCTTGGGTTGACCTTGACCTATTTTACCACAAGGTCAAACTTGGTCCCTTAGGCTTTTGAATGGGAAAAGCTGAAAAAATGCATTTTTCTGTTGCTGTTGTGCTATGTGATATGGAAATGCAGTCATTGTCAATCCCTATGAATACTAGAGGTCAAGGTCATTTAGTGACTTTGGCCAAAGGTCATTTGTTTGTTGTGTGTCAACATTTTTAAAGGACTTCTCCTCTGAAACTACTGGGCCAATTTTAATTAAATTTCATATGCACTGGCAAAGAGGGAAAGTTTCCAGGTCACATGACCAAGATGTCCACCATGGCCATATATGGCAAAAACCTTGAAAAAGCTTTTTCTCCAGAACCACTGGGCCAGTTGCCTTGAAACTTGGTATGTAGCATCTGGGACTGTAGTACTAATTGAGCATATACTGACAGGTGAGCGATCGTTGCCCTTGGGCAACTTGTTCATCCATAAATCAGCTTCACACTATAAGAAAAGATTGATATGAAAACTAATACCTGTTATTAAATATAATGACAGGCTTATATACCATTGAATTTGAACAAGTCAACATTCCTACATACCAGGGGGCAGGTGTTGTTGAAACAAGAACAGTGCAGAACATAATCGGTCTGCTCTATTGGACTTATGTATCTGGCCCAATTGTTCTAAACTAATGGCGTTGTTAATACTTCGTTAAAATTTCAAATGTTAATATCTCAAATACACTAACATTTTTTGTTGAAAAAAGTGAGAAACTTTTGCATTGCAAAAGCTTCTCACATTTTTTCAACGAAAAATACCAGTGTATTTGGTTATAAAGTCATTAAACACTTAACAAGTTGACCTTTTAACAAGCTTGTTAGGCTAACCATGCTTTGAACAACTGGGCCCTGAGAGGCAAGTGTTTTATGAGTTGTAAGTAAATGTAGGTATCTGATTCAATTTTGCAGGTGGAGTGCTAGGATTTGAGAACCTTGTTTATAGTGTGTTTGAGTTTGTACATATCCTAACAGACAGCGCCAAATTCCGTACCACGGTTAAGAAGTCGATAGACCAGATCCTCTACTATGTGATACTGTATATGCAGATAACAGAAGATCAGGTTAGCAAACCAGGGCCCAGTTGTAAATTTAACCAAGTTGTTTATAGTCAAGGATTTGTTAAATCTTCTAGCACACATAATATTAAGTGTGCTAATTTCCTGAAAAATGTGAGGAACTTTTGCTTCAATTTATCACCTTTAAATCAGAAGATGCGAAATTGCTACAAAAGAAAGGTGTTAATAGCAGTGTTTTGTCTTTACATCAAGCAACTATAACCATAGCTGGATGCCATTTGTAGGTTATGACGTTCAGTCAGATCACCTCATTTTCTGGACGTCAGTTTTAAATTATGGCATGGACGCTACTGGCTTTTATAGGCAGATGACATTTGCTCATTCAACAAAAGTTAGCAACAATCCAGTACATAGTTTCTGGTGATACCTAGCTCTACCAGAGCTCTAGATCAGAAGGGGTAACAGGGATAATTCAGAGATAATTTTTCTTATTTCTTAATGAAAACGTGACCCCTCATAAGAACTGCCTAGGTGAGACAGAACTAATTAGGGGTCACACCATATGTTTCTATGAAGAAAAAAAGAAAAGGAAAATTATTCCTAAATTATCTCTGTTACCACTTCTTATCTGGAGCTCTGTCTACCATTCACCTTAACTTTTCAAGGGTCGACTGTGGACAACAAATCCTGACCAGTTTGTAGAGGATGAGGATGACGACACATATTCCTACTCTGTCAGAATATCAGCACAGGATCTCTTATTGGTAATAGGAATTATTTTTTGTATTGTGGGGTCTTGTTTCAGATTCTGAGTGGGTTTTGTGTTGCGTTGGTCTCATCTTTCTGAATGATTATTAAGAAAGAGGAGACCAAACTGAGGCATACTCAGCCAGAATTTAATAATGTCATGCCAGTATTGGGTTGTTGTTGTTGTTGTGTTATTGCTGCTATGGTCATGTCGAGATGGTTAGTTAACCTAACCACACTATTACTGGGCAGGCTTAGACCTTCTAAGTGGTTTACCAGTACTAAGTGCTTATACTTTCGCCAGTAACTGACAATTACCTTCTTGAATCAGCAGAAAGGAAAGAATCAGTCTCCGCGAAAGTAAGTGGCCAGACCAGGTATTGCACTGGGACCTCTTGTTCTTGAGTCAGACATGCTACCAACTGTGCTATGCCCCCTGGCGCCAGTATTGGGTGATAAAGGATAAAATAGGTTTTGTCCTCAAGCAGTCCTATGACTGTGTTCTTCATGACTATGGTTTCCGTGAGATTATAACTACATTTGATTATATAGTTCTCATTTATAGCACCATCTTTCCTTAACTACTACATGTATACTGTTGAATATGTAAATTTTCAAAAGCATGACCAAATATTCAGTAAAATATTGTATGTTGCTAGAATATTCAGATGTTCAAAAAGAACTACATGTATTGTTGTCACCTAGCTGGCAGCATCTGCATGTACATTTGACCCTTTGAGGCGCAACACAAAACCAACAAAGTGGCATGTGCCCCATAATGAAGACTCAGATCAGCCTGGGCATCTGCCCAGTCTGATCAGAGTCTTCGCTGTGTGCTTACAGGGTAGTGACGGATCTATGCTAACTCCATGCCGACAGTGAAGACTCTGAACAGACTGAGTGGATGCCCAGGCTGATCAAAGTCTTTGTCGGGTGCACATGCCACTTTGTTGGTTTTGTCATGTCACGGCTCATTTGAATAATTTGGTTAATGTATATTTGACACGACACTGAACTAGGGAATCTGCACTGTCTTCTAACAACTCTTGATCATTTCAGTCGATAAGTTCAGAATTTGAGAAGGAGAGTGGTCCAGCTTTGTGTCAGGCTGTTACCAAGCATCTACAAGAATCAGAGGCACAGAAAAACACATCAGATACTAACTGGTATGTTGCGTAGCATATTATCTCTATGCTTTAGCACACTTTTGTTGCGTAGCATATTATCTCTATGCTTTAGCACACTGTAACGGTCAGTTTGAGGTGAATGGATACTCTTTCAGGGTAAGCAACTCTGCCATTTTCTTTTTCGCCACCCTTCTCAGTGGGGTCAAGAGCAAATTCTTTCCTTAAAGAGAAGACCCTACTTTGGAAGGGCTTTGTCTGATAACAGAAGAGGATGTGGAGTGGAACTCTGTTGACAGTGAAAGAAAGCTGACCAGTGCTTAACCCACTGAGATATTGGCTCCTGAGATGTTATATGAAAGCAGTGCAGACCTTTATCAGTAGCTGCCTCAGTAGAAGTCTGATGTTTGCTGAAGAATGTCTGTCCCAATACATATTTTTTCCTGCAGATGAAAAAGTTTCTTGTCGCGACTGTTGTAGCAAGCAGGAGGGACATTGGGGTTTCTTTTCTGCAGCGGCATTCTTGTTGACATCAACAATGTTTACCCACTGCATGTAACTCAATTTTCCAGAGACCAAATGACCTATTGTAATGAAACTTCACATAAGCTTACCTCATGACATTGTCTCCACAACACCAGTATCATTTGCTGGTCAAGATCTCCCCTTGTCTCTGCAACGCCGATGTTGTTTGCGGACTTTTACCTACTTTTCTGTCTCTTTTGAACATAGCCAAACATACATCTAGCCACTGCATTCAGCTCCATTTCTCAAAGATAAATTTAATAGAATTTCTCACTAACTTACTTTATGACATTATCTCTGCAATACTGGTGTCATTCCATGATCTTGACTTACTTTCACACTGCTGACCTCAACAAGATTTACCTCTGACCACTGCATTAAGCTCCATTTCTCAGAGACTAGTATGATGCTTCTCAGCCACACCAGTGTACTTTGATGTCCTTGATGTACGAGCCGGGCCGGGTAGCGCAATCGGTAGGGCACCTGACTCGTAAGTCAGAGGTCCTGGGTTCGAATCCCGGTCTGGCCACATACTTTCGTTTCTCCTTCCGCTGATTCAAGAAGGGCAGTTGTCAGTTACTAGCGAAAGTATGTGCACTTAGTACTGGTTAACCGCTTAGGAGGTCTAAGCCTGCCCAGGAATAGTGTGGTTAGATTAACTGACCGTCCCGACATGACCTTAGTTGTTTACCGTGGACGTTAAGCATCAAATCAACCAACCAACCTTGATGTACGACAATTAAACAGCAGTATGGGCAAGTAGAGTAATCTTGATTATCCAGGGAAATAGAGCTTTTGCAGTCTTGACATAGTCTTCTGCAGAATTCTTGTTTTGTTTGTCCTAATGACCTTGACGAGATTATTGGAGTGAGCACCTGATCAGGTTTAGTGATCAGTTAACCCAGCATATAGCAGAGCATCACAAGAAGCAAATCAGGGTCAGAGGTTATAAAACTTGAGTATAGTCTCAAACTCAAAATCAAGCACACTGATTGGCTGCTTCCGAGCATCTGCTCGGAAGCAGCCAATCAGTGTGCTTTATTTTGAGTTCGAGAATGTGCTCAAGTTTTATAACCTCCGGGCCGGGTCTCCACTGTTTCCTTCCAAACACTGAAGTGTTGAACTATACATTTCTATTCTCTCAATCGGAGTAAACCCATTCTATCATTTTCCAGGTGGAAGGTACATGAAGCATGTATGCTGTGTATGGGCAGTGTACGTAACCTTATTATAGAGACAGTCAAGTCAGGGAAAGTGCAATTTGACGTGGCAGGATTCCTAGAATCAGTTGTATTAGCAGATATGAATGTCACAGGTAGGAAAGATTTGTTTTGGAAATTAAAAAAAAAAAAATCAAAGAAAGATTTTAAGCTGAGATTTTGTCTCCCCAGCTATTAGCAAAATGTGTGAGACATAGGTATTACTTTTCTGGTGTTGGCGGTGTTTGCAGCGTAAACTTTTGTCAAAATATGACAATGTGCTGTCAGGCAAGACGCAGCTTTCCACAGAATTCCGGTAGAGTTAATGAGAAGACATAAGGCCTTGGTGTTGGGTGTACTCTGGACTGATATATGGTTTCTCCATAAAAAGTTTGAAGAGATGTTTTGCCTATGATCTACATAATGAGATGATGTTTCCAGAGCTCTAGATAAGAGGGAGTATTTGATGATAATTAAGGATAATTTTTTTCATTTCTCATCTAAACCATATGATGTGACCCCTCATCTGAACCGTCTCGACAAGACGGTTCAGATGAGGGGTCACAACATATGTTTTTATGCAAAATTAACAAAAATTATCCCTAATTATCATCAAATACTCCCTCTTATCTAGAGCTCTGATCTACATAATGAGATGATGTTTCGATACACCTTCATGGTTTGGCATTCATTTTTACATCCCAAACAATTTAACAGAATATCTACTTCCATATTTAGATAACCTTTTGTCTTATTGGTGCCACTCATAAGGGACAGAATTAGTTTTCTCAAGAGGGTAGTCGTCTTTATAAAAGTGGCCCTTTGAGTGAGAAGGTAGGTAAATATTGACATGTGAGAGACAACATTACAAAACCAACAAAGTGGCATGCCCAGTGACTCTGATCAGCCTGGACAGCCACCCAGTCTGATCAGAGTCTTTGCTGTTTGCTTTATATAAAGGGTAGCTAAAGTATGTAAGCTAGCTCAGTGTAGACATCGAAGGCTCTGATCAGACTGGGTGGATGCCTAGGCTGATTTGAGTCTATGCTTGGCGCACATGCCACATTGTTGGGTTTGTCGTTTCGGGGCTCATGTATCTGTACAGTTAAGGTACAATTGTATATGTAAACTGTTAGTGTCGTGACCAGCCTGCATGCTTCTTATTTGTGTTTATATTGTTCTTTTCAGTATCACCATTTTTGATAGGTCGGTGTTTGTGGACTGCTAGTAGGTACGCTGAATGTATGAGCCAAGATCTACTTCAAAGGTGAGTTTGACAGTAGTATTCAGCCAGTAGGGTGATATGTCATCTCTGTAAGTGATACAAATATTTTCTTGCATGCGAGACAAGAATGTTAGATGATGCTAGAACATCTTACCTTTTATCTCTTGATAAAAATGAAAAATAATGTTTATCCAATGCATTTGTCATACAGAAGGTCACATATCTGCATTGTCAAGTGACAGTGGGTCTACGGACATTGAGTTCCACAAACTATGACATCAACAAGTTGGCAGAATAATTATGCAAGGCCAAACGTTAGCATAAAGAACTGAGCATTGGTTATTAATAGTGTCAGCTTCTTTGAAACTTTAAAAAAACATCTTCTCTGATGTATTTTAACAAGTTCTCCCTTTAAAAGTTAAACATTGTCATTCAAATGATATGCAAGATATGGTATCTTTCATTGGTGTGAGTGGTGGATAATATAAGTATCTTTCATGGGTACGAGGTGTGGATAGAAAAATCCGTCACGAGGGTCACTGTTAGGCATCACGAGGCTTGCCGAGTGATGCCGAACAGTGATCCCGAGTGACGGATTTTTCTATCTGCACCTCACACCCATGATAGATACTTTTTCTTGCACACCACGTTTTGTATTATCTTTAGAACTTCTTAAAATGCGTAATTTTTGTGCCTCAGAGGTTTCTATTTGATTTTGAAAGAAGGCGCCGCTATCAATGACCGCCATTCGGTTCTTTACGTCAACGTCTGGCATGCATAAACTGACATCATTTTGCCGTTTTCGTGACGTAATCATCTAAAACGCTAACGTCACTTGACGACGCAGATACGTGACCTCCATTACAACCAATGCATTGAATGCTCGTGATTTTTATCCGGTCCTGGGTGAGATAACATGGGTGAGATAAGATTTGTAGGTACAGGGGGAAGCACGCTGATATCCTTATCCGGTGTGCAAGAAAAAAATTGCTAATAAGTTAATGCCAGAATAGGGACCATTATGGATTTTTAGCTCCCTTGTACAAATGTACAGGAAGAGCTATTGGACTATCCCCGATGGTGGTGGCAGGGTTAGCAAATGTTTAAGTTTTACGTAAAAGTTTTATATGTTATGGGCAAGGCGCTGTCAAGTGAGCTATCCTATATGTAGACAGATTTTGTTCCATCCACACCTCACAGCCATGAAATAAAATGCAGGGCACAATAACATGTCTGTTAGGGTCTCTCGATTCTTCACATTTGTAAAGTACATGCATGTAGAGTCTGTCAGGATTGGTGTATAAACATGATGATATTGAGGTTAACTGATATATGTTTACCCCATTAGTTCTATGAAGGGAAACAACTTTGTGACTTTCTGTTTGCTTCAGAGCTCTAGATAAGAGGGAGTATTTGATGATAATTAAGGATAATTTTTCTTATTTCTTATCGAAACCATATGTTGTGACCCCTCATCTGATTTTTGGTTGATTTGATGCTTAACGTCCACGGTAAACAACTAAGGTCATGTCGGGACGGTCAGTTAACCTAACCACACTATTCCTGGGCAGGCTTAGACCTCCTAAGCGGTTAACCAGTACTAAGTGCACATACTTTCGCCAGTAACTGACAACTGCCCTTCTTGAATCAGCGGAAGGAGAAACGAAAGTATGTGGCCAGACCGGGATTCGAACCCAGGACCTCTGACTTACAAGTCAGGTGCCCTACCGATTGCGCTACCCGGCCCGGCTGACCCCTCATCTGAACCGTCTCAACCGTCTCAATGAGACGGTTCAGATGAGGGGTCACAACATATGTTTTTATGCAGAATTTACAAAAATTATCCCTAATTATCACCAAATATTCCCTCTTATCTAGAGCTCTGTTTGCTTCCCTGGATGCCCTTAAAGGGTCTACTTTTAAAGGAGAGAATGTGCTCCTAGAGGAGAAAATTCTTCCCTTCAAGAGTTGACCCAAATGAGAAGGTAGGTAAAAATTAAAGAAAACCCCCCCAAAAAAACAGAGTTGCATCCCCTGAAAGTGTACCCATGTTCACCTTAAAAGCTGCTGAAATTAGTTACTGTCAAAGTTGGTAACTTATAGGTCTACCTAAACAGAAATGCTCAGTGCATCTGCAAACACCATAAACTTGTTCTTTATTCTAACAAACTGAACAAATAAATTCTACTGTGAACACCTTTACAGTCCCTGACAGGACTACTTCTCTCAACCGGCTGCATTGATATCTAAATATTTCATTTATTCCAGGTGTTTACAAGCAACTGTTGGTGGTATCCACCCCACCCAGCTTCCTGTGATAAGAATCTCTGCAATAAGGGCAGTGTACGGCTACTGTGAACACTTGAAGGAGTCCAACAATACACAGCTTCTAGTACCATTCTTGCCCAATATCACTGAGGGATTGGTGACAGTTGCCACACATTTCTCCTCAGATGTTTTATCTTTATGTTTAGAAACATTGTCTATAGTTTTATCTGTGAGTATGATGTTATATCTGATTTGGACCAGATTCTGACTGCTGAAAAGCAAGCAAACTACCAGAGAAGGACAGTTTTTGATTAATCAAAATTAAATTTTCATATACACTGGAGCGCCGTTATACTGCGGACCGATATAACGCGGAAATCAGTATAACACGGTTGTCCTGTGTCGCCAATTTTTTTTTTTTAACAGATCGCGGATTTTTAGGCGGTTTTTGTCGGTGTTCACAACATTGGAAATAGAAAATTCTTCGCTAGAATTCAGTTGTTATTTTTCTGAATTAGACAGTAACAGCTTGAAACTTTGTTATATCATAAAGTATCATAAAGTAGTTTAAGTCAATGGTTCTGGGGAACACATTTCACATGCAGAAAATGTGCAGAATTATAGATAAGGGGTATTTAATGATAATAACGAGATAAGTTCTGTCCCCTGTAAAACAAATGCATCAATTCATTGAGTGTGTTACTTCTCTATTTCAGGTGGATAAATCTTTTACAGCTTCTTGTGAGTCAAGAGTTACACCTTTAACAATAGCAGTGTTCCTTAAATACTTTAGTGGTAAGTTGATAGAGCTCCAAATAACTGTAGTAAGGTTTTGAAGGGATAATCTCTTCATAATATTCATATTTTTCTGAAAACACATTTTCCAAGGTGATTCTAATGAGTGCCCACAACATATTCTAATGAGTGCCCACAACATATGTTTTTGTTGAGAATTGGAGATATCCCAGTATTATCCCCAAATCCTTCATAGTATGTTCTGCAGATCAGCTCAAGACCAGCTTAAAGGTAGGTTCCTGTACTTTGGAATGCATCATAATTTTGATGATATTTCATCCAAGTTGTTGGAAAGCACTTATAAAAGGGAATGAATAAGTTTCACTAAAAAGTGTAAATCAAAATAATATTAGAAAAGTTGTTTTGCAAGGGATTTCCTAACTCTGCTTTGCACACCAGTTAGCGCTATTTTTAGTTCGCGCCAAAAATAGATAATGCAGCTGAGGTCATGCTGCACTGCATTTTGGGATAGTTTTAACCCATCCACCATGCCAGGACCTCTAGGAGAGCTCACGACAAGGGAAAATTGACCTTTGGAGAATGGCACCAGAAATCGCGCACTTATAGACATAATAAACATAGTTATTTTTAGAACTGGAATTCCAAAGAAAGAAAATAAACCAAAAGGGAAAACGACTGATTCTTCAACATCTGACGAGTTTCTCAGTAGCAACAAATTCAGAAAAATAAGAGAATTCAATACTGCTCAGAAAAAGACGAAATTATTTTGTGGACATATTTGTTATCGCTAGTACAGGAACCTACCTTTAATCTGTCATATAGAAAGATGGCCACGGCCAGCAAGGCAAACTGGTTGGTGCATTTAAAAAAAGTGATGTACCCACAATGACATATTTCAAGGTTTTAAATGGCTCAGACCCAGCTTGGAAGCTGAAATATTGATTGAATAATATACCTATAAATGCAGTAACTCCAAAAGTCTTGCTCACTGCAGGGAAACTCATCAGAGAAGTGAATTTATGATTTTAAGATCTAGAAGATAAAAGTCTGATCCTTTTCTGGATTGTCTCAGTCACACTTGCATGTGGCAGCTGCAAGCATGATGATAATTATGTGAGAACTCTTGTTTGTTCTCCTCAGGAATATATTGTTCCTCATTAAAATGCACTTTTAGTTGTAATGCAACATCTGATCAGATAATGTCAAAAATTTGTGACAGTATATCCTGCGATATGTTCCGGAAACCTGACCCAATCATGAAACATTGCTTCTTACTGGCTGATAACTGGTTTTACATTGCTAAAAGCGCTTGCTGTGGACACATAGCAGTACACTATGAAAGGTGAAAACATGAAAAAGTGCATTAGAATGGGGATAAAATATTGAAGATTATCATTTGGGAAGTAAATTGCCATAAAACGAAATAGGCGACCGTAAAACTGATGATTGACCTCCACAAATAACAATTTTGAGTAGAGTTATCCTCTAATAGGAAATGCCTAACTGAAACCTTGTTTGTATAGGGAAAAAAAACTATCATAAAATTGTGGCTTTTACCTACTAGCATTTAGCTCATCTGTACAAATAGTACATGTAGGGATACAGTTGTCAGCTTGGCATTAGTATCAGTGTCAGTGTTTGCATCTGCACTGGATGTTTTGGGTAAAGTTTTTCACGTGAGTAGCAAGGCACTGTTAGGCAAGCTGGCCTGTATGCAGACAGGTCTTGTTGTAAAAGAATTTTCTTACTTTGAATTTGGAAATCAATAATTGTTGTATAAAACTTTGGCTTAATGGTAAGTGCAGATCCTGATCAGGAACAGTCAGGAATGTGTGTCCTAACTAGATAGGTTGTTGATGATTAACTGTTGTACAATCTGTTTTCAGACCCTGTGGTAGTTAGCATAGTTCAAGACATCTTCAAGGAATTGGCATTAAATGAAGCTTGCATGCTTCCACTACAACATAGGTTGTTGCCGACTCTAGTCAGTATACTTCAGGCCAGCCCAGACAAGATTTCTCTTGGTCTTCCATCTGTAAGTGACACTATTTTAGCAGCGACACGACAAAACCGACAAAGTGGCATGTGCATCCAGCCAAGTCTCAGATCAGCCTGGGCATCCACCCAGTTTGATCAGTCTTCGCTGTTCCTTTAAAGGGTGGCTAAGGGTCTAAGCTAGCTCTGTGCAAACAGGGAAGACTCTGCTCTGACTGGGCGGCTGCCCAGGCTGATCTGAGTCTTCGCTGGGCGCACATGCCACTTTGTTGGTTTTGTCGTGGCGCGGCTCAGTTAATGATTAGCACAGTCCTTTAAGGTGTATGGGTATACATTTGTTTTATGTCAATTTTACGAAGGGAAACAACTTTTACGACTTTCTATTTGCTTCCCTCAGTTGGAAAACTTTTGGTATATTGTTCCAAAAGGGGTCAATGTCTAAAGGAAGGAATTTGCTTCAAAGGGAGCAAATTCTTTCCTTGAAGTGTTGATCCCATTGAAAAGGAGGGAAAACGAAAAGATAGAGTTACTTTCCATGAAAGTGTAAACATTTACTTCAAGGCATACTTTGATGACTGTTATATCAAAGACAGAAGATTCAGTTTCATGAATAGGTTAAAGGATTGCGGTATTTCTATGCACCACATACAATTTACAAGTGTAAAAATGACAGTTTTATAGAAAATTAAAAATTGAAATTATAGAGCTTTTCTTATACTGATTTTCCAGATTGATCTAATTATTTGCTACACACTTGCCATTTGGCACAAGGCATGACTGACAGAGCTCCAGGTAAGGGTTTGTTAATAATTCTGTATTCCTTGAAAATTCATGTGTCCACTGACTGGAACCACCTGGCTGTAGTGTGTTCTAATGAGGTCACTATGTTTATGTGCAGATGTAGAATTATATGAGAATATCATCAAAACCCACCCTTATAAGGTTCTCTCATACATTACAGGTTGCCCTAGATGTACTGTTGACAATAGTACGGTCTAGTACAGTACCCTTGTCAGAAGACCTAGTTCAGAGTGGATTTCCTGCAGCAGCCAGATGTACCTTACAGACTGATGATAATGCCACTATGCAAGTCAGTATTACAGGTCTTAATTACTATATTTATCATGATCAATCTGCACTGTTTTCTAAGGTTAGAAACAGTCTGATCCAGGCTGACATTGTAAGTTCAGGCATGTCTGTCTGAATATTTAAGTTTTATGCATGTGGTATGGACAAAATAAGTATTGCGTCTCAAGATTTGTTTCTGAAAGTTGAAAATTCACTATAAGCAAATGTTTGGTTGGCAGTATGATGAAATCTTTATGCAGACCTGTATTTATTTTGGCATCATTATGCTCCTGGCACACAAGGATGTACCTGACATTGCTCTTGTCATTAGATCATAAATTTCTTTCCTTCAGATTAATATATTCTTGTCTTTGTGGGTTAGTGAAGGACACAGTACAGTCAACACTTACATAAAAAAGGGGTCCCTGTAAAACTAGAAACGGAACCAAAACGAAACGCAACGAAACGAAACACAACGAAACAAAACGCAACGAAACAAAACGCAATGAAACGAAATAGAAATAAAACGAAATGGAGCAAAATCTGAAAGATACCATGAAAGTATCACAATAGAACAGCACCACACTTGTTGATCATATACTCTTGTTTTAGCAGTCGGTTCAAAAGCTCATCAAGAGCTTATGTTGTATTGTTATGAAACTTCCCGACTTTTAATAAATCTTATCTTATCTTACCACATATTAATGCAAAAGGAAGACTAAAAAAGCACCATGTTTATCCCTATACATTGCTATATGAAGCTACCAAGTTACTGGGTATTTGTTAGATCAAATACATTAACTTTTAAACAGATACTTGGCTGAATTGTTTAAGTTGATAAACTGACATACAATTTTGGGGTCTCATTTGGTCTTAGGGTATTTTGGTCTGGGCATTTTCTTTATTATCTTTATAGTTTTTGATTGTTATTTAAAGATAATTAATATTTATTTTTACTGTTTTTTTTGTTGTGGAGCGTCGTATGACCTTTTCGACATTTTTCAGGCTACCAGCTCCATACATATGACCCAGGTTCCTGAAATAGTGTTCTTGCCTCGGTCCCCAACAATTATTTTTATGCTGCACAGAAAAAAATGTCTTTGCATTTCCCGAACTATAATGATTTCAGAAAATGTTCCCTGGTTCCCAGAAACTTAAGTTATCCTTCCCTTGGTTTCACTGTTGTCATGTTCGGGATCCCACTGCAAAATACCGGTACCCAAATTCCATGTCCTCTTACAAACCACCAAATGAACCTTTAATGTGCAGGCAAGAGGCAGAGTGTGACGTTTTGAAATTTATATTTTCTTCAACCCGCATTTTTTTCTTAAAACAATATTTATTGAGGTTTAAAAGTGGTTTCACCCCTCATCTCCTCTCCACCACTTTACCGCGTCCTGTATCCGTCCTGCCTTTATTTGCCAACAGACTAAAATCCAATCTGGTCTAGTGAGTAGTCTAGTGTATCCCATAACTTTGTAAGGTTGCTTGGGCACCACTGACAGAGTCTTTGGCCTTCAGTTGCCCTTGCTGTGCTGACAAAGTCACAACAGGAGACTTATGTTCTACTTTATTAAAGCTGGAAATTGTACTTAAAAGGTGATAGTCGGGGGTAACTGTTGCTGCAATGGTATATAGGGATTTTAAATGTAAATGTATGTTGTGCTGTTAGATTCAGATTTATTTTGCTTCATTTGATTTTATTCCGTTTCGTTGTGTTCCGTTTCATTGCGTTTTGTTTTGTTTCGTTGCATTTCGTTTCGTTCCATTTTGGTTTCGTTTCTAGTTTTATAGGTACCCATAAAAAAGTAGGGGTTAGTTTATTTTGCGAGGCAGTAGATTCATGAATATAGGCAGAAATAAAACCTGGCAGGTGAGATTATCCATAAACTTACACTCACTATCAGGTGAAATAGACCTTGCAGGGAAGAATTCTTTTTTAGCTCACATGAACCAGCGGCTTCAGGGTGGTAAGGCTCCGTCGTCCATCGTCCGTCTGTCCACAAAATCAAACGACTTCTCATCTGAAACTGCTGGGCCAATTGTAACCAAATTTCATATGGAGCCTCCTGGGACCTTAGGAATGAAAGTTGTTCAAATGGTTCTGGTCACATGACCAACATGGTCGCCATGCCCATATTATGTAAAGACCTAAAAAAATCTTCTACTCCAGAACCAACAGGCCGATGGCCTTGAAACTTGGTATGTAGCATTGGGTATGCAAGTACTACCAAGATTGTTCAAATAATGACCGTGGGTTGACCTTGACCTTTTTTACGGTAAGGTCAAATTTGCTTCCTTATGCTCTTATATGGAAAAATTTGCTACAACATAAGATATCTTGGAAACTGTTGAAGATTTTGGGCTAAAAATTGATATCTACAGTCATCTGAATGAGTACATGAAGATTTATGAGTACAAGAAGTCAAGGTCATTCTTTGACCCGGAACTCTCTTTTTTTTACGGTAAGGTCAGATATGGGAAAATGCTAGATTATAAGATTTCATTGAAAGTTTTGAAGATTTTGGCCTAAAAATTGGTATCTACAGTTGTCTTAATGAGGTCATGAAGAATTACGAGTACAAGAGGTCAAGGTCATTTCTTGACCTTTGATCCAGATCTCTCATATTTTGACATTTTCAAACATTTCCTCAAAATCCAAAGGGCCGATTGTAAACACATTTCGTATAGAGCCTCCAGGGGTTGATTGAATAAAAATTTGTTCACAAGGTCCAGGTCACATGACCAACATGGCCGCCATTGCCATTTATGGTATAAATCTTTAATATTTTTCTTCTCCAGAACCAAGACACCTATGGCCTTGAAACTGGGTAAGTAGCATGGCGTACTAAAGTACCACCAAGACTGTTCAAATGATGACCTTGGGATTACCTTGACCATTTTAGCGGCATGGTCAAATATGGGAAAATGCTAAAACGAAAGTTTTGGAGATTTTGGCTTAAAAATGGCATATATGGTTGTCTGAATGAGTACATGAAGATTTATGAGTACAAGTGGTCATGGTTATTCTTTGACTTTTGACCCAAGATTCATATTTTGACAATTTCAGACATGTTAAGAAAAAGCCACCTTGCCAGTTGCTCAGGGGAGCAATTCAGGGCCTCATGGCCCTCTTGTTAGCTCACCTGAGCATGAAGTGCTCGAGGTGAGCTATTGTGATCGATATTTGTCCGTCGTCCGTCCGTCCGTCAACAATTTCTTCAAACGACATCTCCTCCTAGACCAGTGAGCCAATTTCAAAATAATTTCACACAAATGTTTCTGTTATAGCCCTGAACCAAAATTGCTAAAATGGTTCCGCTCCGCTGAACAAAATGGCCGCCAGAGCTAAAAATAGAAAAACCTTTAAACGACATCTCCTCTGAAGCCAGTGGCTTGATTTCAAAATAATTTCACAGAAATGTTTGACTCATGGCCCTGAACCAAAATTGCTTAAACGGTTCCACTCCGCTGAACAAAATGGCCACCAAAGCTAAAAATAGAAATCTAAAAATAGAAAAACCTTTAAACGACATCTTCTCTGAAGCCATTAGCTCGATTTCAAAATAATTTCACAGAAATGTTTGACTCATGGCCCTGAACCAAAATTGCTAAAACAGTTTTGATCCGCTGAACAAAATGGCCGCCAGAGCTAAAAATAGAAATAAATCTTAGAATGACACAGAGGGCACAGTTATGATCCAATCATCATGAAACTTTGTCAGAATGTTTATCCTAATGAAATCTGGGCCAAGGTTGAAACTGGGTCATGTGGGGTCAAAAACTAGGTCACTAGGTCAAATCTTAGAAAAACCTTGTGTACACTCTAGAGGGCACAGTTATGATCCAATCTTCATGAAACTTTGTCAGAATGTTTATCCTTATACAATCTAGGCCAGGATTGAAACTGAGTCATGTGGGGTCAAAAACTAGGTCACTAGGTTAAATCTTAGAAAAACCTTGTGTACACTGTAGAGGGCACAGTTATAATCCAATCTTCATGAAACTTTGTCAGAATGTTTATCCTTATACAATCTAGGCCAGGATTGAAACTGAGTCATGTGGGGTCAAAAACTAGGTCATTAGGTCAAATCTTAGAAAAACCTTGTGTACACTGTAGAGGGCACAGTTATAATCCAATCTTCATGAAACTTTGTCAGAATGTTTATCTTGATGAAATCTAGATCAATTTGAAACTGGGTTGTGTCAGGTCAAAAACTAGGTCACTTGGTCAGATCTTAGAAAAATCATGTGAATGCTCTAGAGGGCACAGTTATGATCCAATCTTCATGAAACTTTTTCAGAATGCTTATCTTTATGAAATCTAGACCAAATTTGAAACTGGGCCATGTCAGGTCAAAAACTAGGTCACTAGGTCAGATCTTAGAAGAACCATGTGAATGCTCTAGAGTTCACAGTTTTGTTCCAATCTTCATGAAACTTTGTCAAAAATTTATCGCCAACAAATATAGACCAAGGGTGCAACTGGGTCATATTGGATCAAAAACTAGGTCACTAGGTTGAACCTTAGAAAAACATTGTGTATACTCTACACGGCACAGTTTTGGTTCAATCTTCATGACACTTTGTCAGAATGATTATCCTAATGAAATCTAGGCCAAGTTTGAAAATGAGTCTTGTTGGGTCAAAAACTAGGTCACTAGGTCAAATCATAGAAAAACCTTGTGTACACAATTGTGGCTTTATTTTGCATTGAATCTTCATGAAACTTTGTCAGAATGTTTGTCTTCATGAAATGTAGGACAAGTTTGAAACTGAATAATGTCTGATCAAAAACTAGATCGCCAGGTCAGATCTTAGAAAAACGTGTACACTCTAGAAGGCACAGTTTTGATCCAATCTTCATGAAACTTTGTCAGAATATAGATTGGAAAGTGCAAACCTGCTCCAATTGAATCATCATCAAATAGATGATTTTCCATGTTATTTCATCATAACTCAGGTGAGCGATTTAGGTCCACCATGGACCTCTTGTTTTATAGAAAAATTTGCTCAGAGGAGCTCTGCTTGAATAGTGGTATTCTCCCAGGAAATCAAACAAGTAGTCACAGAAGTTGTTTGAAATAATATCCATGAAAATACAAGTTGTTCTCATTCATTAAGTGATTTTTCCTTTCTTCAGAGTGGTGGAGAATGTGTAAGAGCCTATGCTTCAATGGCTTTAGATCAGGTTGCACAGTGGCATGATGAGCAAGGTAAGTCAAGAAACTCAGTGCTGAGTATGGCCTTGTGGCAGGACAGTTTTAATGAGAGGTGACAACATTCCTCTTTCTTGAAAAAAAAAGAAAGAAGAAAATTTAGTACAAAAAATTATTCCATCAACATAAATATATGTTTAGGGGTATATTCTGTCTTTTCATCTATTCAGTAGTCATTGTTTTGCTGCATTAGGCTGTGGTACTACTCAGTTGCTATAGTCATTAACTGCCCCACTTCCTAACTTGACGCTACTGTCACAGTATGTGGTGATTTTAAGATGCCTAGACAAGTTATCAAGCAGAAAAAAGAAAAACAATATTTGATTAAATAATCCTTTTCACGTGAAAAGGGGAATAGCACATGAATAGCAAAAATATTTGTTCTGAAAAGGGTTTTACATGTCAGCTATATGTGTGAAAGAAAAACTAGTTCGGTACAATATACACTGCACGATATACCGCGGAACGATATACCGCGGAAACGGGTATAACGTGATTGTCCTGTGTAGCCCATTTTTTGTTGCGAATGTTTCCGTGGTTTTCCTCGGTGTTTACGACATTGGAATAGCTAAATAACCGTCAAAAGTTAATTGGGTTGTTAACATAAATTTAATCAACATGTCAAAAGTTATCACAGATAATCAAAGCGTCGATTGTTTTGCCAAGGTGTGAACAGTGGTCATGTTTTTAGAAGACTTGGATAATTAGCATATGTCACGTGTCACCAGTCTAGGTCACCTCATATACACAACGCACAGGCCGATGCTCGGGGAAAAAAGTAGTCACTGATTACTTCCAAAGAAAGCATTATAAAAGAATTTTACAAGCGAAAAAAACAACAAAAAAGCTTAAACCTGATTTGATTATCTGTAGGCTAGTTACTGTTTTTAGACGACATCAGTACTCGAGCAAATAAGTAATTTTTTATTCGTCTGAAGGTACCTTTTTGCAAGTGAGTATACAAATTTCAAGGGCAAAGGAATTAACTCGAATAAAATGTGAGCCTAAAAATGTTGGTTACCAGCTCAATAGTTTATTGGCCCATATGAACCGGCAGTAAGACGAATCGTGTTTAAGGCATGGCTACTTTCACTTTCTATATGCATTTTGTAGCACTTTTTTCACAATAAGTAAGAACAAAGGGACTTACATGGCTACTTCAGCTATGATTTTCATCGTGTCAGGTAAGCAGTAAACATGTATATCTTCCTGGTTAGGGCTAAACAAGCGCTACGAACATGTAAACATGGGGTTTTTCATTAGTGGGTGGGGGTATCAGGGTCTTCCCTCGGCTTTGTACTATAGTAGTCCTAGGGACTCTCGCCTTTGGCGCTTGAGAGTCCTAGTGCAAATTGTAAGAGTCCCATATAAAAACATAACTCTGTATAATGATTAAGAGAACTAATAAACAACTAAAATGAAAAAAAAAAATCAAATCTAGATTCAAAGCAGTAGCACATGTAAGCTATTTGTTTTCTAAAACACCTATTTATAAATCAAAATCAACTAAACTGTAATTTCCTTCTCAATTTTTGAGAGTCCTGTAGGACCCTCAAGATTGTTTTTTGAGAGTCCCAGACATCATTTTGGGAGTCTGAGACTCTCAATCTTGAGTCCGGGAAAACCCTGGGTATTCAGTGAAGATCCTTATACCTCGAGATCACTTATAACGCGGATCGATTTTATATCTCCCGGCACCCACATTATAACGGCGCTCCGGTGTACATGTATAAACATTTTGTTTTATAATTGAGGCACATGATTTCACTTTAGAGTCTGAATGTATCTTGGTCATTAAAGTTGAGAAGGAAATGTTAGGTGAGGAATAGTTAGTGGTAATAGAAAAAAAACACAGTTAATTTCATGGCTATAATTGGTTTCTAGGTAACAATGGGCTGACATACATTATCCAAGTTATTTCCAAACTACTGGATCCCAAAACATCAGAGTATACAGCATCATTTGTTGGCCGTCTGGTTGCTGTTGTATTGACAAAAGCCGGGAGCCAGTTGGGAGAGCAGATGGACCTGATGTTACGAGCGGTACTCAGTAAAATGCAGCAGACAGAAACCTTGAGTGTTATGCAGGTAACCACTATTAAAGACAGTGCCCTAGATAAGAGGGAGTATTTGGTGATAACTAGGGATAATTTTTGTTAATTCTGGATAAAACCATATGTTGTGACCCCTCATCTGAACCATCTTAGCGAGACGGTTCAGATGAGGGGTCACAACATATGGTTTTATCCAGAATTAACAAAAATTATCCCTCAATTATCTAGAGCTCTGTAAAGAACATGACTTCTTTGTGAAATTAAAAATTAATGTGTCTCAGATTAATCTGTTGTCATTGTTGAAGCTATTTTTTCTTACAAAAGTAAAAGAATAAGAAGCTAATGTGCTTAAGTATTGGGACACCTAAAATAATAAATTTTCCATTTGTTCCAAATGGAAAATTCATTATTTTTAGGTGTCCCAATATATACGCACATTACGGTAGAAAGCAAAATATTATCCAGATTCCATAGACTTGATATTTGATGCGAATCTTTACCTCAGGCACAGCTTGTATAAATATTATTTTTGACTGGTCTCTTAATGCAGAAAGCAGTAGCTTTAATTATGAGGTAAACTTGTAGTCTGTTTACAGATTCAAACCCCAGGCATAGGAATTTTGAATCATAGATTATACAAATTTTGAAGTTTCTTGGTGGCCCCAGACAAAAATTAAGTGCATTTGGCTGCAAGGCCTCACTGCTTTTCAGGTAAAGATGCATATCATGAACATTTTCTAAGATTGTTTCAACAGCAGTTAATTGAAGCTCAGCACTGCTGAGTTTTCTCTGTCTTAAAAAGTCACACATGGTGTGGCTTGGACTGTACTTTTCGCTTCGGACTCAAAGACCAATGAATCCCAGGACCAGTAGATACAATGTGTGGAAAAATTATTGCTCTAAGGAGTGTTAAGTAAAGAGTGTTATCAACTTTTGGATCTTTTAAAAAAGATATGGAAAGATGAGCTGAAATGACAAAATCAGCAAAGTAGCATGAGCCCCATGTCAAGACTTAGACCAGTCTGGGCAAATACCAGTCTTGGTATTTGCCCAGACTGATCTGATTCTTCACTTTGCACTTAAAGGGTAACTAAGGGTCTAATCCACCTCTGTGAAAATAGCGAAGACTGATCAGACTGGGCGGATGCCCAGGCTTGATCTGAGTCTTTCCTTGGCATGTATGACATTTTGTTAGCTGGGTCAAATGTCTTGGAATTTTGAAGTGGAGAATGTGCATTCTTATGTTTCAGTCACTTGTGATGGTTTTTGCCAACTTGATGCACAGTCAGATGGAGGCAGTTCTGGAGTTTCTGACTAATGTGCCTGACCCCATGGGCAAGCCAGCCTTAGAATTTGTACTGACAGAATGGTGTGCCAGACAACACTTGTTTTACGGAGCATATGAACGCAAAGTCACGTAGGTACCTCAAGCTGTTGTGCTGTATACTGATTGTCTGCATTAAATTTGATTTATTTCTGAAAATGAGCGATTCTATATTATGATCCACCTCCCATAAAAAGGGTGCTTTTATAAATATGCATACACAGAAGCAGCACAAGCTTGCTTTTACCGCAAAATTACTGCAAATCAACTTTATGAATATGCATACATAGAAGCCGCACACCAGCTTGCTTTTACCGCATAATTACTGCAAATCAACACTCCAGTGCTAAAATTATTGACCACCATGTAGTTTGAGTCGAATGTAGGACATTTCGGCCATGGACATTTCGGCCACGGACATTTCGGCCTAGGACAGTTCGGCCACGGACATTTCATCCACGGACATTTCGGCCACGGACGTTTCGGCCAAATTTTAAGAAAATGGGAAATGAAACTATGCTACCTTTAACAATCATAAGTAATTAGATTATTTTTATTTTTGACACACAAGGCAGAAAATGTGTGGCTGGGCTTAAAATAACTCCAACCATATCTCTTAAGGGCAAAATAAAAAGGGGTGCATCGCATGTGATATTGCATCATACGTATTTTTACACATCAAGATACTATAGGCATTACAAAATTGAAAAAATGCCAAAACGGCCCATGGGTGTGGGTGGCAATTGTGCTAGACTATGGTCAAAGTAACCTTATAAGTGTTTATGGGTCATAAACCTAAAAATTATACTAAACATAACGTCATATAGGGCCCTAGCTAAAGTAATTGAAACCAATGTTTACAGTGTTTTTGCCTTAATATGCTCACAATGACCTCAAAGATGTTGAAGGTCCATAAAATATCAAGAAAGCAATAACAAATCATTGGAGTTCATTAAGACTAGCTTAAGGTACTCGTGTGGCGACTTAATTCAATAACAAAAGGCATTTTTTGGATAAAGGCCGAAACGTCCACCTTTGACAATTTCTGTGGCCGAAATGTCCATGGCCGAACTGTCCTAGGCCGAAATGTCCTAGGCCGAAACGTCCGTGGCCGAAATGTCCGAGCACCGTTTGAGTCACAGGAAAACGTCTTCTGCGTTGCTTTGGCAGAACCAATTCCAGTTGGAAAGCTGATTAAAACAGTGAAGAGAATGTAAATGTAAAATCCTGTTAGAAGACACTAGGAAACAAAACCTCTGAAGAAGACAGGCCAGGGGCCGTATTTATAAAATGACTTAAGTGGTTGCTATGCTGTTGCTAGGGCTGAATTTCTATGAAGGAGCTTCCCTACAACTATGAAATTTGCTCTGGAGGAACAGTCTTTTTAGACTGTTCCTCCGGAGCAAATTTCATAGGCTGTTCCTCCGGAGCAAATTTCATAGTTGTAGGGAATCTCCTTCGAAGAAATATAGCCTTAGCAACAGCATAGCAACCACTTAAGTCGTTTTATAAATACGGCCCCAGGTGTACAATTACGTCACTTTTTGGTGACATCACCATTGATATCAGCAGGAAATAAGATTTTAAGAATTTTTTAATGTTTTCCTTGTATACTTACCTTGGACAGTAAATTTTATAATGATTATAGTAATGGATCAAAATGTCTCTATAATTAGATCAACATAAAATCGTTCCAGTGTGGTTGCTCTAAGCAAGCTATTGCTACACACCCTGAGCCACAACGACTCAAGAATAAAGGACATCACAGTACAGGGTGATCAGATAGTACCACCTACTAATGGTATCAGAACAAGATCCAAGGCTGCTAAAGGTACTTGTTACAAATACTGCGAATTTTCAGTGAGAATTATTTTTCTATAACTCCATTGGTTGTATAAAATCAGTCAAACAGCCTTGCGTGGGGGCTACAAAATGATTTTCTCCGGAGAAGTTCAAAAATAGTTTCTCAGAATCTACAAAAAAAGCAACATGACGTATATTGTATAGAGTTCTATATCTTTAAATGTTCTTTAATACACTGGTTAAATGTCAGTCAGCTGTTCAAAGCATCATTAGCACAGATAAGTTGTTAGTCAAGTACTTGTTAGCTCACCAGAGCCGAAGGCTCCGGGGGAGCTTATAGGATAGGCAGTTGTCCGTCGTCGTCGGCGTCTGTCGTATGTCGTATGTCGTATGTCGTCGTCGTCGTCCGTCAACACTTTTAAACAACATCTCTGATGAAGCCACTGGGCCGTTTGGGCCAAAATTTCATCTGTAGCATCCTTGGGCTGGGGGATTGAAAGTTTGTGTTTTTTATGAAAATCTGCCCCTTAGTTTGGTTGCTATGGCAACTTAGAGTTCCCATAGACTTATAATGGGGAAAATTGAAAAATGGCATTTTCTGCCAAGGCATTGTAGAAATATTGACAAAACTTTTATAGAAATGTTCCTTGAGAAGTCTTCTATCAGCTATATGTTTTTTGGCCCACTGCCCCTTTTATTGGTTGCCATGGAAACCAAAATGCAATCAAAAAGTAAAAAAAATACTTTAAAATTATCTCCTCTGAAACCACTGGGCCGATAAGGCCCAGCTGTCATCTGTAGTATCCTCAGGCTGGGGGATTGAAAGTTTGTGTTTTTTATGAAAATCTGCCCTTTAGTTTGGTTGCTATGGCAACTTAGAGTTCCCATAGACTTATAATGGGGAAAATTGAAAAATAGCATTTACTGCCGAGCCATTGCAGATATGCTTACAAGACTTTTATAGAAATGTTCCTTGTGAAGTCTTCTGTTAGCCTTGATGTTTTGGGGCCCACTGCTCCTTTTATTGGTTGCCATGGAAACCAAAATGCAAAAATAATGGAAAAAAATAATTACCAAATTATCTCCTCAGAAGCCACTGGACCGATAAGGCCCAGATTTCATCTGTAGTATCCTTAGACTGGGGGATTAAAAGTTGGGTTTTTTTTTTGAAAATCTGCCCTTTAGTTTGGTTGCTATGGCAACTTAGAGTTGCACTGACTTATAATGGGGAAAATTGAAAAATGGCATTTACTCCCAAGCCATTGCAGATATGTTGACAAAACTTTTATACAAACGTTTCTTGAGAAGTCTTCTATCAGCTATATGTGTTTTGGTCCACTTCCCTTTTTATTATTGGTTGTCATGGAAGCCATAAAGCAAAAGAAGGAAACAAATTCCTTAAAAAATGATCCCTTCTGAAGCCACTAGGCCGATTGGGCTCAGATTTTATCTTTAGTATCCTTGGGCTGGGGAAGTGAAAATATGTGTTTTTCTTTTATGAGAATCAGCTCTTTTGTTTGGTTGCTATGGCAAATTAGGGTTGCATTGACTTACAATGGGGAAAATAAAAAAAAAAATGGCATTTACTGCAATCAGAATATGGAAAACAGTCATATATTTTGTTATCAACTCAACAGACTGTGAGACTGAGACTTTGTAGTAGTATATTTTGTATTAGCCTGTACAAATGTGGCAGCAGTTTTGAAAGCAATTTTGAGCTAGAGATCTGGTGAGCTTTGTGGCCCGTGGGCCTCTTGTTTAGTCTTCTATTACCCATAAAATAAAGTGACTTAATCTTTTTTGCTGAAAAAAATGGGAGGAGCTGTTGAGGTGAAAGAGCCCTGAAATTTTTTCAGCAAGAAAAAGGAGAGTTTGTGTACTTACGTTTGAAAATACATCTTGTTAACTACAGACATTGTTACCTTTGAACAACTGGCCCCTGTTTGATTTTGCAGCCCCTGTGGAGTGGACACAAGTTCCTGTGGTTGTGAAGATCTACAAGTTGTTGATTAATGAGCTGTCCAATCAGATTGAGAGTAGCATGTCAAATCAACATGGGGAGGATGAAGATGAGGTAGGTAGCCAATCAGAGATAGGCTTTCAAACTATATTGGGCAGTATTTGGGTGAGCAGTGAGTCAGATATAGGCTAACAAATAGTAATTGTGGTAATAATGATGTTTTGGTCCAGTTGTCCTAGTTTGGGGAGGCCACATTCCTCGGATATGAAACCATAACAGGCCCATTACCTTGGTCTGTGTTGTGTTTTGCATGCACGTTTACAGTTTTTGCTGGTGTGGTTAAAGATGGATGCCACTGCAACCACTAATCTGTAACCATATTGTTGTCTTCTAAGGCAAGCAGCCATAAAGAGTGCTCTATTGTCTTCAGACAGTTCTTGTTCTTCTTTGGATTTTATTTAAAGTTATTGGCAAATAGTGTATGCTCAGCTCAGACTGCTCCATGTAGCAGTCTGATCTGGGTATGCACTGTTTGCTAGGATGCTACTGTCAGAACATTAAGGGTAAAATATGGTAGTAACCAGCCAGATGTTGACAGTAATGTCATAGAACTGTTCTTTCTTTTGACAGGAAGGTGACTGGGAGGATGATGAAAATGATGCTGATGATGTTGAACTGTCAGGAATGACCCTATCCAGTCTGATTGATCAGTTTGCAGGAGATTATCAAGGTTAGTATGCCTTGGTGAGACAATGTTAGAACATGAGGCAGCTGGTTAACTCAAAGCTCTGGATATTTTAAAGTCATAATCAAAATGAAGCTTTTGTATTTGCCCTGCAACAGAGGCCAGCTGTTCAAAGCAAAAATAGCTAAGCAGATTTGTCAAGTGATTCAGTTAGAAAAGCATCAGATTCACATATTTTCACTAAAATGGTGAGTAGCTTTTGCAGGGCAATGAAATTGAAAAGTTGCCAAATGCCATGTGATTTTAGCATTAATTTCATAGTAACGAGTTCATTTCTTATGAATAACTCTTCCCGGGTGTGTACAATTGTAAGTGCACACATCTGTATGTCTAATAGCATGTCCCTGACACATCTGACTTGGGTTAAAAGTGCCAGAGGGAGAGGGGGGCAAAACATAACTTCTATATTTTGATATATTACAAAATCTTTTCCTCCAAAAAAAACCCCAAAACCGAAAACAAACAAAAAAACTTGAACTTGACGTTAGTTTGTTAAGATATTAGAAAATAGAAATTTATGCCAATTGTGATGAGCTTAGAGCAACATTTGTCACAGAAAATTCTTGGGTATATTGAAAGTTCATTTGGGTCGATTTGATTTACAGTTTATTATTTCAGGGTTGTGTTCTGAAATTGAAGAAGAGGAAGATGACCCTGATGTGTTAAATGACCCTATTTACCAGGTCAATCTACAGGTAAATCTTGTCACATGTAACGATACAACTCCATGCTGTTCCGACATTTATACAATTGAAACAACTTTTGTGACTTCTTTCTGGAAGGGCTTCATTGTCCATTGAGAAATGAGGCTACTGTTAAAGGAAAGAATTTGCTCAAGGGAGCAAATTCTTTCCTTTTAGAGAAACCCTCACTGAAATGGGAACCAAAATTTGTTACAGTAAGAATTACCCCCTCTTAAAGTTTTCCTATATACCATAATCATTTCATGCCTAAATTTGACTTTTTATTCCCCAGCATCATATAGTGTTTTGGTAGTGTGTACGTTATTACATACGTACGTACGGCTGTCTGTCTGTACGTACGTACGTGATCCTGTTAGACTCAGGCTAAGATTTTTGTAAGAGGTAGATTTCAAGGTTCCTATTGTTGTAGCAACTTGAAATTTTGTATGAGGATTTATATCTATAAGTACAACAGGAATATGCAAGAATCAGGTCATGATGACCCATATGTCACGGTCCACTGACTTCGGACTTAGACTGATTTTGCAAGGTTAAGATTTTTGTAAGAGGTAGATTTTAGGGTTCCTATTATTCCATTTTGTGTGAAAGTTTATATCTATGAGGACATGAGGAATATGCAAGAATCAGGTCATGATGACCTGTATGTCACGGTCCACTGATCTCGGGCTTAGACTGATTTTGCAAGGTTAAGATTTTTAGCTCACCTGAGCCGAAGGCTCACAAGGTGAGCTTATAGTATAGGCTTGGTCCGTCGTCCGTCCCTGCGTCGTACGTCCACACTTTTAAACATTAATAACTGCTAGAGTAGTCGGCCAATCTTGATCAAATTTTATGTGTAGCATTGTTGGGGTGGGGGATTGATTGCATATAGTTTTGAGACAGATTGGTTTAAAACTGTGGTTACCATGGCAACAAAAAGGTCCTATAGACTTATTATGGAGAAAATGTTGTGCGGACCCTAGCTTCTTCAATTTTGATCGCAACTTCTTGTAACTTGCAGGTATCTAGGACAGTCAAAACATCTCGGACCAGTTCGAATTTGGGTCAGGTTGGATCATTCTTTTTAGAGTTACTTGCCCTTGAGCGATGAAATATTTTCCCATAGACTTATAATGGGGAAAATGTTGTCCGGGCTCTAGCTTCTTCATTTTTGATTGCAACTTCTTGTAACTTGCAGGTATTCAGGACAGTCAAAACATCTCGGACCAGTTCGAATTTGGGCCAGGGGTTGAATTATTCTTTTCAGAGTTACTTGCCCTTGAGCGATAAAATATTTTCCCATAGACTTATAATGGAGAAAATGTTGTCCGGGCCCTAGCTTCTTCAATTTTGATCGCAACTTCTTGTAACTTGCAGGTATCCAGGACAGCAAAAACATCTCAGACCAGTTCGAATTTGGGTCAGGTTGGAACATTTTTTTTAGAGTTACTTGCCCTTGAGGGATGAAATATTTTCCCATAGACTTATAATGGGGAAAATGTTGTCCGGGCTCTAGCTTCTTCATTTTTGATCGCAACTTCTTGTAACTTGCAGGTATTTAGGACAGTCAAAACATCTCGGACCAGTTCGAATTTGAGCCTGGTTGGATCATTCTTTTCAGAGTTACTTGCCCTTGAGCGATAAAATATTTTCCCATAGACTTATAATGGAAAAAATGTTGTCCGGGCCCTAGCTTCTTCAATTTTGATCACAACTTCTTGTAACTTGCAGGTATTCAGGACAGCTAAAACATCTCAGACCAGTTCGAATTTGGGTCAGGTTGGATCATTCTTTTTTCAGAGTTACTTGCCCTTGAGCGATAAAATATTTTCCCATAGACTTACAATGGAGAAAATGTTGTCCGGGCCCTAGCTTCATTTTTGATCGCAACTTCTTTAAACTTGCAGGTATCCAGGACAGTCAAAACATCTCGGACCAGTTCGAATTTGGGCCAGGTTGGATTATTTTTTTCAGAGTTACTTGCCCTTGAGCGATAAAATATTTTCCCATAGACTTACAATGGAGAAAATGTTGTCCAGGCCATAGCTTCTTCATTTTTGATCGCAACTTCTTCAAACTTGCAGGTATCCAGGACAGTCAAAACATCTCGGACCAGTTCGAATTTTGGACAGGTTGGATCATTCATTTTAGAGTTACTTGCCCTTGAGCGATAAAATATTTTCCCATAGACTTACCATGGAGAAAATGTTGTCCGGGTCCTAGCTTCTTCATTTTTGATTGCAACTTCTTCAAACTTGCAGGTATCCAGGACAGTCAAAACAAATCGGACCAGTACGAATTTGGGCTAGGTTGGATCATTCCTTTTAGAGTTACTTGCCCTTGAAAGATAAAATATTTTCCCTTAGACTTATAATGGGGAAAATATTGTCTGGGCCATAGGTCCTTCATTTTTGATCGCAGCTCCTTGAAACTTGCAGGTATTCAGGATGGTCAAAACATCTCGGACCTTTTCGAATGTGGGCCAGGTTGGATTATTATCCCCTCGCACAAGGAAGTTGTGGAGGGGATATAGGGTCTGTCCCGTATGTACGTTTGTATGTATGCACGTATGTTCACCTTTAGTCATCGCTCTAGCTACCTCATTTATTATATAATTTTGATATAAGTTCACACAAATATTGGGTATGACATTAACTCGAACAAGTTTGCATTTCAGCATGATGGAGTCAAGGTCAAGGTCACAGTGGCTATTTTTAGAAAAACTTTGTTATCACTCTAGCTCCTTCATTTGTGGACCGATTTCGATTTAACTTCACACTAGTGATAAGTATGGCAATATCTTAGACAAGTTTGCATTTCAGCGTTCTGGGGTCAAGGTCAAGGTCACAGTGGCTATTTTCAGAAAAAACATTGTCATTGCATTAGCGCCTTGATTTATGGACCAAATTCGATTTAATTTCACGCAAGTGATTGGTATTACAATATCTTGGACAAGTTCGCATTTTAGCGTTCTGAGGTCAAGGTCAAGGTCACAGTGGCTATTTTAAGAAAACTTTGTTATCGCTCTAGCGCCTTCATTTATGGGCCGATTTTGATTAAAACTTCACAAAAATGTTTAGTATGACAATATCTTGAATAAGTTTGCGTTTCAGCATCCTAAGGTCAATGTCAAGGTCACAGTGGCTATTTTTAGAAAAACTCTGTCATCATTTTAGTGCCTTCATTTATGGAATGATTTTGATTGTACTTCACAAAAGTGATAAGTATGATAATATCCTGGACAAGAACGCGTTTTAGCGTTCTGGGGTCAAGGTGAAGGACACAGTGGCTATTTTTAGAAAAACTTTGTCATCGCTGTAGCATCTTCATTTAAGGACCAAATTTGATTTAATTTCACACAAGTGATTGGTATTACAATATCTTGAACAAGTTCGCGTTTTAGCATTCTGAGGTCGAGGTCAAGGTCAAGGTCACAGTGGCTGTTTTTAGAAAAACTCTGTCATCCCTCTAGCTCTTTCATTTATGGACCGATTTGGATTAAAACTTCACACATATGTTTAGTATGACAGTATCTAGAACAAGCTCGCATTTCAGCGTCCTAAGATCAATGTCAAGGTCACAGTGGCTATTAATAGAAAAACTTTTTCATCGCTCTAGTGCTTTCATTTATTGACCATTTTTGATTTAACCTCACACAAGTAATAAGTATAGCAATATCTTGGACAAGTTTGCGTTTCAGCATTCTGGGGTCAAGTTCAAGGTCACAGCGGCTATTTTTAGAAAAACTTTGTCATCGCTCAAGTGCCTTCATTTATGGACAGATTTTTTTTATGCCCCCGTGACGATAGTCAGGGGGCATTAAGATTTGCCCCTGTCTGCCGTCTGACCATCTGTCCATCCTTTTGTCACACTTTGTGGTATAGAGTTTGTGTAATCAACTTCTACAGTTTTCAATGGATCTTTTTCTAACTTTGCATGCATGTTGTGGACATATTTGACAGTTTCAAACTATCAGGTTTGTTCAGTTGATGATCCTCATTTTACCTTTGACCTTTTACTCAGGTGAGCGGCTCAGGGCCTCATGGCCCTCTTGTTGTATGAGGTAGATTCTAGGGTTCCTATTATTGTAGCAACTTCAAATTTTGTATGAGGGTCTATATCTATGAGGACATTAGGAATATGCAAGAATCAGGTCATCATGACCCATATGTCGCGATCCGCTGAACTCGGACTTAGGCTGATTTTGCAAGGTTAGGGTTTTCATATGAGGTAGATTTAAGGGTTCCTATTATTGTAGCAATGTGAAATTTTATATGAGGGTATATATCTATAAGTACAACAGGAATATACAAGAATCAGGTCATGAAGATCCATTTTTCATGGTCCACTATCTTCGGACTTAGGCTTACTTTGCAAGGTTAAGGTTTTTGTAAGTGGTAAACTTTAGGGTTTCTATCATTGTAGCAACTTGAAATTTTGTATGAGGGTTTATTTAAGAAATGAATTTCATTTTTCTGAGGTTTATCGAAGTGTAAACTACATTGGGTCACGTGCAAAGTGAATGAACCCCGAAGGGGTTCATGTAAACTTTGCTAGTGACCCAATGTAGTTTAAACTACATTGGGTCACATGCAAAGTGAATGAACCCCGAAGGGGTTCATGTAAACTTTGCTAGTGACCCAATGTAGTTTACACTTCGATAAATCTCAGAAAAATTAAGTTCATTGCTTATATTTACATTCGTTTCAATCAAATCTTTCATGAAAAATCTTATAAAAGCGCTAAAATTGAAGCAGTAAAACATGTACACGCAGTTTTTTCTGCTAACAGCAGAACGGCATGCATGACGTCATGACGTTGCTGACGTCCAATCAGGTTGTAGAGAGCCATTGTTTATTTTGACGTCATTGACGTCGCGTGTCTCAATGTAATTATTGGAATGTAAACTACATTACGTTCTAATGGTTTACTATAGGGCTTTTCAGTAAATACATCAAGAATGTAAATATATCTATTAGTACAACAGGAATCTACAAGACCCATATGTCATGGTCCACTGACTTAGGTCTTAGGTCTAGGAACCTAGTTATCCTACAAGTGATAGTACCTTAATCAAGGCGCCATCTTACTCAAGGAGGGCATCCATGTACTGTGGACACATTTCTAGTTCATCCTTGAATTTGGTAAAGTCTGTTTCATAAAATGGATGGTTGACTTAATTTTACGGCCTTTTCAGCAGTATTTCAGTCATATTGAGCTGATGGAAGAGTGATTGTGAAAGTCAAAGGCTGAGTGCAATGGAATCTTGCTAAACGTGAGTGGGATTCAGTCACTAGCTTAGCAGGCCAACTCTTAACCCACTGAGCCATTGGGGCTCCTCATTTCATTGTTAAGAATATTTGAGAAAAAAGTCCAACGAAATGGCAAACAGTGTAGATCTAGATGAGATGGTTCATAATGAGTCAACTGATCTGGATCTCAGCTTTTTGCAATGACGAATCTGTACCATCTGTTGAAATTTCTAAAAATGAATAGGTACAACTCTATGTTCTTCCATATTACAAAGAGAACAAACATTTGTGAATTCCTGTTTGCTTCGTTGGATGATCTAATCCTTCCAGCATAGGGTCTTCTTTTAAAGGAAAGAATTTGCTCCTAAGGGAGCTAATTCTTTCCTGTAAGAGTTGACCCCCATTGAGAAGGGTGGCAGAGGAAAGAATGACTAGAGTTGCTTTCCCTGACAGTGCCCAGTCACGTTCATTTGGTATGTCTGGTTGAAAGGGTTTACACCTATTAACGTTAGAAATTACTACTTTGTTCTTCAGTTAATATACATGTATTTGTTATATGTATATATCTGTTATATGAGCTGTGACATGACAAAACCAACAAAGTGGTTGTGGGCCCAGCGCAGACTCAGATCAGCCTGGGCATCCGCCCAGTCTGATCAGAGTCTTCGCTGTCCGCATGAAGGTAGCTTAGACCCTCAGCTACCCTTTGAGCACTTAACGAAGAGTCTGATCAAACTAGGCAGATGCCCAGGCTGATCTGAGTCTGCGCTGGGCACACAACCACATTGTAGGTTTTGTCGTGTCGCGGCTCATATTTATGTTTCATTTGATTTAGAGATGCAATGAACATTGGTCTCATTTTAATAACATCTTCAATTTTCTCTTTTCAGGCGTATTTGACGGAATATTTGCAATCTCTTTCCCAGCAGCCATTTTATGAACTGTTTAAAGCCCATCATTCTGATGCAGAAAAACAGGTGTTGAGGACAGTGAATATAGCCGTATGAAAGAGGCGATTTTACCCTAGGTTTTGCCTGTGTTTTTAGGATGGTTTTAATTAACGTCAGAACAATGTTAGTCTGTGACAAAATGATTCAGAGGCATTTTACTAAGACTTTTAAATAAGTTCAGATGAATTCAGTTTTGTCCCATCGATAAATTCAAGACCCGAATTTACCCAATTTTAGGATTTTAAACGAGAAAATCATAATAGAAAACTGTCTTACATAGTGATCCAGATAAGATGGGGGTTTCTTGAAAACTGAACCACACATATGTGTATCAAGTATATAAAATTTTGTCTGTATGACTGTTCATCCATCCATGAGTTTTGCTTGAAGTTTGATTTTATTTAGCAATACCCTTGGTTTGGTGTATATGTGATCTTAGCAGTGTTTTGGGGATAATAGGGTTTTATTAACAGAACAGAAGTTGTGACCCCTCAGTAGAACTTCAAAGTGGTTCCAGTGAGGGATCACAACATGTTTTGATGGAGTATGGGCAGAAATTGCATATTTATCCTCTGAGCCTATGGTCAGTCTCCAGAATTATTTAAGATGTGTAATGGTACACTTTAATGTTTTTCTGCCAATGCTACAAAGGGAGATAACTTCCCAACTTCTTATTGCTAGAAGCCCAAGTAGCTCCGTTAGTTAAGCACTGCCTACTAAGCTAGCTAAAGAAAAGAATAAGCTCCTATAAGAGCAAATTCTGTAAGAGTTGACTTGGAAAGGCTTTGTCATCCAGGGAAGCAAATAGAAAAAGTCATGAGCTGCCTTTGCCAGAATGGGAAAAAACATGGAGGTGTACCCATACACCTTAAATATTCCTTAAAATATATTTCCCATAAAAAGTTCAGGGCCCAGTTGTTCAAAACTAATGTCGTCGTTAGTTAACGAGATGTTAAAATTTCAAGCATTGATATCTCGAGAATGCCATTATTTTTTGTTGAAAAAATATGAGAAGCTTTTGCAAGCGCAAAAGCTTCTCACATATTTTCAACAAAAAATATCAGTGTATTTGGTTATAATGTAATAAAACATTTAACAAGTTGACCCGTTAACAAGCTTGTTAGGCTAACGACACTTTGAACAACCGGGCCCAGTTATTTCATATTGTTCATCAGAGCTCTTGTTCAGAGTAGTATTGGAAGTCGTGGCCCCTCGTTGGAATTGCCTTTATTGGGCAACACAATTTGCTTAACAGATTTGTAGGGAGAAATACCTCCCAGGATTGTCATCAGATACACCTCTGATCTAGAGCTGTGGTTATTTATTAAAGTTAGGCAATCACAGTTATGGAAATCATGTCCCCAAAATCTACCCAAATGGAGACACAAGAAACATTATCTCAGAATTATCCTTAAAGGCCTTGTCTGGAGCTCCAAACCATTTATTTTCAGATAACATGGCCATACAACTGTATCAGGTCACTAAATGGTTTTGAGCTCTAGATAAGGCTTTTGAGGATAATTATGAGGTAATGTTTCTTGTGTCTCCATAAAAATATGTTCTGGCCCCTCTTTGGTGTGGCAGTTCTAATGAGGGTCAAAAACACATGATATATGACCAAAATTATCATTATCCTCAAAACACAACACACCTTATCTGAATATAAGTGAATCTGTTTCTTGTAGCTGGAGTATGTTTTGGAAATATTGTTTTATTTTTCTGCATATGGCAGTATATAGGTATTTTATTTAATTTCATAACTTGTAATACTGTGTAATGGGTTAAGTTTTTATCTAAAAATGGTTATATTTTGTATGTAAAGATGATATTTAAAATACTCTTAAGTAACAAAAAGTAAATAAATGAGAGAAAATATGTTGTGTGTTGTCTGTTAATTTTAAAACACCTATTGCCCTAACATTATGACTGTGTACATGGGAAAGGAAAAACTAACATTCCAAAAAAGTACACTGGATTTTCTAGACTTAAAAAAACAACAACAAAAAAAACAGTTACTGTCACATATGAGCTGCGACACGACAAAACCAACAAAGTGGTTGTGCGCCCAGCGCAGACTCAGATCAGCCTGGGCATCCGCCCAGTCTGATCAGAGTCTTTGCTGTCCTCATGGAGGTAGCTTAGACCCTTAGCTACCCTTTGAGCACTTAACGAAGAGTCTAGTCAAACTGGGAGGATGCTTAGGCTGATCTGAGTCTACGCTGGGCGCACAACCACATTGTTGGTTTTGTCGTGTCGTGGCTCATATTTCCTTTTCCCCAGTACAAGTCCGTACAGTTAACCATTCATGAAGATCCAGAGGTGACAGGTCATGCGATAACGTTGACAAAACCGATGGGCTCTTGTTGTAGGTAATGAAAGTCTGATGTACAACTACATGTAAAATCGTGTAGAATTTTAATTAAAATTCACAATACATGAAAAGTCACATAGAGGTTTGATAACAGAAGTACCAGCTTATAGATTTATATTATTCCCATGTAAATGCTAGAAAATCTGCTCTATAAATCACTTATAAGGTCAGTACTGTTTACAACTAAAATTGCTTTAAAATTGCAGACAAAATAAGGTTACAAAAAATCCAGTGGAGAAATTCGGAATGTGTTGCATTTTAATATGCCCGTTTTGAAAAACTTCCAGTGCCGGGGCGTCCTACTTATTTCAATAGTAGTAGGGCAAGGGCTTACTGTGCTTGCAGTAGGTGTGGGTTGGGGTTGTTTGGACATTTTTTCTATCGTTTCTCTCTCTCACTGTCTTTGGGAGATGGCCCGATATAGACTGAAATACTGTCTCAAAGGGCCGTAAAACCCCAAACAAACCAACCAAATGTTTTGAAAAAAAACATGGCATGGTGCTGCTCATCTGTCTGTTCGTCAACATTCTTGTGCGCGTCATAACTGGGTAACCATTTGAGATATCTTCATGAACTTATGTAGGAATATGTATTAGGTTGGGGCGACATGTTAGTTTCCAAGTTATGCCCCTTTGATTATTTTGTTTCCCGACCAGTCTTTACTATGCGTGCCATAACTAGATACACATTAAGGATATGTTGATGAAACTTCATAGCAATGTGTTTTTAGTCCCAACCATGTGTTGCATACAGAATGGTTGCTCCCCCTTTCTTTGTTTTAAAGTTATGTCCCTTTAATTTGATGTTTTAGGCTATTATTGTATATACTTATCTTGTGCATACTATAACTTGGTAATCTTATGGAATATCTTGATGAAACTTAATATCAATGTGCATGATCACAAGACAATGTATTGCATATAAGAATGGTTTCCCCCCCATTCTAAATTTTGGAGTAACTTCTCTTTGATAAGTATTTTTAGGCTATTCCCATTCAAAACTGTTTAAAATATTTTAACACAACTTAATGGTGATGTGTATATTGTCAAGAGAATGTGTTAGGGCCAAGAATGGTAACTCTAGTTTACTTAATTTACGAATTATTTCCTTTGTTTGACTTTGGCATTTCTCAACTTCAGTGCAGCTTCACCTTGGAAGCTGATTTTTGGTATGCTATTTGATGTGTTAAATGTTTAAATACTGTTGCAGTCACTAATTACAGAGTTGTTGCCCCTGTTTGTCTGCATTTCTTATTCTTTTGTAAATGATTTTGTTCATTCTGTAACTCCTTCATGACACTATAAAACGGGCATATTTTGTGCCACTTGCGAAGCTCATGTTTCCTTTCCACAACCCTATAAGGAGCATAAATGGTTTTGTATCCCTACAGAGATCAACTTTATGATGTACTGTCCTATATCTGTCCATCCTTTCACATCAAGTTTCCATCCCTAAAGCCTTCCTGCCATAGAAGAGTGTACATGCATATACTTTTTAAGTACCAGTATAAATATTGAAGAAGAGCTGAAGATGAATAGCATGGATTTAAGGTGAATAGGTGCACTACCTTAGCAAACCAAGGCCGACTTCAATTTGAGAGATAGCCTGGCTATAGGTTCAGAACATCAGTAGCTCGGCTATAGCCATGGCCATTCTCAGGTGGGGTCTGAGCTATAGCCAAAAAGTACCGGGATGAGAGATTTTGACCAATCAGCAAAGATTTATCAAAACCAGTTGGTAAAATTTGATTGAATATTTCTTATCGGAGGAAATAACTAATAAATGGAACAGCCGCTAATAGCCCCAAGCGGTCGGCCCTAGAAAGTAAAAAAGTAACAGAATCATACCAGATAAGCCAGTTGTCTCTGGATTATCAACTTGTGTCATATTGATGTTTGCCTCCTTTCACAGTTTTGAAGGGATTTCAATTTTGACCAAGGTCCCAGGGCGGCTCACATGAAACATGGTATTAGGCCAGCAGTCCATTAACTGTTTGTGATATCTTGATCTTGGAGAAACCTCACAGAAATGATTGTACTTTGTAAGCTTTCTGTTAAGATTAGAAATTTGTCACTCAGTATTTCAGTAGGTTAGGCGCTAGCCTGCTGTCTCAGCTGTTCTGGGTTCAAGATCCGCTGCAGGTGGAAATTTTTTCAGTCATAAATGGGATTCCATTGCACACTGCCTTTCATTATCACCCTCCCATCATCCTGATTTGACTGAATTCTGTTGAAAAGGACAAAATTACAAGTTATCCTATCCTATCCCATCCTATTTGTGGTGGGGTGGGGTGTATTAATGGACTGTTATGGCAGGCAGTATGTGAGGAAGGTAAGTGAGAAAGTTGTATGTAATTTCTATTGAATTCTACTTCACAGACATTCAAAAAATTAGAAAAAGCAAAATATATGCCGCTATATGTGGTATATGGTCTTACAGTCGTTTGATGTGCCCCAGCCGAGGTGTTTAGTGTGACCTTTACACGACAAACATAACACTAGTCTCGATCATGTTACTCTAGACGCATTTCCGGTTTGTGCCATCGACCGAAAAATGAATTTGTGACCATATTTTCAAGAAAATACTCGTTATAAGTTGGAGTATTTTGTGTTTAATAGATGCAAAAGAGTTGAGTGATATAAAGTTGTGTCCTTTTAAAGCCAGTTTTAATTTGCAGTTACCCACCATCCCGAATGGAGGCGTTAAAATTTTGTGTCATCGCTCTTTGTGTTATTGGTGCTGCAGAAGCGAATACCTGTGGCGCGGTGAGTGTGTTATTTTTATGGGGTTAATTGAACACGTAACGTAAAGTTAGACAAGTTTGGTACTTAGCACTAAGGACTGGAGACCCTCCACCTCTCACTAGATACCTTAGCCTCCCTAGAAATTCTCAGCAGACAAAAGTAGGGCCTAAATTAAAAATATGTTTATTTCACCTGACCTGACTGACCCAAAAAATAAAAAGTGCTGTCCCGAAACATTTCGACATTTTTTCCAGCTTTTTTTTTTGGTTTTGTTTCGCCAAGGGACTTCTAAAGAACAAGGTGAAGTGAAGAGTTCGTGAATTTTATCATGTCCTATCATAGTTAAAACGCAAGTTATGACCTTGTCAGCTTCTTTGTTCCGGGTCCAATTAGAGATGAATTTGCACACCATTGCAGACTGATCGTTATTCGTATCCGTCAGCTTTCATGTACGTTTCATGTTAGCAGAGAAGACTGATAAGACTCGGGGGGGTTTTATTAACCATAAGTCCGTTGGTCCTGGACCTGTGATTTTTGGGCATGACCAGTTGATGTCTTTGGTAGCTGGTGCTGCAGACCAACTGATTTTCAAATTGAATGATAACAAAGAAAAGCCGACACATCACGAGGACCTCTTAAATTGTGGATAAGTTGGTTCTGTGGACCACCAGTCATTCAGTCCTTAGCGAAATCCCTGAGACTGCGTGGACTTGCAGGCTGATCTATATCATTACTCTTTGCATATGCACCAGGTATCTTTACCGTGACACTGTACAAATCTGCTCATGCCACTGATCGACCGTCGCTGTCTAGCGATGTCTTTGAAGTGTGGACTTACAATCAGTGTGTTGTGACTCTGAATGTACCAATGAAGTGTCTGATAGCTTGCGTACCTGCAGAGATGTCTTTGAAGTGTGGACTTACAATCAGTGTGTTGTGACTGTGAATGTACCAATGAAGTGTCTGATAGCTTGCATACCTGCAGAGACTGTTCAGAGTCTACGCCCTAGCTATAAATTTCTCAGAATCCATAGATAATTGATGCGAACAGACAAGATGCTGATGGCGGGGATATGCAGGATAATCTGGGTCTTGTCTGTAGGTATAGAACTTCCATACAATCCATAGCTTGTTTGTACGGGAAAACTTTGATCGGACGTCTTGATTTCGGTCATGGGCTCAATGCTGGTCTTGGGTTCTCTAGTAATTCTACAGACGGTCGCTGCATTGGAAGACCAGTGCAGTGAACTAATGGCCCGCATCACATAAAATGTGTCTTAGGGAATATGCGAAGAGAGCACACTGATAAGCTTCCACGGAAGTATTCGCTTTTCTTAGGTAACACTGACACTCAAAGCTATAAGACCTCTTATTAGCGAACAGGAAACACCAGTAGCATTACAATATTGCACAGGCTGATATGAGTGTTTGCTATCTGTGTAAGATGCCTTTTACGGTCTCTCTATTCAATCTGACATTGAGTTGCATATGTCAGATGGCGGCGTCTTTTGATCATCTGGGATTCGAAAAAAACGTGTCTGAGCTACAAACGTGCAATGATTACCGTCTTTAACCATTGCACTACCGGTTGTACGCTCGGTAATCACGTATGTTTTGACTAGCATGCTTAACTAGCACAAGTCGCCAATTTTGCATGATGCTTTTTTGAGTGAGTTTAATGTCCCACCAACAGCCAGGTCATATGGAGATGGGACCTCGGTTTAAAGTCTCATCTGAAAGACCGGAGAAGCGGGGATTGATTGGTAGTCCGGCACTTTTTTGAGACAGTAGATTAATCATTAACCCATTCATCCCAGAAATGATATAGACACGGCTATCTTCGTATTTGGATAGTTTCATTATTCAAAACAGGATTTGTGCCTACAGCGTAGACCAAGATTCGACGAAAATGAGTAAGTCGCTGGAGCCGCATCTGTGAACAGTGCAGGTCGGGCTTACACTGTTCGCTGGACTTTCACATTCCTGATTTTTTTTTTTTTGATCAACAAAGTAGATCATAACCTTATGCGCAGCTTTGCACCTGTCTACACGACCAACATTAACAATCTGAACTTCGAAGAATGAAAGCCTGCGTAAAGTTGTGAACTGTCACGGCAACACTCTAGTTATAATAACATTAGTAACCAATATAGACCATGATCAGAATGTGCTGTACATCTGCCGCCAGTGCAGATGGATAGATGAAGTCGGCAAAACGAAGCATGATCAAATGGTTGATTTGAATGGTATAGATTTGGATAATGATTGTTGTCCGAGGGAAGGCTTTGTTATACCGGCATTCAGGTTTTATCGGGTAGCTAATGTTCATTAGCTACCTGATTATATACAATAGTTCTTTCCTGTTTTATTTCTCCAAACGACGTTCCACAAGTGGCTCGGTGGTACGTAACCATAGCTGCACACACCTGGCGCTGAGTATAATTTATGACAGACATTCATTTTACCGTTCTGTATAGAAATCTTTCCGATCAATAATTAGACCATGACCAGAAAGTACTATAGAGTATAGAGACACGCTCACCTCTTTTGCTTGTAAAACGCTGCAGATGAGAAGGGGTAACAGGATAAAATAAGGCATAATTTTCCATATTTCTCCATAAAAATGTATGTTGTGACCCCTCAGTAGAACCACCGTTTAGCAGGGATCAAGCTAGCCCAAAAATTTAGGGAGAAGTCACTTCTCCCTACCAGGAAAATAGGGAGAAGTTTTCTGAAAACAGGGAGAAGTGAGAATCAGGTGCAGAAATGCGGTTCTATTTACGGGTCACAACTTACGTTTTCATTGTGAAATAAGAAAAATTATCTTTGAGTTATTGTCAATACCCCTTGTTACCTGGAGCTCTGTTAGACTTGTGTGTCCTCATGCACTTGTAGTAATACAGTCAAACCTAGATGTCTTGCCTGGACCAGCACAGTATGTTTAACTGATAGGTAGTTTCAGACATGAAGACATATGCATGCATTCTTGAACGTGATATGTATTGATCAACTGATGGATAGTGTAAGCAACCATGCTATTAATATGGAAGTAAAAGATAAATAAAGGGTGCTCAATAAGGAACTTTTTCCCCCAAAAACAATAAGTTTAATCTGTATTAATGAGAACGTGAATTCATCAATGTTGCAAAGCACTTTAGATCAGTGCAAGTACAGTTTTTGGAAAGTGTAATTTCAACATGTCAATAATATTTTACAGTATGAAGGGGTGCTAGGGGCCTGGAAATATATTCAAGAGGTTGAGCCATAGTGGCTAGAGCCATCCCTGTATTTTACTTTTAAATATATATATAGGTAAAATGCTGGACCAGCAGTAGAATTTGATAAAGTTATGGTGTTCCACGCTGCCGAGTTTGACCTACTAATGTTTGACTGTGTTGCTACCTTATATAGTCTCTTCGTCCACCAGGGTAGTAATGCCATAGGATCATAGATAATTCTGAGTCACACTGCTATATGTGCTAATAATAGTTTGTTTCCAGTTACATATATGTGCTAAAATAGTTTGTTTCAAGTTAAAACTGTTACATACACATACTTGATGACAACAGCTTCCTGAAGCCATCTGCCTTTGACCCTGACCTGTATTTTACTGCTCACTGATTCGGGGTCAGCCTAGAGCTTTCAGTCAGGGAAAAGGTTGCGACACTTTAAGGACTTTGGGTAGAAGTGTTGGCCCAAATTTTGGATTTCCTTAAATGTTCTATTCATTTTCACTTCTCCCTCATATCAAAATAGGGAGAAACAGCCAACTTAGGGAGACTATTTCTCCCAAATCGCTCACTAGGCTGAGACCTGCTGACTTCATGATATTTCTGTCTGTATATATGGGCTCCACCTACTTGGTTACATGGTGACGGACAAGCTACCATAAAATGCACTCCGTTGTCTTCTGACAACTCTTGTTAAGGATAATTGTTATCCAGTAAGCCTGGGACTTGTCATTATTAATTACCTGAAAGTGTCTGGATTCGATCAAAGTCTGCTCACAAACATTATCTGATTTTTTTGTGAAATTATTTTTCATTTTCTCTTCAATTGTGAGTTGTACTAAACAATAGGGAGTTTCTGTTGATTGTCGATTTAACACCGCAATCCACTGGGACTAGAAAAATTGGATTTCATGTGACACATTTGATGAGATGATTAAAGTGCTTAATGTGAGCGTAATTGTTTCTGCCTAGTTTCAGTTTATTTCACTGTTTGCAGGGATAAATTGCGGAACTCAGAACAATTCAACTTCACAATACATACATGTCTCTTCTTTGTCAGATGCCATATTATTTGAAACCATGGGCTGGGGACTCCTGTTTTTTTCAGAGTGCATTGTTGGACTCCTTGGCACTTCTCCTAAATATGGCTGTTGAACTCTTCTTGCCTTTGATTCACTGTGTACTATTAAACACCAAGGGTGTATTGGGTTATTAGAGAGGGGAAGGGGGCGGGTGTGGTAGCATAATTCAGCATCTGAAGGATAACGAAACAACACAAACCAATTTAACTGGAGTGTAAGAGGACTGACTCATACAAAGAGTTGCACTTAGTCTCTGCTGAAAGTACAGAATAACCCTAAATATTCCGACAGACTGATCTGAGAAAACATTGTAGACCCAGATCAAACTGCTCAGTTTGATCAGGGTCTACAGTGTTTGCAATTCGCTAAGCATCATTTGGCTGCATTAACGTGTGTTAAATCCACTAAGAACTTTGAACAATAATTGCCCGACTTTTGGGTCATTATGCCAGCTGACAATTTCATGATCATGTGTTTAACATATGGCACATAATTATCATTTGAGATGAAATACCATATATTATGATAAATGCACCCTCTCTTGATATCCCACACCCATTCAAAAGTTATTGTATACTGACTGGCCAAAATGGCTTAAATTCAGACACAAAATCATCAGATTAAGTTTACCCAGACTACATAGGTGGTTCCATGAAAAAAATGTAAAAAAGACCATTAAAGTCCATATCAGCCACCCACTCAGCACAATGAGCACATGCGACATGCATCGCAGAGTTCTTGGTACCTTAATACAATAGGTACAGTTTTTTTGGACCTCTTCCTGAAAAGGTCCTGCACAAATAATACAGGCCCACATCAGAGCCAACACCACAGAACTTTCCGAAGAAAAAGAAAATCTAATTAATCCTATTGCACTCAGAATGGCCAAAATTCTATGGAGTTTTGGCTGTTCTGAGTGCAATAGGGTTAAAATCAAATTAGTTACTTCTGAAGAAGAAAATAAATGAATTCAAATCAGGTACTTCTTGCTTTGGAACTGGACCAGTCCAGTCTCAAGTTAAAAATTCCACTGGGCATTAAATAATGGGTCAATATTAGCAGTGAATTGTTGGGCAGGTTCACTTATTGTGGTAGAGTAAATTATATAACTTCCATAGCTGAATGGCAGTGTGGCTTACAACCACAGGACAGTTACGTTTTCTATCAACCTAAAATCTAAATAGCTGCTTTAAGCTTTGCATGCCCTGTTTATCACTAAAACTGACTCTTTTGTTCATAAAATGTCAATGTCCTATGGTTATATGTAGCCCCAGATTTTTTCACGTAGTTCATCGATTCATTATGTTTTTCATCTAATTAAAGAACAACATTGATTTCCTTGGTTAAAATCTATGTTGTGATAACTTACTATAAGAACGGCTCACCCTAAGCTGGCTGACTTCTCCCTATTTTGAGCTGAGGGAGAAGTGAAATAAGAACAGGGCTCACCCTAAGCTGGCTGACTTCTCCCTATTTTGAGCTGAGGGAGAAGTGAAATAAGAACAGGGCTCACCCTAAGCTGGCTGACTTCTCCCTATTTTGAGCTGAGGGAGAAGTGAAATAAGAACAGGGCTCACCCTAAGCTGGCTGACTTCTCCCTATTTTGAGCTGAGGGAGAAGTGAAATAAGAACAGGGCTCGCCCTAAACTGGCTGACTTCTCCCTATTTTGAGCTGAGGGAGAAGTGAAAATGTACAGAACATAATAGGGAAATCCAAATTTTGGGCCAAACTTCTCCCCAAAGGCCTGAAAATGTTGCAAAACTTCTCCCTGTCTGAAAGCTCTAGGCTGACCCCTGAAGAATTGTCATAAAAAAATATTCCTGATCACAAGCATTAAAACGGTAAAAGTTTCCCATAGCCTAGAAGTCGTAGGGGCATTTTGGGCTAGAAGCCCACTGTATCTGAGGCACAGCATATGAAAGACGGAGCCCATCCCTCTCCTTTCGCTGCCTTTTCTTTCCCTGGTTCCAAACAGGTACCCATTTACTGCTGGATTGACAGAGAGAGTTTTCCAGGTGTCGGATGGAGAAGTTGGAGATAGAACTTACCACCTTCTGGTGACCTTCTGCACCATAACTGAGTCATTGTAACCACTTGATTACAGCGCCTCTCCTCAGGCAATGCCTTGCCTTAAAACGCGAGATTTTGGAACAGCCTGACAGAGCTCCAGATAAGAAGGGGTAAAACGGATAGTTTGGGGATAATTTTCCATATTTCTCAATGAAAACATACGTTGTGACCCCTCATTAGAACCATATTTAGCCACAAAAACGTAGGTTGTGACCCATCATAAGAACCGTCTCCTCGAGACGGTTCTACTGAGGGGTCACAACATATGTTTACATTGAGAAATAAGAAAAATTATCTTTGAAATATCCCTGTTACCCCTTCTTATATGGGGCTCTGGGCCTGAGCAGTCTGTAATTGCCATGCCATTCAGCCAACAATTCTTGTGTTTTCTCTGACTGGCAAAACTGGGACATAGGTATTTATTCCATTGGCATTGATGTTGTAAACTTTTCCGCAAGTTTTCTAGCTTAGCTCTGTTTTGTAAACAATGGGCAAACAGGAGAGACATAGCATTCCATGGCTTGTTCTTTTGTCTTGCCTAGAAGTGAAACATTGATATTGCTTTAGCATTGTTAGCATCAATGACTTAACCAAAAGTTGAGCCACGACATGACAAAACCAGCAAAGTGGCATGTTGGCCCAGTGAAGACTCAGAAGATCAGCCTGGGCAACCACCAAGTCTGATCAGAGACTTTACTTTGCGCTTCAAGAGAAGCTAAGGATCTATGCTACCTTCATGTCGACAGCGATTACTCTGATCAGACTGGGCGGATGCCCAGGCTGATCTGAGTCTTCGCTGAGGGGCACATACCACTTTGTTGGTTTTGGCGTGTTGCGGCTCAGTTTTGTCAAGTTTTCTGGTTTACACGGCCGCTTATCTCCGTCAGCACAACACCGTGTTGTGTATAGGAAAATGTGCAGGAGATTTCCGGTGGTTCTGCAGGCGATTCGAAAATAAAGGTCACGAAAGGTAAGTGTCTCGGTTTTAAAGGGATAAATTCTTTTCCAGCGTAAAACAAAAGAAAAGGAAAATGTCATGCAACCCTTCAATCGTTTTTCTATGAATATGAGTCTTGATTGAAGCCAGATTCTCAGTTATACAACAGATTTCCATTTTTTCCCGGAGCGAGGTGGCCGTTTTGTTGACATGCAAACATTTCAAATTTGCATTCCTGAAGTCGCCGAGTATTTATGTTTTCATCTATCACCTGTATATTAAAGGTCTCTCATATAAGTACCAGTTACGAGCCTAAACAGAATTTGCTACCTTCCTTCAGCCCAGATAATAAAAAAAAAAGTTGTTGTGGAATTCGTGATCCAGGAGATCGGTGGTGCTGAAGGCGATAGGTGGCGGTGCAGGAGATTGTTTTATGTTGTGCCACCAATGACCATTTTTAACTGTTTTATTACGTAAATAAAGTAGTAGCATGGCATGGTACAGATTCGCACAGCTTTCAGATTCGTACACTTGGCCGTACAATGCCTCTGCTGCATTAAACATGCTAATTAAAATGAAAATAACGACTCCAGCAATCAGGGGATTGAATTATCAGTCAATCATTTGCACTGCAAAGCTTCTGTTAGAACTAAATGGTACGAAAGTAATGCTAGTTTGTCAATTGGGTACTTACATTCGCCCCACTTTCTTTGTTTAATTACATTGTGCACACGGCCACCAATCCAGCTCATTCATCGCATATACCAATGGGGCAAAACTTTCTGTTCCTTATTTATGAGACCAAAATTCGATAAAACAGGCAATGCTATGCGATGGGACATTCATTGGAATTTTGGACACAGGTATTGGTTTATAAAGAATTTTATGCTTGATCGTTTGAAATGCTTTGTAGCGGAGAAAAGGGCACTTTTTCCAACTTCAACGCAGATTCTCCTTTCAGTTTGTGATCCAGAGCATTACTTTTAAGGTATGTTGTAGGTCGAAATCAAGATTATCGCATAGCATTGTCGGGTTAAAAAAAGTGGCTACTAACAAGAATTTTTTTTTTTTTATTGAATTCAAGGTCCATCTCATTCATACTGCAAACAATGAGTGAGATAGACCTTAAATTCTATAAAAGCTTTAAATTTTCTTGTTAGTGAATAATTTTTGAAATCCGATAGTGCGGTGTGATTACCTCGATTACGACCTACAACTTACCTTAAAAATAATGAAGTTGACGAAAGTGCCATTTTCCACACTTCAAAACATTTCAAACCGCCAAGTATAACATCGTTTATAAAACAACACCAGTATCCAAAAGTCCAATGGATTTCTCATCGCATAGCATTGCCGATATCTGATTTTAGTCTTAGAAAGAAGGAATAGAAAGGTTTGCCCCATTGGTATATACGATGAATGAGCTGGATTGGTGGCCGTGTGCACAATGTAATTAAATAAAGAAAGTGGAACGAATGTAAGTACCCAATTGACAAACTAGCATTACTTTCGTACCATTTAGTTCTAACAGAAGCTTTGCAGTGCAAATGATTGACTGATAATTCAATCCCCTGATTGCTGGAGTCGTTATTTTCATTTTAATTAGCATGCTTAATGCAGCAGAGGCATTGTATAGCCAAGTGTACGAATTTGAAAGCTGTGCGAATCTGTACCATGCCATGCTACTATATTATTTAAGTTATACCAGTAAAACAGTTAAAAACGGTCATTGGTGGCACAACATAAAACAATCTCCTGCACCGCCACCTATCGCCTTCAGCACCACCGATCTCCTGGATCACGAATTCCACAACAACTTTCATTATCTGGGCTGAAGGAAGGTAGCAAATTCTGTTTAGGCTCGTAACTGGTACTTATATGAGAGACCTTTAATATACAGGTGATAGATGAAAACATAAATACTCGGCGACTTCAGGAATGCAAATTTGAAATGTTTGCATGTCAACAAAACGGCCACCTCGCTCCGGGAAAAAATGGAAATCTGTTGTATAACTGAGAATCCGGCTTCAATCAAGACTCATATTCATAGAAAAACGATTGGAGGGTTGCATGACATTTTCATTTTCTTTTGTTTTACGCTGGAAAAGAATATATCCCTTTTAAACCGAGACACCTACCTTTCGTGACCTTTATTTTCGAATCGCCTGCAGAACCACCGGAAATCTCCTGCACATTTTCCTATACACAACACGGTGTTGTGCTGACGGAGATAAGCGGCCGTGGTTTAGCTAGGTGAATAAAATAGGCGACTCTTTTTGACAGTGTGCAGACAGGCAAGACAGTGTTCCGCAAATTTCTTGTCATCCTAGCAGGCACACAGCTTTGAATCGATGCTGAATCAACCTTGATTCAACATCACAACTTTGAACCGATACTGAATCAGTCTTGATTCAACATCACAACTTTGAATCAATACTGAATCAACTTTGATTCAATACTGAAACTACATTGATTCAACATGACCACTTTGAATCAGTACTGAATCAACCTTGATTCAATGTCATGACATTGAATCAAGGTTGATTCAGTATTGATTCAAAGTTGTGTGCCCAGTGAGATAGGATGACTAGACTACATGTTCAAATTCAAAGATGGAAAAAAGTCATGATGTTGAATCAAGGTTGATTCAATATTGATTCAAAGTTGTTTGCCCAGTGGGATAGGATGGTTAGGCTACTTGTTCAAATTTAAAGATTGAAAAAAGTCCATTTATTTGGAATTCTCTATCTACAGAGAATACATTTACATATAGTTGTTACCATAGATCTCTTCTATAATTTCAGAATGACTACCATTTTGAGTACACCCAGTGTGATAGCAATTCTCAAAGATGGAGAGTTTCAGTTCCAAACAATAATGATTGTTCACCAGAAGGGGAGAGGGCCCCGGTCAAGGGCACAGATTGTAGTAAGTAACTGGACCTGGAGTTTAGGATATACATGGGCACAAACTGGCCTTATTGCTTTCAGGGGCATACTGTATGTAATGCCCCTGAAGAAAAGAGGAACAGATTGATACTGGTTCCTGTATGTATCTGGACGTGTTTTTGAGATTATTGATAAATTAGAGCTAAATTTTCAGGGAGTTTGGTAGAAATATTCTTCCAACTCGTTTGTATTCATAAAATGAAACCCATGTAAAACCTTTGTTATGGAAAACTTGGGATACCATGGGTATTTCTAGACATGTAGTCACATAAAACTATCTGCTTGAGCCTTGAGCACAGTTTCAGATGAGGAAAAGGGCTTCGGTGGGTCAGAATGGGCCTGTGAGGTTTGAATCGCTTGAAGGGTTTTCAACAAACTTGCAATGATACTAGTGAAAATTGATTATTGTATCAGCCGAAGAGCTGATTCGGCTTTGGTGACCTTGACCTTATTTTCAAGGTCACATCTACTAGAGATGTCATGTACTTTAAGCAGGTAGTTGTCACTAAACTTACATTTAAATATCATTGGGACAATCCAAGGAGCTGACTAACAGAGCCTTCTCAAACTGCCAAAGGTGGATAAGTCCAGGCCAAAATTTTGCACTCACTGCAGTAATGTGCTTATGTTTTCATAACAAAGCACTATTGCTTAGTCAAACAAGCACAACTACAGTAACAACTAGGATTTGGTGACCTTTACTCCATTTGTAAGGTCAGAGCTTGTTGTGTACCAATGGGTAAAATGGCATGTGGTGCAGACCCTGATCAGGCTAATCCCACTTCTGTCCATGTATGTAGGGTTGTCATACCAATGATACCAGATTCAGACAATGCATCAGATTTCTTAGGAACACAGAGCTTAAAATAAGTGCAGTATTTCTTGATGATTTTGGGCTGATTTTGTTGTTTCTCAGTTCTCAGCATGTTCTTACTCCTCATTAGCCGGACTGCGTAGCGCAGTCGGTAGTGCATCTGACTCAAGAGCTAGAGGTACCTGGTTCTATACCCGCTCCGGCCACTTACTTTTGTTTCCCCTTCCACTGATTCAAGAAGGGCAGTTGTCAGTTACTCAGTACTGGGGGAAGCACTGGTTAACCACTTAAGAGGTCTAAGCCTGCCCAGGAATAGTGTGGTTAGGTTATTTGACCGTCCTGACATGACCGTAGCTGTTTACCTTGGATGTAAAGCAATAACACAACAACAGCAACTCCTCATTAGAACTTCCGCAGTCAGGGTACATCATACCATCAGAGCTCTAGATAAGAGGGGTATTTGATGATAATTGAGGGATAATCTTTCTTGTTTCTCATTGAAACCATATGTTGTGACCCCTCATATGAACCGTCTTGTCGAGACGGTTCAGATGAGTGGTCACAACATATGTTTTATGCAGAAATAACAAAAATTATCCTTAATTATCACCAAATACTCCATCTTATTTAGAGCCCTGAATGGTAGTATGCTTGCATTATATCCTATTATAAAAATGAAATGTCTCCATCAGATGACATCTGAAACTGTGTGCCTCAGGACAGATGATAAATAAGCATGTGACAGTACTGACTAGTCATACTATTGGCTAGTCAGTTCTTAATGAGGCAGATTGTTCAAAAACAGCTGTTAGTCAATAATTCACAGACTGTGCCTGCAAAATTAAGTGCGCCAGATAAGAAGGGGTAACAGTGACACTTTGGTGATAATTTTTCATATTTCTTCATAAAAACCTATGTTGTGACCCCTCATTAGAACCGTCTCGCCGAGACGGTTCTAATGAGGGGTCACAACATATGTTATGATTGAGAGATAAAAAAATGTTCTCAGAATTTCTGCAAAATCCCACCATACCTGGAGCTCTGAAATTACATGGCAACATATTGATTTGACAACATCTATTATTCAAACAGCTGTATTGTACATAAAGAGCTGTTAGATAACACCGATATTACACTAAATATAGGGGCAGAAGTTCTTGCAAACAGTTTATGTCAAGATCAGACTGCTCCTGTAAGAGCAATATGTTCAGGGCATGCACCCTTTTCATGCCATTACACCAACTACCATATATTCGATAATTTTTGCGTGTTCAAATTTTCGCAGTTAATAGTCGAAAACATAAACATTAATTTGCGCAATTTTTAGCTCGCCTGAACGAAAGTTCAGGAAGAGCTATTGTTGTCACCCTGGCGTCGGCGTCCGCGTCCGCGTCGGCGTCCGGACTGGATGTTTTGGTTAAAGTTTTTTAAAGACCTATATCTCCTTAACCCATAGATGGATTCATTTGATACTTGCACTGTAGTTAGATATTGGTCCAAAGTTTTACAGGATACCACCCCCACCCCACTCAGTGACCTTGATGTCAAGGTTATGGACTTAGAAAATTTGGGTTTTTTGGACTGGATGTTTTGGTTAAAGTTTTATAAAGCCCAATATCTCCTTAACTCATGGATGGATTCCTTTGATACTTGCACTGTAGTTAGATATTGGTCCAAAGGTTTCAAGGGTACTACCCCCCAGGGTTCTCACTTGAGTTTTAAAAGTAGGAGTCCGGGACTCCTCCTTTTCCAAAAATAGGAGTCCCATGTGAAAAGAAGGAGTCCCATCCTAAAAAATTGGAGTCCCATAGGTTTTAACATAAAATTTAGCTTCAAAAGCCTTATTAATAACTTACTTATCTAGTTAAAATTGTCTTATTATATTGTCCCCGAGGGATGCAAAAGATGTAAAGGGCTCAAACAGGATGGGGGAGGGGCAATGTTTTTATGTTTGGACATCAAATAATCAGGTTATAGAAATGGAAAAAGATATGACAATTATTCAGTAATCCTTCCATTTTCTTCCATTTTAAATCAAAGGTTAGTCCAGCTCCGGACCCAAATTATTTCAGAAACAAAGTGAAATTGAAACTTGTTTCTAGGTATTTCCCGCCCACCTGCACAGAGCTGGGCTAAGTCAAAGGTATGAATTAACTTTTCCCTTCAAGATGTTTCTGCTTGTCTGCCTTACTCCAGGCAGCAGTGTAATATGTAATAGCTACAATTCAGTACTATTCAGTGGTGCCCAGTCCACTGCAACATTGCTTTCAGTAATAAAAACAGCTTAGGTCTCAACCCTGTCCTACTCCCCCCCCCGTCTCCTACTCCCCCCCCCCCCCCCCCCCCGCAACCCCACGGCGACGGTGCACCTAACGCCACCCGCCGACATCAAACGCAGAAATCCGTTTACATGTACTTTATCTGAGATTCTGACTGATGCTTTATGCCGAAATCGAGTTTTGATTTACACTTGAATGAATGTGTATGCAACTATGCATACCTGTCGTTGAATCTGCCTTTGTTTACATCGAATATTTGCGCATATCTGTGTCAATAAAAGTTCCTATACCGCGTTTTGAAATGTCTGTGTAGAACTCGCGGATTTCCCAAAACATTATTTATAGAGCTATACTGGTACTCGTTCTGCACATGGTGCGCGAGAAACGGCATGAAACAGACTAAGAACGGCGGGAAAGAATTTTAAAGTGCACGAACCGAAGAATCTCAAAAGTCACCGGTTTCGGGGTATTGCTACGACTGCTGTTGCTAAAATATATTATAATTATCTCTGACGACCGTTTCTAGCAACTGGAAGCACCGCAGTTAAAAAACTGATTTAATACACTTACACATGTATAACGCACATCAAAGCACAGCGCATGTGCGTAATACAAACAGTCAGGAAATAAAAAACTTGACTCAGAAAATGCGCATAACTTCGGCAGGCAACCTGAAAATCTTTTTTTTTTCTCGTGAATGATTCTGGAAACTCTTTAATGAGACGGCAGTTGACCCTCTCGGGGTCTCATCCCTTTGGTGTGCGTGATATTTAATATTCAATTTTAATTTGCTGGCAAAGCCACTGTATAAGTCTCACTTTCTGACAAGCTGTCAATTAGTGCGATGCGGTAATTCTAAAGATGTAAACTGACCAATCATGTAACATAACATAAGTTTATTCATGTGAGGCAGTGGATCTAAGACAAAGATACCGTGTTGACCTAATACATTTATAGTGATCAAACAGCGATTAAGAAAGTGTGAAATACTGACACGTGCCCTGCTACTGGAGATTAACGACCATAACGACATACGGGTTTGGTGATTAAGAAGGTGTGAAACTCCAGGTAAATGACAGGTGGCATTTACAATGATTTTATTGATTACTGGTTCAAATAAGCTCTGTAAAAGGTGTTAGCAGCGCGTGGCTTCTTCAAAACTTGTAACAACTGACATTTGAGGAGATTTTAAAGGAGTACAGCCTGAAAAATAATGGGTCCGCGGGAATCCTCGGAAGGCAATTATTGGCGTCCGGGCCGATTTTTTCGCGTCCATGGACGCCGAATTCGGCGTCCACGAGATCCCTGCCCCCACCCCCCTCAGTGACCTTGATGTCAAGGTCATGGACTTAGAAAATTGTCTTTTTATTGATTGGATGTTTTGGTTAAAGTTTTTTAAAGATACATATTTCCTGAACCCATAGATGAATTCTGTTTATATTTGCACTGTAGTTACATACTGGTCTGAAGTTTTACAGAGTACTACCCCAGCCCCACTCGGTGATCTTGATGTCAAGGTCAGGGACTTAGGAAATTTGGTCTTTATTAAAGTTTTCTAATTGCATACTGATTCATAATGCTTGGCAGAGATTTAGTTTACACTTGAACTGATGTTAGACACTTTTTTGAGTTTTTACAAAACACTATATACTTACCCCACTGGATGACCTTGATGTCAAGGTCATGGACATTGAGTTTTGTCTTAAAGATTTTGATTAAAGTTTTATATTAATGAAGACATAATTTCACAGTGCCACAATGGACTCAGTTGATACTAATACTTTGACTGATGTTAGATAATGGTTCAAGGTTTTGATAAATCCCCCCCCCCCACTGCTACCCCTTAGTGGATTTTTTTTTTTTATTTTCTTAATTTTATTTTAATCTATTTCAAGACTTATTTCTGAGATAGCTTTTGCTTATAAATGTGTTGTCATTATGGACATGTTTGCCTGAAGTTTTATGCATAGCAGTCCACACCACCATAGCAACTGTGTGATGGGCAATCACCTATTCAGGCGAGCTATGCTGTCAGGCGACAGCTCTTGTTAATATTTGCGGTTAACAACTTGCGTGCAAATTTCTTTTCACTTGAGTCAGTTCATTCATTAACCTGCGGCAGCGTTGCCGCAGGTTAATGAAAGAACTGGCTCAAGTGAAAAGTACAAGCAACTAACGAAGCAAACAGAAACAATATGTATGAACACTGTGTCAACAGAAGACACTTTGTAAGAAACAGGAAATTATTCCCGATTTTAATATTCACGGTTTCTAAGTGACCGCGAAATACCATGAAAAATGGAACACCACGAAAATTACCTTATATACGGAATTTTTGGCCACTTCTGGATAGTATAATTCAGCTTGATAATTATGATTGAGTATGAGTACACCTTCATGGTTTTCTGCTATAATTACAAAGGGAAACAACATTTGTGACATCCTATTTGCTTCCCTGGACAACAAACCCTTCCAAAAAGGGGTCTACTCTTAAAGGACACCATGTCATGCCTGTATCTCAGCTTTTTTAAACCTCAGTCCTTTTGAAGGACACCATGTCATGCCTGTATCTCAGGTTTGTAAACCTCAGTCCTTTTTGAAACTCCATCAGTGTATGTACTATGCTACTCTGGATCACCTTCCACAAAACTAGGTGACCTGCTTTGCTAAAAAAAAAAATCAGGCTTTGCCCAGTATCTCGGATTCTGTTAGCTTTTTGCATCAAACCACTCCCAAGTCACCTCCCACAAGACCAGATCACAGTCACTTGGGCAGAAAAAGACCCAATATCAGGTTTCCAAAGTTGGCCATATATTTCAGCTTCTATAAGCTTCAGGCCTTAAAACTCTGTTATCAACTTGCATGCATCTAACCATCCCAGGTCACCTACCATAAAAGTAGTTCACAGTGACCTACTTGACCCAAAATGGCAAAGAAATTGGTACTTAAAGATGGCAAGTTTTTTTGTCCATCATATAATTAGCCTTTTTATACGCCCGTTTGAAAAACGGGACGTATATTGTTATGGCGCTGGCGTCCGTCCGTCTGTCTGTCTGTCCGTCCGTCCGTCCGGCGTAAACTTTTCGTTTACGGATAACTCCTCCTACAGTTTACATCCGATCGAGCTGAAACTTAGTATATAGTAAGACTAGGAGGTGGACCAGCGCATATCATTTCGAGGTTACGCTCCAATGATTTTTAACGGAGTTACAGCCCTTTACTTAGAATTTTTGGGGTGTTCGTTTCCGGATAACTCCTCGGACCTCCTACAGTTTTCATCCAATTAAGCTGAAACTTTGTAAATAGTAAGACTACGATGTGGAGTAGCGCAAATTTTTACGGAAATTTTGCTCCGATGATTTTTAGAGGAGTTACAGCCCTTCGAAAAAACTCGTCTATGGCAGTTTGTATGGCAATTCTTTAGCATTCCTGCCGGGCCGGGTAGCGCAATCGGTAGGGCACCTGACTCGTAAGTCAGAGGTCCTGGGTTCGAATCCCGGTCTGGCCACATACTTTCGTTTCTCCTTTCTGCTGATTCAAGAAGGGCAGTTGTCAGTTACTGGCGAAAGTATGTGCACTTAGTACTGGTTAACCGCTTAGGAGGTCTAAGCCTGCCCAGGAATAGTGTGGTTAGGTTAACTGACCGTCCCGACATGACCTTAGTTGTTTACCGTGGACGTTAAGCATCAAATCAACCAACCAATTTAGCATTCCATAACTTGGTTACTCTTTTGAATATCATGATGAAACTTTATACCAATGTTTATGAGGTTAAGACAATGTGTCTCATACAAGAATGGTTACTCCCCTTGACTTGAATTTTGAGTTACCTCCCTTTGATTATTTTGTCAGACTATATTTGTACACCTCATACCTAACTAACCCTTTGGACTGTTGTAATGAAACTTGATAGTGAAGTATATGTGGTTGACACAATATGTCACATATAAGAACGATTGCCTCCCCTTACTTATTTTTAGAATAACCTCCCTTTGAATATTTTCTAAGGTTATTCTTATGCAAGCCTTAAGTAGGCAACCATATGGAATATCTTGATGAAAATTTATAGCAATGTGTATTAGGTTGAGGCTGTGTGTTTTATATAAGAATAATTGCTCCCCCTTCCTTATTTATGGAGTTACATCCCTTTGATTAATTTCTACTGCTATTCTTGGGCAAGTCATTACTAGGTAACCGTATGGAATATCTTGACGAAACTTTATAGCAATGTGTATTAGGTTGAGACAGTATGTCTAATAAAAGAATAATTGCTTCCCCTTCCTTATTTTTTTTTTAGTTACATCCCTTTGATTACTTTTTTAAGGCTTTTCTTTTGAGAACCTTAATGTTTGCAATGTCTTGATAAACTTGATAGCAATGTAGACAAGGATGAAACGGTGCAAAAAATACCCATCCAGAAACGGGCGTATATTGCCCCACTTGTGGAGCTCTTGTTTACTACTGTCAAAGCATGACAGCTGCAGTCATCAAATTTATAAACAACAGACTAAATGCACTGATATCTGCAGGGCTGCATAAGTCAGCTGTTGTCAGATCCATTGCTTCAGGCAAGAAAAATATGGCTTTCAGAGCAAGTTGAAAATAAGCTTCCTGCTTAGACATTAGAGGAAATGGCGATTTGAATGCATGAAAGCATTTTCAAGCTTATTTTCAGGGCAAATACACATGAAGAAATTTTTATGTCAGGCCTTGGTGATTAACAAATATTTTTCTTTGTGTCTAGAGACTTAAATTGTCTTTTGATACTTTCTCCCATAGATGACATTAGTTGAATATAAGTGCCAGAAAAGACAATAGTTGAATGTAAAAGGACATAAATGACAATAGTTAGAAATGACAATACATGTAGTTGAATATAAAATGCCAGAAATGACAATACATGTAGTTAAATATAAAGTGCCAGAAATGACAATACATGTAGTTGAATATAAGTGCCAGAAATGACAATATATGTAGTTGAATATAAAGTGCCAGAAATGACAATACATTTAGTTGAATATAAAGTGCCAGAAATGGCAATACATGTAGTTGAATATAAAGTGCCAGAAATGACAATACATGTAGTTGAATATAAAGTGCGAGAAATGACAATACATTTAGTTGAATATAAAGTGCCAGAAATGACAATACAATAGTTGAATATAAAGTGCCAGAAATGACAATACATGCAGTTGGATATAAAGTGCCAGAAATGGCAATACATTAAGTGGAATATAAAGTGCCAGAAATGACAATACATGTAGTTGAATATTAAATGCAGAAATGACAATAGTTGTCAGAATTTGCATGCAGCATAGATCTGTTTGCCCTCAAGTCAGTTTGAATATTCAGTATGATATAGCTTGGATGAAATATTATTTTGAAACACTGCAGTTGTTAATTTTGTCATTCTGCTTTTTTGTGCTTTAAGGGTTTGATCAGTGTTACTTGTTATAAAGAGTACAGGGTTCATGGTAATATCGGTTTTCCGTACCATAGTTCAGTGATCGTTTACAATTGTAAAAACACTATATTTGCTGACCTGCCTTGCAAATTACACCTGTTTATTTTTTATCTGACACACTCAGCTATAAAGGGTTATGTGATGGTAGAAATGGCATATGTGCTAAAATGGAAATACAATGCTTTTTGCAAAATTAATGGTCATTTCATAAGTACATGTTCTGATAATGTTTAACTTAATATACTGCAAAACCAATAAAGATCAGAAGGTAGCACAAGTGTATTATTCCATAAGAATGAGAAAAAAATGGGAAACAATGATTTAAAATAATTCACTGTTGTAGAATTCTTTACCTGTAAGTGGTGTCACTGAATTCTTATGAGAGCATTTATATCACTTGTCATCACAACCAACAAAAGGAATGTTACATTATAAATGATGACTCCCTCACCCTCTCCTCGGGCACACCCAGAGTGTAAAATTCTAAATCCCCACCCCCAACCCCCACCACCACACCATACGCACACAGTGTTTCAAAAGTTTTGAATGATGAAACTTGATTAATTGAATATACCATTTGAAGATCTGACATCTCTCTGTCTTTCCTCCTTTTCCATTGTATGATTGAGTTTGTGGGCACTCGTGATAAAGGAAGTGTTTGGTTGATAAATTATTACAAGCTAATATCTGGTTATTCTCCGTAAAACATGTAAAATTGGTCCCTCATTAATACCACCTCATTGAGGCAGTTATGATGTGAGTCCACAACATATGAGCCGCGACATGACAAAACCAACAATGTGGTTTTGCGCCCAGCGCAGAATCAGATCAGCCTGGGCATCCGCCCAGTTTGATCAGACTCTTCACTAAGTGCTCAAAGGGTAGCTAAGGGTCTAAGCTACCTCAATGCGGACAGGGAAGACTCCCAGTTTGATCAGACTCTTCACTAAGTGCTCAAAGGGTAGCTAAGGGTCTAAGCTACCTCAATGCGGACAGGGAAGACTCTAATCAGACTGGGCGGATGCCCAGGCTGATCTGAGTGCACTGGACGCAAAACCACATTGTTGGTTTTGTCATGTCGCGCCTCTTATCTGTTTATGGAGAATCCTAACACTGTGTGCCTGTAGAAGTGTTGGAAACTTTTCATGTTTTACTCTGCAACAATTCACTGTTCCAGAGGGCATGAGTCTAACTGTTGATGGAGAATCCTAACACTGTGTGCCTGTAGAAGTGTTGGAAACTTTTCATGTTTTACTCTGCAACAATTCACTGTTCCAGAGGGCATGAGTCTAATTGTTGATGTTTTTTTTTTTGAATTTACTGATGATTTTGATGCTGCTCCTTGAAGCTGATGTTAGTGTAACGTGTCTTTTTAGCTCACCAGAGCCGAAGGCTCCGGGGGAGCTTATAGGATAGGCAGTTGTCCGTCGTCGTCGGCGTCTGTCGTATGTCGTCTGTCGTATGTCGTCGTCGTCGTCCGTCAACACTTTTAAACAACATCTCCTCTGAAGCCACTGGGCCGATTGGGCCCAAATTTCATCTGTAGCATCCTTATGCTGGGGGATTGAAAGTTTGTGTTTTTTATGAAAATCTGCCCTTTAGTTTGGTTGCTATGGCAACTTAGAGTTCCCATAGACTTATAATGGGGAAAATTGAAAATTGGCATTTTCTGCCAAGCCTTTGCAGAAATGTTGACAGAACTTTTATAGAAATGTTCCTTGAGAAGTCTTCTATCATCTGTATGTTTTTTTGGCCCACTGCCTTTTTATTGGTTGCCATGGAAACCAAAATGCAATCAAAAAGTACAAAAAATACTTAAAAACTATCTCCTCTGAAACCACTGGGCCGATAAGGCCCAGCTGTCATCTGTAGTATCCTCAGGCTGGGGGATTGAAAGTTTGTGTTTTTTTATGAAAATCTGCCCTTTAGTTTGGTTGCTATGGCAACTTAGAGTTCTCATAGACTTATAATGGGGAAAATTGAAAAATAGCATTTACTGCCAAGCTATTGCAGATATGCTTACAAGACTTTTATAGAAATGTTCCTTGAGAAGTCCTCTGTTAGCATTGATGTTTTTGGGCCCACTGCTCCTTTTATTGGTTGCCATGGAAACTAAAATGCAAAAATAATGGAAAAAAAATAAATACAAAATTATCTCCTCAGAAGCCACTGGACCGATAAGGCCCAGATTTCATCTGTAGTATCCTTAGGCTGGGGGATTGAAAGTTTGTGTTTTTATGAAAATCTGTTCTTTAGTTTGGTTGCTATGGCAACTTAGAGTTGCATTGACTTATAATGGGGAAAATTGAAAAATCGCATTTACTGCCAAGCCATTGCAGATATGTTGACAAAACTTTTATAGAAATGTTTCTTGAGATGTCTTCTATCAGCTATATGTTTTTGGTCCACTTCCCTTTTTATTATTGGTTGTCATGGAAGCCATAAAGCAAAAGAAGGAAAAAAATCCCTTTAAAAATGATCCCCTCTGAAGCCACTAGGCCGATTGAGCTGATTTTATCTTTAGTATCCTTGGGCTGGGGAAGTGAAAATATGTGTTTTTCTTTTATGAGAATCAGCTCTTTTGTTTGGTTGCTATGGCAAATTAGAGTTGCATTGACTTACAATGGGGAAAATTTTACTGCAATCAATATATGGATTTTGTTATCAACTCAACAGACTGTCAGACTGAGACTTTGTAGTAGTATATTTTGTATTAGCCTGTACAAATGTGACAGCAGTTTTAAAAGCAATTTTGAGCTAGAGATCTGGTGAGCTTTGTGGCCCGTGGGCCTCTTGTTCTGTCTTAAATCGTCATACAAACATACATTTATCTCTGATGCAGTAAAGAATATTAGCGGGATCATAAATACACTGACGAGAACTTAGGAAGGATTTGAAGAATAATAAGACTGCGTTTTCATTGATTTTGGGTGTCAGAATGAAAATAGATCAGCTCTAGCAGTGAATTGTTCGGTAGTAATTCACTGTTTGTCAGTCAGTTGTAAGCAGATACTCATGCTCCATGCTCGTGATATTACCTACTTGACATCTGACCCCCAAACAGTCATACGGTGAATTATTACTCAACAACTCACTCCTAGAGCTAATTTATTTCTTATTCTAATGCACTTATGTATGTAACGAGACGTCTGATTGGATAACTTCTAAAATTTGCGACAGTATATCCTGTGATATACTGTGGGAATCTGATGTCATTACGTAACATCGCTTCTCATTGGTTGACGTCTGGTCTTATGTAATTTTCATTCTGTATAATGTTAGAATCGAAATAATTTTTCCTCACTGGTAAATAATCGCTGGGCAGATTCAAAATCAATTCACTCCGGCTTCGCCGTTGTGACTCTCACTTCAACAGCCTGTGTTAATCAGCTGTAATTCACATGTAAGGAAAAATTATTTCTTAAGTATCACAAAAATTGATCATCAAAACCCACCATAACAGTAGAGCATTATTTTCTCTAGACTTCGAATGTGAACCAGGACATTACCTGGACATGGGGTCACAAGAATGTAAAGAATGTTTGCCAGGGACTTTTTCCATGGGAAATACAGCGAAATATGAAGACTGGAGCAAACTTCCTGAAGGGTTCACAGCAGCTACCCAAGATATCTCGTATAACTTTGTCATCTATAATGCTAACTGTACTGAGTAAGTACTACTTAATATACAAAATTCCATACCTTGAAATCTGTTTTATCTTTAGATTTTGAATGTAGTCCCGGACATTACCTAGACATGGCATCACAGGAGTGTAAGGAGTGTTCACCAGGGACTTTTTCCATGGGAAATACTGCAAAATATGAAGAGTGGAGCAAACTTCCAGATGGGTTCACAGCTTCTACTCAAGATATCTCATATAGTTGGGTTGCTCGTGATGCTAATTGCACCGGGTGAGTACGGCCAAGCTTATGCATATGTTTAGCCGTCAGGCTGTAACTTACTGTTACAAAATTTGCATTGTAACCTCTCTTCAGGTGATACCAGAGTTAATTTTTTTGTGTGACTGGAAAAGCTAAATAACTTTGGTCATGACAAATTAGCATGAATAGGGTTGCCACGATCAGGGAAAAACATATGGAAAATGAATTATTTCCAGGACAGGAAAAAGTCAGGGAATTTTATGTTAAGACAAGGGAATTTGGAAAGGACTTGAAAAGAAAAAAGTTAGGAAATGAGAAAATAATTGGCTACAGCAGTCATCAGAAAATATGGTACGCTTATTCTAGCTGTTCAAGGGGAAGGCTGCACTTTCAAGTGAGATAGTCCAGGCATATGAGCTGTTGTATTGTATAATTGACAAGTAGTATTATTGCTTGCATTTATTCTTTACTTATCCAGTTTTCTTTATTTCCATATTTAGAATGTTGAAGCTTTGTGTTATATTTTCTTTGCAACTTCTTATTACTCTTTTTACATGGCAGTGCATTACTCAAGCAGTGCAGTGGGTCTACTCCCTTCCTAGTGAGATAGTCCAGGCATAACTCCCTTCCTAGTGAGATAGTCCAGGCATAACTCCCATGTAATTTTCCAGGCATAACTCCCTTGTAATTTTCATGTGATCCAGTTGGCAGAAAACAGGAACTTTTGATCTGTAAAAGGGTATGGAACACAGTAAAAATGTAGGAGAAAAATCAGAGAAAAGTCAGCTAATTTTGAAGTGGCGGTTAAGTGATAACCTTTTGTAATGGCATAAACATCTCATGCCTTGTATGTAGTAGAGTGTTGTAGAAAACTAAGGTCTGAATGGGAAGCAAGGTAGACCCCTGTCAGACAGCTTCTTGATTAGATTTGGATCTGCACTGTTTGATTGAGCATGTGCGTCCCCAAACTAAAGAGCTTTAATGGTACCTGTCTTCATCATAGGTTATACCATGTTAACCCTAATAAATGCCCGGCTCTAATAAACACCCCCTACCTTTTTTCCCAAAATGTATTCTATTAATTTGCATGAATTCCTGTTTGCTTCTTTGGATAAGATTGCTCTTTGAAATGGGGGTCTATTCTTAAGGAAAGAATTTGCCCCTAGATTCTTCTCTTTAAGAGTTGACCCCTACTGAGAGGGGAGGCAAAAATGGTAGAGTTGCTTCCTCTGAAAGTAAACACATCACCTTTGTATGGCTTATAAAGGTATTTTGGCAGTGAAGGGGCAATTAATAGGATTAATACAGTATATTCATTGTAGGTTATAGATTACATTTACATGCTGCTATTAAATTACTTTTAAAAGGTTATAGGATGTTCTAAAGTCATTAATTGAGCCGTGACATGTTCAAAGGGTGCTTAAAACATGTGAACAGCAAAGGCTTGGACCAACCTGCACATCTGTGCAGTCTGATCAAAGCCTGTTACTGTTTGCACAAATAATGTATGGACCCTCGGGAATCTAGGGGTACAAAATAAAGGCTCTCATGATACAGCACAGATTCAAAGATGGATTCTCAGCCAATCTCGAAATACGTTAAAGTGTCTTTTTTGAAAGGTGGGTCTCATTGATGATGCAGAACAGTACTGAGACACCATCCTAAGTCTTGAAGCGCCAAAAAGAAAAAAAGTTGAATTGGTCATCAATGTAGACCCACATGAGCCATCTCATCTGGAACTACAGTTTTGTGGCTGTCTTGTCTTTGAATTTTCAATGGACTAAACATTTTTTGAAATTTTGTAGAGTAGATTTTGTTGTTTGCTTTATTGGCACTTTTAGGATTAAACCTTAAATAGAATGAATTATTTTTATGTCCCCCCACCAAAGGTGAGGGGGGACATATTGTTTTCAGTGCGGATCCCGGGCGTCGATGTCGGCGTCCCTGTGACAGATTTCTTGTATGCGCGATATCTCTTGACCCAATGGATGGAATTTCACAAAACTTGCATGGATACATTATTGGGACAAGTTTAAGAGGTGATTAGGTTTTGGTGACCTTGACCTCATTTTCAAGGTCACCAAAGGTGAGGGGGGACATATTGTTTTCAGTGCGGATCCCGGGCGTCGGCGTCCCTGTGACAGATTTCTTGTATGCGCGATATCTCTTGACCCAATGGATGGAATTTCACCAAACTTGCATGGATACATTATTGGGACAAGTTTAAGAGGTGATTAGGTTTTGGTGACCTTGACCTCATTTTCAAGGTCACTGGAGGATTTAGATGAAAATTTCTTGTACCAGTGATATCTCTTTAATCAATGGATGGAATTTCACCAAACTTGCACGGATACATCATTGGAACAAGTTAAAGAGCTGATCAGATTTTGGTGACCTTGACCTTATTTTCAAGGTCACAGGAAGATTTAGATGACAATTTCTTGTACCCACTATATCTCCTGAACCAATTGATGAAATTTTACCAAATTGGCAGGCATGGGTACATTATTGGGACAAGTTAAATAGCTGATTAGGTTTTGGTGACCTTGACCTCATTTTCAAGGTCGCTGGAGGACTTAGATGACAATTTCTTGTAACCACTATATCTCCTGAACCAGTGGATGGAATTTTACCAAACTTTCAGGGATACATCATTGCGACAAATTTAAGAGCTGGTCAGATTATGTTGACCTTGACCTTATTTGCAAGGTCACTGGAGGACTTAGATGACAATTCCTTGTACCCACTAAATCTCCTGAACCAATGGATGGAATTTCACCAAACTTGCATGCATACATCATTTGGACAAGTTTAAGAGCTGATTAGATTTTGGCGACCTTGATCTCATATTCAAGGTTACTGGAGGACTTACATGACATTTTTTTGTACCCACTATATCTCCCGAACCAATGGATGGAATTTCACCAAACTTGCATGAATACATCATTCGGACAAGTTTAAGAGGTGATTTGATTTTGGTGACCTTGACCTCATTTTCAAAGTCATAGTAATCTATGTAGGATATCTTAAGAACCAGTGGATGGATTTTCTCCAAACTTGCATAGATATTTTACTTGTTAAGGCTTTTTATTCATTAGAGGGGATGGGAAATGGGCTGGTGGGGGGACATCGGTTTTTCTATGAAAAACATTTCTAGTTTTAATTAACCTTTTGGCTTTTATAGAAAATTGCTGGTGGATCAGCAATTCGTATACATAAGCTGTTAGATCTAGCTCTATGCTATTTGCACTCAGGCACTTTTGCTAGAGTATTAATTTTGGTGTTGTTGTACCGGTACTCATTAATATTCATGATGTTTGTGAAACTACTAAGTCGCATAATCCGTGTAATCCATCCCATTGTGCGTCCTGTGTTATGATAACTGTATTGCCCATCATATGATGCATTGGCACAAAGAGTCCAAGTTCAAAGGTAGTAGAATTGATTTCAGTTTTGGAAAGATCAAAATATCCAGTACAGTACAGCCTCATAGCACAGCACATTATAATGCTTTATCATAATATGACAAAGATGTAACATGCAATTTTACTGGCGTACTCGACATCAGGTGCGTAACTAGGGGCAATTTCATAATACGCACAACCATGTTTTATGCTCTACTGCTTGAAGGGAAAATACGTATAACAGCCTCTTTGGGAGTTGGTTTTGAAATCTTGTCTAATTTATAAAATTTCAGCGTGCAAATATGCAGGCGCGTTTTGAAATTTTGTCAGTTTTGACAAAATTTCAATACGCACCTGCGTATTTGCCGTATAGGTAGCTATGCCCTTGGACATCACATGCCTGTCAGTATTTAAGATCATGATCAGTTAACATTACTTTTTATTCTGATGTCATTAGTATTTTTGTGAGATAATGCCTCTTTAGTTTAATGTTAATGCATTTACATTGCAAGATGATGGCATTTCTTACTTTCATATTTACCAAAGAAAACCACCACTTTAGCTAGACTAAGAATTACCATATAATAAAGCAATCATTGACCTGTCCTTTGGTAAATATGCAGTCTTATGGATTTGCAAATTTAAAATATTGACCTCTGCAGTGCTGTTTGTAAAGGTCAGTTGTTGTATACTATTGAAATAACTCTATCCTAGCAGGGCTTCTTTTGAGAGAACACTACAAAGGAATATAAGTTGAGAAAGCATGCTTATTTGCGGTATATTCCTTTGAATTTTAGTGTCATGGTGACCCTATTATATTATTATACCCCCGCTTTGAAAAAGTGGGGGTATATTGGTTTACATCTGTCCGTCCTTCCGTCCGTCTGTCCGTCCGTCCTTCCGATTTCCGTAATTCCGTAACCCTTTTTGATAAAATTTTTCGTCAGAGATATCTCCACAACTGTGCAAGCTTAATTGGTCATATTTGGTATACAAGTTGGTGACAGGTTAGTGTATCGTGGGATTGACAACCAGACTTCTCCTGCTTATTCTTCCTGATATTTGTTCAGTTTTTCTTTCTCTCCATGCTTTGAATAATGAAATTTTTCGTCAAAGATATCTCCACAACTGTACAAGCTAGAATGGTCATATTTGGCATACAGGTTGATGTCGATGTGTTGTATCGTGGGATGGAGAACCAGCCTTCTCCTGCTTATTCTTCCCTTTATTTGTCCAATTTTCTTTCTTTCCATACTTTGAATAATGAAATTTTTTGTCACAGATTTCTCCACAACTATTAAAGCAAGCTAGAGTAGTCATATTTGGTATGCAGGTTGATGATGACATGTTATATCGTGGGATTGAATACCATCCTTCCCCTGCATATTCTTCCCTTTATTTGTCTGATTTTCATTCTTTCCATACTTTGAATCATGAAATTTTTCGTCAAAGGTTTCTCCACAACCATGCAAGCAACAGTGGTCATATTTGGCATACTGGTTAATGATGGTGTGTTGTATTGTGGGATCAAGAACTAGCCTTCTCCTGCTTATTCTTCCTTGTATTTGTCTGATTTTCTTTCTTTCCATAATTTGAATAATGAAATTTTTTTTTCAAAGATATCTGTGCAACCATGCAAGCTAGAGTAGTCATATTTGGTATGCAGGTTAATGACAACATACTGTATCTTGGGATTGAGAACCAGCCTTCTCCTTATTCTTCTGTGTATTTGTCCAATTTTCTTTCTCTCTTTACTTTGAATAATGCAATTTTTTGTAAAAGATTTTACAGCAACCCTTTAAGGTAGAATTTCATATTTGGTATACAGATTGATAACGACTTATTGTATCGTTTGATTGCATACCAGCCATATCTGGCGTACTCTTTCCTATATTTATCCGATTTTTTTTCTCTCCATACTTTGAATAATGAAATTTTTAGTCAAAGAATTTGACACAACCATTGCAGGTTAGAACAATGATATTTTGTGTATGCAGGTTGACGATAACTTGTTGTATTTTGGGATCAAGATCCAACCTTCTCCTGCATATTCTTCCCTGTATTTTTCCAGTTTTCTTCCTTTCCTTTCTTTGAATAATGCAATTTTGATTGCATACCAGCCATATCTGGCGTACTCTTTCCTATATTTATCCGATTTTTTTTCTCTCCATACTTTGAATAATGAAATTTTTAGTCAAAGAATTTGACACAACCATTGCAGGTTAGAACAATGATATTTTGTGTATGCAGGTTGACGATAACTTGTTGTATTTTGGGATCAAGATCCAACCTTCTCCTGCATATTCTTCCCTGTATTTTTCCAGTTTTCTTCCTTTCCTTTCTTTGAATAATGCAATTTTTTGTAACACATTTTACAGCAACCCTTCAAGTTAGAATGTTAATATTTGGTATACAAGTTGATAAAGACTTATGTCTTACATGTATTTCCTAATTTTTCTTTTTGTTAATGTGTAATCATTTTATTTCGTTTTACATACAAAGGAATTAAATAGAATATTGATATTTAGTATACATGTTGACAATGAGTTCTCTCTCTCTCTCTCTATTCTTTATGTAACAAAATAACACCATTTGATTAAAGCAGTTAAGCGGGGGTATAGTCGGATTCTCCGACAGTTCTAGTTCAACTAGTTATGTATATTGCAGACATGGATGGACTCCAAAAGGCTCCTATATAGCTGTGTCACCCGGCAGTTGTTCAGCCTATCTCAGATATTCTGGTACACTTACTAAGGCTGGAAAAGTTACATTCAAGTACCAGCTTCCAGACACTATGGTTATTTTCCATGTCAGTGTAAGTATCATCTACCAACTGCGGTGACAGAAATGAATGTCGATGCTGGTGAATCATGCTTTCAAATTATTTTCCACAACAGTAAAAATATGAGTTTTGTGTCAGAAAGTGTTATCAGATCAGTAAAAGTATAGGTGTCACAAAGTATTTTCCACTTCAGTAAAAGTACCATACCATTCAGTGTCAGTATTTTTCTCATCAGTGTAGCATTTGGTGTCAGTTTCCGTGTTAGTGCAGTGTCAGTTTCCATGTCGGTGTAAGTATCATGGTTCTGTCACTTCTGTGTGACAGAGTATTTCAGTGTCAGTTCATTTATCATTCTTCAGTGTTTCAAAGCATTTTCCACATAAGTATAACTTACACTACTCTAAATATTTAAAGGAGCACCTAAGGATTTTTCCATAGACGACAGTGCATCGAATCCTAACTTTGAGAGTCATTTACTTTCAGTCAGAGAAGACAGACTTTCCAGTCAGTTTACCAATTTTTAAAGAGGATCAAAATTACCGACAGCACAAATTATAATCCAATATCTATCCTGCCTCTGTCCACGGACTGAATTTTGTAAAAATTGGAATTCGGGTAAAACCTTGAAATTTTTCAAACAGATGAAAATCATGAAAATTTCAACCACAAATATTTACACTTGCCACTGACTTCCCATAGGTAAGCCATATAGAGCAACTGGCTTCATACACTGATGAACAACAGTTGATCATGTGATGTTGTCGTCAAGCCATGGCTAAGGTAAACAAACGTCTTTATTGGTCCACATAACGTTTGATTGACGCCACGTGATGGCGATGGCTGTTTAACGTAATGGCCGAATTTTGTCTTTTCTTCGATGCATATTTTGCATATTCTACATTAAATTAACACAAAAACAGCACAGGAAGGGTCTTAAAATAAAGTGAAAATATATGAATAAAAATTTGATTTTTCAGCATTCATCGTGTGAAGAAGCCAGTGGTCATCGCTAAAATTCTACAAGAAGGGCCTCACGCTTCATGGAATTTTAGCTCTGCCCTCTGGCTTCATCACACGATGAACGCTGAAAAATCATATTTCAATTCTTAATTGAAATGACCATTTTGTTTATGAAACTGAATGTCTTACAAGGTGACCCATTTGCAAAAAAATCAGTTTTAACTCAAGTTAATGAGATTTTATAGACTTCAAGAAATATGCCTGAATTTCAAAAAAGTCGAAAATTGCCAAAATTTGTTCCATGGAAATGATACGGGCATCAGTTCTATTGAATTTCTCGTTGTCTTAAACTTCAATCCTTCTTCAAAATGCTGCAAGAGAATGGGAAATTCTCGGCCCCTGGTGGTCGAATTTATGGGCTGTTGAACTGGGTATATATTGTAGTAATGTCTATGGGAAAATATCAATCACTCCTTTAAATATTTTGTATATTATGATTTAAATATTTTTCACATCAGTTTAAGTATCATGGTTATGTGTCTCAAAGTATTTTTTCACAGTGTATGTACCGGTATCATTGTTTGGAGTCATGTGACAAAGTATTTTCCATGTCACTGTAGGTATTATGGCTCAGTGTCTGAAAGTTTCTGAAAGGGAGTTATAATAAGAACATGTATAATTATTATGTTTTGTCATAGAAATGAGCAAAATTATTCTTTAGATACCCTATTATATGGTCCACTGCTTTCTGTTTTAGGTACAAAATGATCAGTGTCAGAAAGAGGAAGATGGCATGTCGAATATTTGGCCGGATGCTACTGTCGATGGAAAATGGAAAGACGCACAGGTGACTGTATTTAGTTAATTGGTAATTTGGTACACCTTCTTGTTTTTGTCGAGCCCACTTGTGGTTAGTGATACATAGTTGTTACAACTTCAGTTCGGTGTATGTGCGTGCGTAAGTCTGTGCGTTAGTGTGTGCGCGTGTGTGTGCGCGTGTGTGTGCATGTGTCCGTCCGTCCGGATTTGTCGGGGCCATAACTTCTACATTTATAGATGGATTTCAAAATAATTTGGCACAGTTGTTCTCCTTGATGAGTAGAAGTGCCATTTGAAACATTTGTTCAGATAGGTCCAAGGTCAAGGTCACACTTGAAGGTCAAATGATAAAATGGCCATAAATTGAGCTTGTCCAAGCCAATTACTTCTACATTTACAGATGGATTTCAAAATAATTTGGCACAATTGTTCTCCTTGATGAGTAAAAGTGCCATTTGAAGCATTTGTTCAGGTAGGTCCAAGGTCAAGGTCACACTTGAAGGTCAAATGATAAAATGGCCATAAATTGAGCTTGTCCGAGCCATTACTTCTACATTTATGGATGGATTTCAAAATAATTTGGCACAATTGTTTTCCTTGATGAGAGAAGTGCCATTTGGAACATTAGTTCAGGTAGGTCCTAGGTCATGGTCACACTTGAAGGTCAAATAATAAAATGGCCATAATTTGAGATTGTCTGAGCCATAACTTCAACGTTTACGAATTGATTTCAAAATAATTCGGCACAATTGTTCTCCTTGATGAGTAGAAGTGCCATTTGAAACATTTGTTCAGATAGGTCCAAGGTCAAGGTCACACTTGAAGGTCAAATGATAAAATGGCCATAAATTGAGATTGTCCAAGCCAATTACTGCTACATTTACAGATGGATTTCAAAATAATTTGGCACAATTGTTCTCCTTGATGAGTAGAAGTGCCATTTGAAGCATTTGTTCAGGTAGGTCCAAGGTCAAGGTCACACTTGAAGGTCAAATGATAAAATGGCCATAAATTGAGCTTGTCCGAGCCATTACTTCTACATTTATGGATGGATTTCAAAATAATTTGGCACAATTGTTTTCCTTGATGAGAGAAGTGCCATTTGGAACATTAGTTCAGGTAGGTCCTAGGTCAAGGTCACACTTGAAGGTCAAATAATAAAATGGCCATAATTTGAGATTGTCTGAGCCATAACTTCAACGTTTACGAATTGATTTCAAAATAATTCGGCACAATTGTTCTCCTTGATGAGAAGATGTGCCATTTGGAACATTTGTTCAAGTAGGTCCAAAGTCAAGGTCACACTTGAAAGTCAAATGATTAAATGGTCATAAATTGAGCTTATCAGAACCATTACTTCTACATTTATGCATGGATTTCAAAATAATTTGGCACAATTGTTCTTCTTGATGAGTGGAAGTGTCAAGTGATATATATGTTTGGGTAGGTCCAAGGTCAAGGTCACACTTTAATTTCAGATAATGTAATTGTCA